>WBMV01004271.1:0-185267 GCA_013396655.1 Campylorhamphus procurvoides | reverse complement strand
CTCCTGCTAAACTAGGACAACACAGTCGTCAGGGAATGATAGCTTTGAGTCCTTTCCCTGATCCGTGGGGTCCCTCCCCCTGCTTCTCCTCCTGCACTGACCTTGATGTCTGTGTTGTTACTTCATGGCTGTAAATTTCTAACTGCGCGACAGCTCCTATTCTTAAATATTCTCACACAGGGCGTTACTATGATTCAAAAGCAGGAAGTTTTCCTCAGAGCTGACTATCATTGGCTTCATAGGATAGGGGAAAACTTCTAGCAGCTTCTAACAGAAGCCACTCTTCCTCTTGTCAAAAAACCTAATCAGAGAAACCCACGACACCTTACTGAAGCTTCACCACTTCATCCCTCTGCTTTGCACCTCCCCAGCCTCTCTGCTCCCAGCATCCCATAATCCCAGGCAGTGATTTAGATCCCTCACCTTCTGCAGACTGAGGAGGGTCCAGCTTATTCAGCCTCTCCTGTCCTCACGTCGGCTTGTGGCATACCTGCCATCACCTGAGGGACTGGCCCTTCCCAAGCCTGGTTTCAGGAGCACTTCCAGGAGTCTTTACCAAGGACCAAGCTCTAGTTCCAAAATCCTGCTTTACCCCATGAGCATGGCTGGCTCTGCAGAGGTCCTCAGTCTCATCTGCCCCATGAGGCTGGCCAGGATAACTCATACATGCCAGGACTGATTGTCTGGCTGACCCCCAGGGTGCCCAGACAACTGGCTTGGCTTCAGGTCAAAGGGGACTCCAATATTTGGAGGCTGCCAGATGTGCTTGTCTAGGAGACTCTGGAGGCTGGGCAACTGAGTACAGACTGTGGCTGTGTGAGAAGCTCAGCAGCAGATGGATGGACGGACTGTGGTAGTTTAATGGTTAGGACCATGGTTCAGCATGAATCCATTTTTGGATATCTGCCTTTAAGGGAGAGGAGCAGCTTCACAGGACCCTAGGGCACTTTGGCTGCTATCAGCTCCAGCTGGTTGAAGCAGATCAAAGCTGTCTGTCAGTACGTGAACATCATCTTGGCTGGCTTCTAGGTTCCCAAGAAAGGCTGGATCTTGTGGAAGGATGGGCTAGGGTCAGAGACTAAGACCAACACAACAGTCACATTGGTCTTAGAGCAGGATGAGGCATCTGGCTCAGAGTTAACTGGAGACAGCAGCTCTTGTTCATGCTATTCCCCAGCTTTGACGTAGACATTCACTAGCCAGTCTGCTGTTCGAGGGAATCAGCCACCAATAGCTCAGGACATTCTGTCAAGAGCTCTGGAAAGGAGGACCCCTACACCTAAAGTCACCACTCAGAGCATGGAGTTCCAGCTGTTGTGTGTTAAGAGCTCCAAAACCCTTGTCAGTGCCAGCAGCTGTGGGGCATGAGCCAAAGGTATCCCCCAGGCCCCAAGCAGTGGCTGCCAGCTGAGGGATAACATTCAGGTGAGGCAGAGGGATAGGGACAGCCATTCTACCGTGCCCTGCTCCCTCCTTCCCTTTTTAAGTTACTTGAAGTCTCCCAGATTCAGTGCCGGGCAGGTCAGCCAGGACATCACAGCATCCAGATCAGAGAATCCTAGAATGTTTCAGGTTGGAAGGGACCACTGGAGCTCATCTGGTCCAATCTCCTTGCTCAAGCAGCCTGCCTCTGAACACATTACTCAGGATTGTGTCCAGTTGGCTTTTGGGTGTCTCCAGGGAAGGAGTTTCCACACCATCTCTAGGCAGCTTGTGCTAGTGCTTGATCACCCATACAGGAAAGAAGTTCTTTCTCATGTTTGTGATTTAATGGCCACAGTGGTACTTAGTCAAAGGTTGGACTCAATGACCTTGGAGGTCTTTTCCAGCCTTAATGATTCTGTGTTTGGGTGGAACTGACTGGGCATCAGTTTCTGCCCATTGCCTCTTGTCCTATTGCTGGGACAAGCAGCAACCCCCAAGCAGAGCCTGGTCCAGCCTCTGACATCTTCCTGCAGATACAGAAGGACATGGATGAGGTTCATTCTCATCCTGCCCCTTTCCAGGCTGAACAGGCCCATCTCCCTCAGCCTTTCCTCATAAGGAGATGCTCCAGTCCCCTCATCACCTTGTCTTTGGTTGCAAACAGGTCAGTTAGAGCCACGTGAAGATCCCAATCGGCTGCAGCAATTTAATGATCTTGCTGAAGACAAGTTTTCATCTTCAAAATTATCTTTGAAAGCTCACGAAGATCGCAGGAGGCTCTTGGTAGCTAGAAAATTGCCAGCATCACCCAGGTCTGCACGTAGGAGGCTCCAGGGGTCAGATCCATCCACTCACATCCATGGAGCAACCATGCACCCACCTCAGGTTTATATATCCCCACAGCTGCCTGTGATTGGCTGTGGCAGGAGCAGGGAAATGTGGGATTGGCCAGGGACAACAGGGCAACAGGGGTCCCCATGGCCAAGACCAATCCCAGCCTGCGGGGGTCATACAGCCACTGGGAGCGAGAGCCCAGCTGGTCCTGCAGGAGCTGCAGTGGGGTGGTTGTGCAGGCTGGGGGTAGGGATGGGTGGGTGAGTGGCTGGCTGGATGGATGGAGACAGACAGATCCTATAGCACCTCAGCTGAGCTCCTCAGGAGCGTTTGCAGAACCAGCAGTCCTCAGTTTGACTTGGCATTATGTGAAACTCTCCCAGCAGAATTTCTGCCTTGCTTTAATGGAGCAAACCAGCCATGCTTGGGATGGGCAGTGGTGTTGCTGCTGGGCCGTGGCTGCACCAGACCCAGGTGAACCTCGACATGGCACTGCTAGCGAGTCTCCTGCATGACCCAGTTAGAGCAGTGCAGTGAGCTCCTCATTCACAGGGCTGGTGTTCCCGCCTGAGCCATCGGCGGTTCCCTGTTTAATTACCCACATCTGAGTCATCTTAGCCCCGCTTTATCAGCACTTGCAGCCACAGACAAACCACCCTTTGTGTTCCTCCAGGCCCTGCCAGTGGGGAATTGCCAAGCTCCAATTAATCATTGGCTCCTGCTGCGACAGGCCTGGGAGATGGTGCCCTGGAAAGACGGAGATCAAGGAATGGAGAAAGGCCACTGCCTTCCCAATGGGACAGAATTGGTATTAGAGCCTAGGTCCTGATCACCAGGAAGGTGATGGCAAAGAAAATATGTCTCCTGACAGGGAACAGCTACCACCCCTGCCATACCATGAATTAGTTTGGGTTAGAAGGGGCCTTAAAGTTCATTGCATTCCACTCCCTGCCTTGGGAAGGGACACCTTCCACTAGACCAGGTGACTCCAAGCCCCATTCAACTTGGCCTTGGACATTTCCAGGGATGGGGCAGCCACAGCTTCTCTGGGCAACCTGTGCCAGGGCCTCGCCACCCTCACAGGGAAGAATTCCTTCCCAATATCCCATCTAACCCTGCCCTCTGACAGTGGGAAGCCATTCCCCCTTTTCCTGTTACTGCAGGACCTTGTCCAAAGTCCCTCTCCAGCTTTCTTGGGGCCCCTTTAGGCACTGCAAGGGGCACTAAGGTCTCTCTGGAGATCCAACAGTGGTGGCTCTTGCCCAAGAGAGGTGCTCATGGCTCTGCCAGTGAGAGCAAGGCATATATTTGTGAGCATGAGAAGTGTGTAGACCAGGATTATCCAATTTGGTGGGTATGTATGATCCAGGGACAGCTCCAGAAGGTCCATCAACTCCTCCTGCTTTCTGAGCCAGACATGGACCTCTGGAGAGGAAAATCAATGCCGAATTTCCAGGCCATGCCTATGCTGGGAGGGTTGTAAATCCTGTTTGCTGTGCAGTGATTTCCAGGTTGGTGGGTCTGAGCAGTGACATGGGACATTCCTGGTGCCCTGTGGGGCTCATCTGCACAGGGATGGAGCAGGAACTGTTTCTGGGACACAAGCATTTGGTCAGATTGTAAAAGTGCTGAGCAGCTGCTGCGTCTGCACTGGTGGCTGAGGAGGGTCAGCAGAGATGTCATCTGGCTCTCCCGGCAGTTTGTGGATGCTGACCCTGAGCCAGGGCTGCCTGGATAAGGGCACGGTCAGACCATGCTCACCAGGAACGACCTGCTCTCGCAGCTCCCTGGCACAGCGGAGCGGGAGAGTGGCTTACCTGCCAGTTCAGCCCCTCCACCTGCCCTGCTCAAGGGACTGTTATGGTCCCCTCCACTTACCTGCCTGGGAATCAGTGGCGCAGTGCTTCTGGGGGCAGCCAAATAGGGAATTTTAGTCATGATTTGTGATTAGTTAACGCTGTCCTTGTCACAAAGCAGGACACAGCGAGCTGGAAAGGTATATGAGTGTGTCTCTGCCTGTGCCCTCCACAGGGAAAAGCATCCAGCACCTCCCCATGGCTCGGGACACCAATCCTTCCCAAGGCAGAGCTGCGCTGAGCTCCGCGCTCTGCCTGCAGGCAATAAACACAACTGTGCCCCCTCCCGGCAACGCCGGGGCACAACAATGAGCTCTGCAGGGCGTGAGGAGCTGCTCTGCACAGCAGCGCTTGCCTATTAAAGGGAGGGGATGAGGCCAGAGCATGCTGGGAAACTGGGATATCTGCCTCTTTCTCACGGCAGGACCTTAAGGAGTTAACATCAAAGGCCACCTCCTGTATTTTATCTCTCCTCCACTGAGGCAGCTCTGACACTGGCAGCAGAACAATGTGAAATTTTGATTAGCTCTGGTTTTCCAGAAAGAGGGAAGGCACGAGAGGGTGGGGAGTTAATACTATTCTGCATAATTTTTAATCTAAATTCCATTTCTTTTCTTTCTTCAGGAAGCAAACAATCTAGGGGGTTTTGTACTCAATTTCTTGCTTTCATAATCTAAATGAATTGTTTGCAAGTAGGAGCCAGCTGCAAAGCTGGTAATCTTGGATCAAATCTGCCTTTCTCCTAGTTCTAGCAATCATTAATTTGCTCCTCAACCCTGATTAGTTAATCCCAACTGCCTTGTGGGAGCTTCCAGGGAAAAGCAATGTGTGAGCTACACCTCCCTTTGACAGAGCTGGAGCTGATGGACGGGTGACAGGATTGATTTCTGGTGGGTCTGTGGTGCTCCTGGTTGTCAGTTCTCCGTGGAGGAGTTGGGTATTCTCTAGAAGAAAAGGCTGGCAGGGTTATTTATGGAATCCTGGCATTTTGGAAATACCAGAAGATGATGCCTTCGCCTGCTCTGTGAGGGGTGTGTTAATTTGTGACACTCACACTAATTAACTGGGCTTTAGGAATTGAAAACAGCAGCAGCTCCTTGCTCAGTGGTATCTTGGTGCTGCTCCATTTTTGGGGTGTTGCTGGTGTGCCTGGGGGACATGGCAGAGCTGTCACGTACATTTGGTAGATGAGAAACTGAGGCAAACTTGGTGGTGGATGGAGGCTCACAGAGATCAAGCCACAGCAGTGGGATGCCTGGAAGGGGATGGGATATTGGATGTGTTCTGTGCCAGGCCCTGGTTTGCTACATGGTTAGGGCTAATTCTTTGCTGTGAGGGTGGGCAGGCCCTGGCACAGGTTGCCCAGAGAAGCTGTGGCTGCCCTATCCCTGGGAGTGTCCAAGGCCAGGCTGGAGAGGGCTTGGAGCAACCTGGTCTAGTGGAAGGTGTTCCTGCCCACTGCAGAGAGTAGAATGGGATGGGCTGTGAGGTCCCTTCTAACCCAAACCATTTCATAATTCTGTGATTCTATGAATTAATTTGTGAATTAAGAGTCATGGTCTCGACTCCTGCCACAAAGCTGGGAGTGCTCCTGCCAAGCCTGGATGTGCTGGAGGTGCCCTATTGGAATGTCACCTCTCCAGGCTGACTGCTGGCAGTCCCCAGAGCATCACCTCCTGCTGTCCAGCTCTCCACGAGCCCACTCTCACAAGTCTGAGGGCCCTGGCAGGGGGGACATGGCTCTGGTGACCTCTGTGTCCCCACGCTGGGCTGCTGCTGGTCCTGTCTGCCTTTCTGTGTGCGCAGCTCTGCAGCCTCATCCCAGTCACTCTCTGCCTGTGCTTTATTCCACATGCTCCTTTATCAGATCAAATTCCCCGAGTGCTGGGGGTGGATCCTTTTAATTTTCATTTGTTTCAAAGCCATACACAGCTTTACAAGCATGACAGAAATGTGCCTGGAGTGCAGGAAATGGCCTACTTAGCTGCAGGAGAAGAGCAGCTTCTCTGTCACGCTGACTCCAAGGACGTCTCCCTCCCCAAGGACTGAAGTAGCTGCCTGCTTCCCTCACCAGCACATTTCTGGAGCTTCTCTTCAGGAGATGTTTCGTCCCACCACAAAGCCCAGACAGCCCCCACAGGCAGAACAGTGCTGCGGAGCAGAGGTTCGGAGGGTACTTCCACATTCAAGGCCAGGTTGGACGAGGCTTGGAGCGACAGAAGTTTAGCAGAAGGTGTCCCTGCCCATGGTAGGAAGTGGAACAAGATGGGCTTTAAGGTCCCTTCCAACCCAAACCAGTCTGTGATTCAATAATTCTAGGTTCTGACACTGAAATGCTGTGTGAGGTCAGGACTGGTCTCTGTCCATGTCTCCTCTGGCTGTGACAATCTCTTTTGATGGTTTCAAGGTGGTTTGGAGAAGGAGAAAGACAGGGTGAGGACTGTTACCCACAGATGGAGCAGAGCTTGCAGGGTCAGACCTGCAACTTTTGGTCTTACTGGGCACTTTCAGCCTCATCTGAAAGGGGACAGATGTCAGAGGTGTTGCCCTCTCACAGTTTGTGTGAGCTGGGAAGGAGGGGGACTCACCCTAGACTCATGGAGGGAAAGGCTGTGCACAGAAGGGGTTCACCTCCCAGCAGCACTCAGAGGTGGGGTGGCCAGGCACCTGCACATGGCTCTGCCTTCACATCAGCAGGACAATGCACAGGGAATGCTCATGCTACCTCTGCTGTGTCTGGAACCAGATGCATACACAGAGAATCACAGAATCTCCTCGGTTGGAAGGAACCCCCAAGGATCATCCAGTGCAACTCCTGGCCCTGCACAGACACCCGAACAATCCTACCCTGTCCATCAGAGCACTGTTCAAACACTCCTGGAACTCTGCCAGCCTTGGTGCTGTGCCCACTGCCCTGGGGAGCTGTTCAGTGCCCAACCACCCTTTGGGAGAAGAACCTTTTCCTGAAATCCAACCTGAACCTGCCCTGACACAGCTCCAGCTGTTGCCTCGGGTCCTGTCACTGCTCACACAGAGCAGATATCGGAGCTGTCCCTCCCCTGACCCTCGTGAGGAAGCTGCAGACCCAGATGAGGTCTGACCTCTGTCTCCTCTTCTCCAGCTGAACAGACCAAGTGACCTGAGCTGCTCCTCAGATCTTTCCCCTCAAGACCCTTCACCATCTTCATGTCCCTATTTTGAACACTCCAATAGCTTTACATTCTTCTGATATTTTGGCACCCAGAACTGCATCAAGGACTTGAGATAAGGCTGCGCCAACACACAGTAGAGTCTACATCTAAGTCTTTGCCTTAGTTAGGCAGGTAGGACCATGAGGCTTCCCAGGATGAGAAAAGCCATCTGCAATGGAGCTGAATCTGCCCAGTGATTCCCAGGAAGGCTGAGAACCTCTGTTGCTGGAGAGCTCCTAGAAAGGACTCAGCCAAGGGGCTAGCATCATGCTATGCTATGCTCATGCTAGCATCAGCAGGTGCTGTAGCAGGAGAAAGACAAGGCAGGGCTGTGTGCCCATGGAAGGGCGGGGAGCTGGATCTGGGCACACACAGTCAGTGACAGGGCAGTTGAAGCAGAGGCAGGTGAACATTAAGCTGTCCAGCTTTTAATCTTATTGAACGGCTCTGCCTGGTGTACTGAACCCTCCAGAGATCCAACCTTCCCTCAGACTATTTCCATTTTATTTGCTGTGGTTTTGTCTTTGGTTCAGAGAATGCAGAAGTAGCAGCAGCAAATGGAGTGTCTCCATGAAGTCTTTGAGGCCTGGAGAAGATGGAGTTCCCAAGTATCTGAGAGACAGACAGCAGTGAACACACTGTATTTATTTTACTTCCTGAACTTTTCCCAGCCAGAGGAATGCTCCAAACCTTGCTCCATGAACACAAGCAGACTGTCTCTGGATGCATTCCATTAGAAACCACGGTTACAGTTCAGAAATATTTGTTTTGGGGCACTGATCCTTCCTCCCACCACTCTCGTTTATCTTACCAATGCTAATGCCACATTTCAGACTTTGTGTTTTAATGACAAGCAAATATTGGTGTTCTTAGAGCTGTGTCCATTTCCACCGTGGCATCCCTGGAGGCCTTGACCATCCTGGTTAACAATCCTAACATTCAATCTGGTGGATGCTTTCCAATGCCGATGAATCAAAAAAGGCCACAGAGCAGCTCCTGGGCCTGAAGAGAAAAAAAAGGAAAGGGTTAGAGCAGAGCTGTGAGTTGTGCATGGCAAAGAAACTTCTTTTCAGATGCAGGTTTCTTGTGCAGAGGCTGTTTTCCATTCTGGATTAATCCTAGCACAGAGATGGCTGGAAAAGCTCTGTTAGTTTTGACAATTGTTTGGCCATTCTCAGGAGCCATGTTTTCAAAGACCTGAAAAATAGCAACAACATGCAAAGTGCTAAATGGTAAATCTACTTGCACCCCCAGCTGCTTTGCCTCTATTTCCTAGACCTTGCTCTGGAGCAGCTCTGGCATGGCTGCTTCTGAGCTGGAGGAGCCAGGATAGACCCAAGGGCCCTGGGACAATCCTGCAATCCTGGCTATGCTAATGAGCACCACGTCCCGCTAAAGCACTAGAGATGCTGTGCTGATGCCCACCCCACACAGTCCTCAGGGCCCTCCTGCCAGCTCTGGTTCTTCTCACAGGTTCTTAATCTCTTTTATAGACTCCAGCCCTTCTCCTGCTGCTGACGGGCAAAGGATCAAGCCAAGAGTGGCTGGGATGTATTTTCCCTGTATCGCTCTGGTCAACCTGGTCCCAGGTTTCAGGTGTCTCCAGGGAGGGAGATGCTGGAGCAGTCAGGGTTCCAGGCAGAGCGGAGGGATTAGTGCTGCCTTCCAGTGGAGGCTTGACTGCACCCGTGGGCTCTTCCTGAGGGATGGCTGTGCAGAGGCCATTTCATCCCCCTGCTCCAACATGCTGATGGTGGCAGGTCAGAGATGTCCCACACCGTCACTGAGGGACAGCCACCTCGGCCTCATGAGCTCATCCCAGTCACACTCACAGCTGCAGGGGACGGGAAATGTTCAGCCTCAGGACATCCCAGTCCTGAGGCTGAGCACAGAACACCCTGACTACTCTCTTATTGCTGGAGACATTCCAGTTTGGACATGGTGTCATGTCTCTGATTAGGCTTTTTTTTTAAAAGAGGAAGATTGGAAGCCTATGGAAGTTTCCTTCCATCCTATAGAGCAGAGCCAATGAGAGCCAGCTCCAAGGAAAACTTCCTGCTTTTGAACCATTAAGTTACGCCCCTGCATGAAAACATATTTAAGAAGTTGTTGCGCTGTTAGAATTCGGCAGCCGTGGGTTAACAACATCACAATGCAGACATCAAGGTCAGTGCAGGAGGAGAAGAGGAGAAGGAGGGGGAAGGACCCCACAGATCAGGGAGAGGACTTAAAACTATTATTCCCTGAATACGTGGTGATGATCATGGTGATTATGAGTTGTCCCCTCGAAGCCCATGGATCCATCAGGGTGCAAAGACCCCCCTGTCAGAGCTGGGGGAGGCATGAAAGAAGCTGTTACCTCGTGGGCGGCCCCCAAGATGGAGCGGAGGTTGTGCAGAGATTTGCAGCCGAGACCCATGGAGGGAGAGGCCGACACTTAGCAGGTACAGCCAGCTTTTCATGAGAGACTGCACCCCATGGAATGACCCACGAGAGAGCAGAGGATCTCTCTCATGGGGGGGACGCCACAGAGTGCAGGGGAAGGACTCAAGTTGTGATTCCCCTGTGACTGTGGTGACAGCTGTGGTGAAGCGAGCTGTGCCCTTTGCAGCCCACAGGAGAGCCCCTGAGACAGAGCTGCTGCTTAAGTTTTGGACCTACATCTGCGAATGGCTGACCCAACAACAATTGACTGTAAACCTTCCATTCCCTTGTCCCCCACACCTTCCCCGCACTGGGAAGGAGGAGGCATGGACAGACCGAGGGTTGGTGGTGGAAAGGTGTTTCTAACCTGTTTCTATTTCTTAGTTTTTAGTTTGTTAGTAATAAATTTAACCATTATTCTAAGTTCTGCTTTGCCCATGGTATTAATCAAAGCTCCTCTTTTGGTTGTTATCTCTAGCTGTAAATTCCTGGCTGGTTTTTTTCCCTCCCCTCTGGAAGGTGAAAGGGGGGACAGAAAAGACCTTGAAGGAGTTTTGCTGGACACGAGGTGTTTATCCATGGTCAAACCACCACACATGGGCATCTGGAGGTCCATGGAAGTTCAACAGCTCCTAATGGTGGCCATGGCTCTCTCATACTTCCAGATGTGAGCTGGTCTGTGTGTGCCCAGGATAAGGCTGCATGGCATCTGCAGGGACACTGTGTGAAAATAAGGAATTTCCAGAATGTAGATTTGTCTGCTCCTAAGGCAGATGTTTCACACAGGGCAGGTGAAGGTGCTTCAGGAATGCAATGCTTGCGTCCCTCAGTGGCTGCAGAGGCAGGCAGACAACTAGCCCAGGCCAGATGTCAGCACTGAAACAGTACACATTTGGAAAGCTGATTTCCCCTCCTATTGCCTACTACCAAATCACACAGGGAGCAAGGATTATATTCTTTTTCAGTTCCATGGCTCAACTTCACCAGTAAAGACTGCAGCTCTGCTCAGACCATGAGAATTTGAAATCCATGTTCATTTAACCCTCCTGAACTTTGCCTGGAATCATGATGTTGCTCATTAGCTTTGCCCTGGAAAGCCTGGCTGGCATTTCATAAACTCATTAGCAAGAGATCAGAGGCTCAAACACCATTCCTAGGGCCATCCTTTGAGGTACAGATTCCCCAGCGCTCCTCAGATCTCACACTGATTCCTAAATCTACCCCGGATTTGGGAGCAAAAGGCCCATTGAAAAACAAACAACCTGCTCCTGTGCTGTTTGTACCAACAAGAGGTGCTGCACCTGCTGTTGTCCCAGGACTACACTCCTGTCTAAACTCTGAGCTGCTGAGAGCAGCCCCTTCTTCCACCTGCCCCAGAGGGATTGGATTCTGCATTCCAGGCTGCCAGAAGCAGGGAGAAGGGCTGAGCATATTTGCTTTTTTCTCTTCTCTAGCACAGAAAGCACTGTAAGCCTTCTTCTGATAGGCTGATTCTCCAGCACCAGGAAGCAGAAGGGATTTTATGTCAGGCAGAGATATGTAATGTCCTTTCAAAGCAAATCAGAAGCCAGTCTGTTACATTCCTTGGCAACAGCCTGACACCCTGGCAGCAGGCAGCACTGGGCTGTGACAGCCCTGCAGAGCCCTGCAGGCAGAGCTCCCGGGCACTGCAGCGGGAGCAATCCCAGCTACGCCGTGGAGAATCCCACTGTACCTTGGGGAAAGAGGCTAAAAACAGCAGCTGAACGACTTTGGGGAAGTTGGAGGAGTTTTGCCTGTGTTAAAAGGAGAAATACAGACTTCAAAGAGGGCTGTGTCTTTTAAGGCTCAGTCCTTAGAGCACTAGTACTGAAGACAGCAGCTCTGATGTGTTGTATGAGGTTACAAGCACAATCTTGCTCTCCTGCTGGGCTTTTCTGGGGAAGCAAAATGGATCCAGTGGAGACGCTTGGCCACTTCTTACCATTTCTCACCCTCCCCAATTCTTTTATCACAGAATCACAGAATGGCTTGAATTGGAAAGGAGCGTAAAGCCCATCTTGTTCCACCCCTCTGCCATGGGCAGGGACACCTTCCACCAGCAGTTTACATCTCCTAGTCATGACTCTTCAGGTGCTGCCTCCTCTATCCAAATACCTCGTTTGTTTTGTACTAAACTTTGATGATTACAGCCTGAATTTTGAACGTATTTATGCAGTCTATCCCATTAGCTGCCCACAGGTCTGAAACTCAGTGTTTGCTTTCTTGGGATGATCTGCTGAGAAAATATTCAGTCAACCTCTCCCTGGAATGGCTTCATTTCTCCTCTTCCATTTGGGTTTGGGCTTCGGAAACATAACTTCCAGAACAGAGAGCATGTGTGGCCAGCTTGGCCATAGGACTGAATGAACATTTCCTGTCACAGTTATCACTATCTCCAAGTATTTTGATTGAAAGTTGTGTCACCACTGTAATATAGGAGACAGTTTGACAGGACTTTGGTCCCACCTTCCCCATGTGCTGGGCTCAGTCTAAGCCAAGGCTTGGGGCTGTCACAAGGCACCACCTCTGTTTCATAAAATTTACAATTTTCTTCTAAAATTCAACCAATATTGACAAATTTCATTCATCACAGGGGTACAAAGGACACGTATCTGTACTATCAATTTCACTACTTGCCTGATTTTCATTTTGGGGATAAAGGAGATGCTCTGCATTGTCCAGTACAGTCTGCTTCTGCCAGCAGGCACTGGGGGTAAAGAGAAAGGGAAGGCAGTGTTAGTTTGGCCTGTCAGCTGTCAGGGAGTGCAGATGACCCAGCTCTGAGGAGAACTGTGCTCTGTGCCAGCAATTCCAGCCACAGGCATCTGCTACTGAACTTCTTTACACAGCTAAATCCTAGGTTTTACAAAGCTTTGTATAAATGGCTTTGCACTATTAAAATATAAACCTTCAAACTAACAGCGATGACCAATTTCATGATGGGGGCTCTGAGGCAGGGGGGAAATACACAGAAATGTAGGTAGTTAGCTCTGTGCAAGGGTCTTGTTCTCCACAAAACTCAGGACTTTCTAAACAGCAGGGACTGCCTCACCAGTCCTTGTTTGCTCTGTTCCTCCTTAAGCAATACACGAGCTGACCCTAAAACATATTCAAGCAACATTAAAAGGCACAATACAAATTTCAAAAGTGCCTCTTAAACTGACTGTGCACACTCAGAGCCTCAGGCTTGAAAACTCTCCAGAGGGTTTGAAAGCCACTCCCTGCCTCCATATCCAGGTATTGTGCCTGGCAACAGTTTTCCCTTCAGTGGTTTTCAACGGCAATAAGATTTTACACCCCATGTGTTAATTTTTTTTTATTTCTACACCTCCTTCACCTCCAAGGCTCCCCGGGATGAGCTTCCTGTAGGGATAACATAGCCTCCTGCTAGCACCAATTAACATTGGTAAGAATGTTTCATCAGAGAGAATAACATCCAGCTTAGTTGCTTAACTCTTGGCTTCTGTTCTGATTGCGTTAGGTTGTTTAAAGGCAGGAAGGCATAAAGCCTGGCTTAAACTCTGATTTTCTTCTGCTGCAGCTCAGTTTTGCAGGTGTTTCAGCCAAAACTTGCCTACTGAGTTCAGTACAATGTTAATCAGGTGAGGTCCTAAGTCTGTGCATAACATATATAGGTCCTAAGAATCTTACAGGCATCTGAAAGTACTTTTTAAATGCTTAAAACCATAGAGGAGTAATCACTATGGCATCAGTATCACCTACTAAGGCAGCCAAATCTGATTTGTCATGCATGAAAAGCAGAGCATGCCTTCTTTCCAGGAGCTGCTTTGAATCCACTGCTGTAAATTCTTCCCGCTGCCACCCTGCAGCCAGGAAATGTGGCTGTGAAAACAAGTTATGACAGGGAAAATTTAAATGCTTTTAACTGAGATATCCAGGCAGCCAGACGCTGACAGAACTAGAAAGGTAATTCTCGCATTATTTTTCCTTGTCTGTGGATAGGATTGTGTCACTTCCTTCTCTGTGTTCTCCCCCTGGTCCCTACTGCTCCGAGGCTGTGTTGTAGCTTCCCCTCCCCTCTTCCAAATGCTGACTTCACTCTGCTCTACGAGTGATCCTTGGCACACACCCAGATTCTCCTAGATTTCTGCTTTGGTTCCACTCTTGGCAGGCAACCAAACTCACAGGCTGCTTTTGTGCCCACACCTGCATTACTTTTGTCTCTTTTGCTGTTCTTCCTGCCCTCTGGTGCAGAAATAATTCCTTGATGGATGTCCAGAGAGCAGCCAGAGTGGGCCCTGCTGCTCGAGAACAATCACAACAGACTTAAAAGGGTCTCAGTCTGTCTTCAAACCCTCCAGGGACTGAATGTGTTTCTAGCACTGCCAGAGCTGGCTTAGGGAAGCTTTAATAGGCTCAGAACTAGGAGCAGTTACATTGGCAAAGCCCACATTGTTCCTCTCAACACCTGAATTTTCCTTCTTATTATAGCCCATCTCTGACATCACATCCCAGATTCCATACAAATGGCAGCGTTCCTCCCCTGGCACAAAGAAATGTGGCTCAGCTGTGAAGCAAGTCTCAGGGCTGTAAAATAATCCCTCTACCGTGGTGCTTCAGCAGTGCAGCTGAAATTCAGGCCAGAACTTGTGCAGATATCAGAATCCTGAGCTGAGAGAGGGAAATAAATATCCAGTGATTTACACAGTACAGAAAAGGCTGCTGGAGTAGTAAGTGTAATTAACCTCTGGTGTTACTTAAATTGAAGATGTCTTGGTGTGAAGAGTCCTTATGAGGCACTAGTGAAGTCAGGCTGGGTTTTCAAACATACTGGCAAAGGTGATTTTAAACAATGTCTTGTGAGGCAATAATAATGTGAGCTCCTGTTGGCTGAAGCTGATCTACCTGAGAATCAGAACCTCTCTCCTCCTATCCTTGGAGGCAGGACACTTTCCTGCTCCTCCCTTCTGCAGGCACCACTGATTATGAAGGCAAATATGGGGGTTTTGTCTGAATGGCTGCCTGATCACTGGTTCTGGCACTAGGGTGAGAGGCACAGTGGATCCTGCCACTTGGAAGTGCCTTGACAGCTGTAACTTATGCACATGGATTTTGCAGTTCAGCAAGGAAGTTCACCATTTGTACAGAGCAGGATGAGGGCTGAAGGCACAGTGAGACTGGCACTTATTCCTGCCAACTTCATTCTCAGCCCCTGAACTCCCTGGGAAAGGGAGGAGAAGCCATGAGAGGTTTCTTTGGAGATAATGCCTTGAGACTGGAGCTGAAAACACGTCAAGCCTACAGGAGAGGGAAGCGCTGGGCTGCAGCTGACCTTGTTAAGCAGCACCCATGACTCTGGGGAAAATAGAGAGGTCGGGAGTCTTGTACTGGCAGCCAACTCTCCCAGAGCCACCCCAAGGATCTCTGGGGTTCCCAAGAACTCACTTTCCCCCTGTAAACCAGGAAAGGGGTGGAAGAAAACTCAGCAGAAAGGTCTTGGGGAAGTTGCTCTTTGCCTCCCCTTAATTGTGCCTTGCAGGGGTAGAAGTTTTGGGATGTGGCTCCCAAGTGTGTGATTTTAAATGAATGGGTGCAAAGTCTATATTTTGCAATTACCTTAAACATATTTTTTAAAAGTTACTGATGAACTTTTTTCCAACTGTTTTTCCCAGGTGTGGCCCTGTAACATTTTATCAAAGTATAAGAACTCCGAGGTGCGGATGTTCAGCTTTGATCCCCTTTGATGCTTGTAAACTCCATTATGCCTGAATTCTTTATTCCTGTTACACTGACAGCATGATCTGGAAGTCCTCCAGATGGTCCAGCCAAAGTCAGGACACTCTCATCAGTGTGCCTCCTGGCCTGCTCCTCACCTAATGGGTCAGAAAACACTCTCCTTGCTTCCTCTGCCAGAGAAACCATGTGCACGAGCTACACATCCCATTGCCAAACACCACCCCTGTGCAGGAAAACCTTTCCTCTGGGGAACAGAGGGTTAATTGCCCTGCTAATCACTTCATTTCACTAATCGGTCCCTGCACAGGGGTTCTGTTTGTTTTTCCAGCCTTATACATCTCTATCCAGCGTTTCTGGTGATTTATTTAAGAGGCTAATTTTTGATTTTTCTCTCTTGCATTTCAGGGGTTTTTTCCATAGCAAACATAAAATCTGCTAAGATATTTCTCCAAGGAATTTTATTGATTCAGCAGGTCTATTCCCAACGTGTGTCCTTATTTCACAGAGTCCCCTGTATTTATGGAACCATGCTGCCAAACCTCACAGACACTCCAGGTCCTCAACAAAAAACACAACTCACTGTTTAAGGTCCTGAGTTGAGGACACGACTTTGAAACTGTGGAACACTCTGAGGTATTGGACCCCTTGCGATAAGAAAGACATGGAGGGGCTAGAGCGTGTCCAGAGATGGGAATGGAGCTGGGGAACGGGCTGGAGCAGCAGGAGAAGCTGAGGGAGCTGGGGGGGCTCAGCCTGCAGAAAAGGAGGCTGGGGGGAGACCTTCTCTCTCTCTGAAACTCCCTGACACGAGCAGGGAGCTGGAGGCGGGGGGGCACGTCAGGCTCTGCTCTCAGGGAACAAGAGGCAGGATGAGAGGAAACAGCCTCAAGTTGTGCCAGGGGAGGTTTAGATTGGGCATTGGGAAAGTTCCTTCATGGACAGGGCAGTCAGGCACTGCAACACACTGCCTAGGGCAGTGGTGGAGTCCCGATCCCTAGAAGTGTTCAAAACACATCTGGATGTGGCACTTGGGGATTTGGTTTAATGATGGTGCTGTTGGGTTGATGACTGGATTTGATTATATTAAAGGTCTTTTCCAACCTTAATGATTCCAGGATTCAATGAGGAACAAGGTAACTGGGAAGAACAGGATGCCTTTAAGTGGCACCTGCCCTCATCAAAACTGGAATTTCAGAGAAGGAGGTGCCACCCTTAGAGCATGAGCTCTGTACCAGGGATGGGGCAGGGCCACTTACCTGTCCAGCAGGGAGCCAAAGCAGGTGACAGGATTGTTGTGCTGTGCCGCCAGCACCAGGCACAAACCATCCTTTAGGAGGGAACACTGCAAGAAAGACAAGAACAGAGCTTTGGTGCTGCTCTTGGCTTAAATGAGTCCAATTCTGGCTGATGAACTGCTGACAGCAACCACACCTGTGCTGTGGGAGGGGCTGGAGCCACAAAGTAACACTTACAAACTGAGGGGATCATGTCTGAACTGTTACCCGCTCCTACAGCTGACTGTTATTCCTGCTCCCTCTCTCAGAGTGAAAATAAGCAGGTTACCTGGTGCGTTATTCAGTCATTAACAATGCCAGAAGCAGGAATCTGGAGATAAGGTAAATGTTGAGATAGTGTAACAGAAACACTCATTACGTGAAGGGGCCCATCTCCCTCCCACCAAGGGAAACCAAAGGCTGTAACATTCACCTTCAGCTCAGCAGTCCCAGATCCTTCTGGAAGCATGTCGGCTCTGCCCAGAGCCATTAATCTCTGACAGCAGGAAGGAGGAATGGCTCTGCTTGCCACACTCTGATTTGCTTTGTCCTTCCTAGAAAGCTGCAAATTCCATGTGCACAGGGATGGATCCTCGGGGGACCCTCTGGAGAAGGAAGCTGTGCTTACACTAATTGGCTGTTGGATGTAATTGCTGTTCCATACAGAGGTATTTCAAAGGGATGTCTGTTTAAAAAATCACAACCTAAAAAGGTCTTACTTCCTCTTATTACAGATAGCACCTCAATCTTATAACTGAGAGGCTGAGAGTATAGATGTGTTTTGCAGAGGGACTGCTGTGGTCTGACAGTCCTTGCGTGGTTGTTGATTTGCTACTGCCACTGCAAATACTTTCCCTGCTGGTTTACCCCGTGCTGCTGACAGCACTGTCTTGCACATTTCATCTCCCTGTTTTGCCCTGGCAAAGATCCAGACATGGTGGGCTTCTCCTATACCAAGAGAAAAACAGTCTGGGCCCAATATTCTGCTGCTGTGAAGTAGTGTCTGCTCACCCCAGTAGCACAGCCCATGCTCAGGCCTCATGAGCACTTGCCCAAGCTCCTCACTGGGTTGCAGCCTGAGCTGTCATTGCCCACTGAGAATCCCAGAATGATGTGGGTTGGAAGGGACTTTAAAACTCATCCAACCTCCATCCTTCTGCCACGGGCAGGGACAACTTCCACTATCCCAAGTCGCTCCAAGCCCCATCCAACCTGGGAACACTTGGACACTTCCACGGATGGGGCAGCCACAGCTTCTTTGGGCAACCTGTGCCAGGGCCTGTCCACCCTCACAGGGGAGAATTCCTTTTCAAGATTCCATCTAACCCTGCCCTCTGGCAGTGGGAAGCCATTCCCCCTTTTCCTGTCACTCCAGGCCCTTGCAAATAGCCCCTCTCCATCTTTCTTGTTGGCCCTCTTCAGGTCCTGGAAGGCCACAATTAGGTGACCTCAAAGCCTTCCCTTCTCCAGGCTGAACAATTCCAGTTTCCTCAGCCACTCCTCATAGCAGGGCTGCTCCATCCCTTTGATCAGCTTGGTGCCTCCTCTGGACTTGCTCCAACTGATCCATGTCCTTCCTGTGCTAGGGACCCCAGAGCTGGATGCAGCACTCCAGGTAGGAAACCCCTGCCTAGGACTCCAGGGCAAAGACCAAAAAGTGAAAGGGTTGTTTAGCATTGTAGCAGAGGATTAATGGGATGCGAATAGAGAAAGGGAAGGAGAAACTGTATTTATATGAAGAAACAAGGTAGGAGACAGCAGCAGAACATACATAATAGTGCACCGATAAGTGAATGGACTTAAAATGTTCAATAAATAAATAATGGATGAGCTGTTCCCATTAAGGATACATTCACATGTAATGATGCTGACTTTGGGGTCAGTGAGCCAGCAGGGACAGAGGAACACCAGAAAGGGACATTGCCTATGTTACTTACCAGAGGTGTCAGAGCTCAGAGGCAGTGCTGGAACACTGCTACTACAGCAAGTTTGCTCAGAGCAAACAGCCAGCTTAGCACAGCAGGGCATTAAAAGGCTCTTCTTTTGTGCCAAGGAAGCAAAGCCCAACTCCAGCTGTTCCATACCTTTGCTGCTACACTGCCCTTGGCCTTGCTGAGTGTCTCAGAGATGCAGAGAACTTGTGGCATGTCCAGCACGGTGAGACGAGCTCTGGTCACTGTGAAACCTCTGCCAAGGAGCTCATCCAGCAGGTCCACATAAGGTGGGGGCTCTGAACCCTGGAGGACTATCCTGGGCAACACAAGGCAAGTGGTTTGGCAGAAGGTATCCAGCAATGGCTGACCTGATGGGAGAAGATCAAAACACTTGGTATTTCCCCTAAGTGATTCTTCCCTGCCACAGGCACAGAAGTGGGAAGTCAGAGGCACTCAGATGTTGCGATGTGGTTTGGGATGGTCATTCTGAGCTGCTGGATTGCTGCTGCCTTTGTGTCCCTATCTGGAGATCACAAGACAGCAGTACTGACCCCATTTCAGGAGTCAGACAAGGACAACTGCTGCTTTGCCACAGGAGATTCTATTCAGTTTAATTTTTTCCAAGCAAAGAAATCTGTTAATCCAGCTGCTTTTATAATCCCTAATGTAGTTCTGCTCATCATACGTAATGTATTTCATATTTTCCTCATGATAAATCTGTCTGTCCATTAGGCAGCAGCTTTGTGATAATTATATGCTGGAAGGAGGTTTCCTTGTGTGCAAGAGCTTCCTCTAGCGTTCAAGATGAGCCCAGAACATGAGTGATGTGTCTGCCTTGCTGGAAGCACTTAGTATATCCTGCCTGACAGTTCAGGGATCATGTGGACTTGCTTTTTCCAGGACAGTAACTCTTTGAAATACATTTTCTGAGACACAAACACATCAGGGCTGTACACTGGTTTCTTTTTTTATTCTGCTTAGACATCTTCAAAGCAGAGATCCTCATACAGCAAGAAATTAGGGGCACACATTTTGAGATTTGATTCCAATACTGGGCTGTGCAAAGCCTGCAGAATACCTGTGCTCACTCCACAACAAGCTCTTTTATTTTAATGTAATTTCATTTCATTTTCTGCAATCTCTTCTAAAAATCAAGAAGTGCTTCAGTCACAGCAGACTTGTGCTACAGGCCCAGTCCTTTCCCATAGTGCAGTAAGATGATGGGAGAAATACCAAATAATAAATACCTCAGGAAAAATCCTCCTTCAGAGACCCCCTACCCAAAGTAACAGCTCTACTGTCTGTAGGGCAGAGGCCTCGACTTACCACCCACTCCCTGCACTTCTGTATGTGCTGCCTCATGCATCTCCTGATATGGGACCAATGGCTCAAAGTCCTCTGTCAGGAAGGGTTTAAGGAGGGATATGATGGTCTGTAATTCTGTAGCACTTTTATGATACTCCTGTCTCAGTCCATAACAATCCTGTGGTTCCACTGCTGGGATTAATGACCACAGTGATCAGGAGCAGCATAGTACCATTTTCTGGGCTGCCCACATCAGTCGCACCAGAACTCAAGCTACAGGAAGGAGAATGACCTTGTTCCAAACAAGTCTATTCCCCAGTGAACACCTTAGGGATACTTTACCTGATCACTGCTTGTTTATAAAGGCTTGGGATCAACGCACAAGATCCCAACATGGAAGCGTCCCCCTTTATTACTGACATCTCCTGACCTGAATGATGCTGCATCCCAGCTGTGTTTACACTTGTCTATCAAGTGAGATCAACAGCAAAGCTGCTGCATCTCAGGGAACTGACAGCCTTGCTGAGGCTTCAGCTCCAAATCAAAGTCAGCTTGGCAATAGCTGGGAGTCATTTTGAGCTGGCAGCTGCTCAGCAGCAGTGGAAACTGAATGAGCTCTCAGTCCACTTCCTGAGAGGTAGATGGTTGTGCTGCCAGCAGCACTCCCTGCGTAAATTGTTATCCATCTACTCACAGAACAGAATGTCTCACCACTGCCCAGCCCTTCAGTGCCCTGGTGTCCTGCCTTTCCCAGGGAGGCTCTGAATGGACACACAAACCATCATGGCCAAGGTGGTGCTGAGACACCTTGTAAAAGTTCAGTGGTGCTGTTGCATCCACCAGCTGTGTTGATAGTGCTTGTTCTGCTGCTGCTGTGAAGGTCAGCTCTATATTTAACCCCTAAAGCACTGACAGTGCAAAGGGCTTTCAGGTAAACAGTTTAATGGCTGCACTCCCCTGAAGCTGTTCTTTGCAGCTCAAAGCGCTCTCTCCTTTCTGAAAGGACATCAATACCAAACCTTGCTGCCACCAGATGGTTTGTCTTGCTGACCAATTAATCAATAGCAGTCCCAATCTAAAACAAGAGTTACATTTCCTTACCAGGACTGCATGGCTGTTCAGAGCCCAGAACACTGGGTTTTCTTCCTGGCTCACAGTTTAGGATCTTGTGCTCCTTGGCAATTTCCAGACTGAATATGGGGTCACGTTTCAGGTTATAGATCTGCAGGATGGAAGTGGAGGAGGGGGAGAGAGAAACAATTCACGTGAACACCATTATCTAATCAGAAGGGGTAACAATACTGAAGGACTGATTCAGACAAGCTGTGAAGCTTTTGCTGCTGTTGTGTACTTGTGTACTTGCCAGCCCAGAAAACACCTGCTTGTCTGGAGATATAAGAACATTTTGCATGTATTTTTCTCCCTAATTGAGGTATAATTCAGTACAGCATTTTGTCATCCATTTAAAGGTCCTGTATCCAGACATCTTTCTAAGGTCTCTGTTCCTAGCTTTTCCAGACCAGAAACCTGTGAAACTCTGGCATCTTTATCCAGTGTCGCATGGGGGTGTAGCAGCTCCCTCCTGTCTCTGAATGAACTGATACCTCCAAGTGTCCCAGCACAGCCCTGATCACTGGACTGAACTGCACAGGGAGAGCAGTCACATTAATGAAGCCTATTATAGATGTGTCCAGCAGCATCCAGGTCCAGAACTAATCTCCTTGGACTAACTCAGCTGGGTCACCTCTGAGCCATAGTAAGGCTCAAGCATTTCCAGCCCTCCTTTGAGCCTAACCAAATCATTATTCCATCACCAGCCATCCCACCTCATCTCCATTCTTGAATAACACAGTTTGTAAAAAACCACCCCCTGGGTTATCTCTGCCTTAGCAGTCAGGGATGATGCTTCTACCCCCTTCAAAAGCAATGCTGACCATCTGGGAGCTTTGCTCCTGAAACCCTGAGCCTGCCTGTATTTCCAGCACAGTGTTCTGAACAAACAGATCTGAACCAGATCTTCTCCACCAAGGCTGTCTGGGTCAGTACAGAGGGAGCACAGTGTAGAAACATCCACAGAAGAAGGAAAACTCAGCAGCTGCTAAAACACACCAAAAGCAGCATTATCTGAAGCATAATAGGAAAGAAGTCATGGGGTAGCAGGGCCAAAGACACTGCTCTGACACAGCAGGATAAACCCCAGGAAAGGGCAGATCCTACCTCTTCCTCCTCCAACATCTGACACTTGGCACAGCACAGCCCTTCTGGGAAAAACAGCTTCATATCCCGGACAGCCATTTGATAGGATTTGGAGCCTGAGAGATAAAAAAAACAAGAAGATTCTCTCAGGCCATGAATTAAACATTCTCTAGACTCACACTCATCTTTTGGAGAGATTCATGATGTGCAACTTACTGAAGTAATTGCTTTAAAGGCCAGCTGTTCTGTACAGTAACAGCAAACATTTTAAACCATGATATTTAGAATAGTTTCATTGCCTCCTTGGTGTTTTGTTTCTGTCCTATTATCACTCGGCAGCTTCTTCCTGTAAACAAGATTCCTTCTATTTCCTAAGAGTGTAGCCAAGAGAATCATGTTAAGGAGCCTGTGAAACCCATCAATACCAGCTCTAAATCCCGTTGTTGTTCCTTTGCTTCTGGATTACATCAGGCTGATCTTACTGAAGGAAAAGAGCTACAAACTAGTAAAACAAATGTGCTTAGTGACAATAATGCAGGACCCAAATAAGCTTGGGGCACTGGTTGACCACAGAAATCAGAATTAGTGTGAAGCATTGTTGATGGCAGTTTATTTTCTGTTCACCTGGGGTCAAAAAAGGCAAATTAAGACTTGAACAGGTACATAGAAATGATGTGAGAATGGTCTAAGGAATGGAGAATCATCTGAAGAGTTAAAGCTAAAAGACCTTGGCTTGTTTGACCTAACATGACCCAAAGCTGAGAAGGAATTTGATTTCTGATAAACACTTCAGGGTAGAAAAGGTCAGAGGTGCAAAAAGAACTACTTAAAGTCCAGATCATGGCACAAGAACAAATGGGTGCAAAGTGTATGTGACTATATTTAAGTTTGAAAATTCAAGAAGATTTTTAGCTATCAGAGCAGAGAAGCTCTGTGACAACCAGCCAAATGGGGTGGATGCTTATGAAAGCAAATGTGCGATGGGGTTGTCTGTGAGGGAATTAACTGAACTCAGTGACTTGAGAGGTCCCTCCAGGCTTAGCAGCTGAATATAAAGCATCAGCGTTATAATGCGCTAGTCAGAATGTTTTGAGATTTGTGGGTGGAAAATATTAGAGAGGGAAAAGCTATTTCTATATAACTGGAGTTCATAGAGCGTGTCAATGTGCTGGCACTGATCCATACTCCTGGGATACAAATACACAAATATCCTCTGAAGTATTCCCACCTTTGAGGCTACCCATTCAAAGAATCCCATCTGAATGCACTCAGCCCTGTTTGAACTCCATAGTTCCAGGTATTGTATGGCTGGAGCCCTTAATGCAGCAGTTTACAATACTAAGGTTATATAAGTCACTTGTGTATGAGCTGTGCTGGATCCTTTATGTACCTTCCATGTTTAAATCACTGATGTCACTAGAGGACACAAATACTCCCAAAGTGAGCAACACTATACTCTTGCTTTACTAAAGGTGTAAGGCACTGCAAGGTTCATACACATAAGAGCTTTTTGGATGCAAGAAAAAGCACTGTACAATGACTTTCCAAGCTCCAGAAGAGATGAGAGAAGGGCAGGTTTAACTCTGCAGCTGAGCCTCAGACTACGAAAGCCGCCTTACCTGGTTCAATGGTCTCCCTGGAATCTGGTCTTCATGTTAAATGAATTTCCTTAGTCACTCTGGGAGGAAAGAGTGAGAGTTCGCTCTGCCACAGGCATTAACTAAAGTTCTTCCTCAGAAGGAGCAAAACTGAGAAAGCTCACTATTCCCTCCTAGGAAAGGAAGATGGTCTTACAGTCCCCCAGATCACTCATGGAAAGTTCTTCCTGCTTAACTTGTAGGTAAATGTTTCACCTATATTGAAGGACAAGCTCTTGGAGATACAAGGGTTTAAGAACACTCCATTCCTTACGGCCAGACATCTCCCTGGCAGAGCAGCTGGGTCAGATTAATCAGTTAGCTACAGCTGCATCCATTTTCCTGGAATATGTGCCAGGATGGCTTTGTACATAATGCACATAGTCTGGTCTCAGAGAGCAGGTGGCAGCCAGCTCAGCGCTCAGCCCAGACTTAAAAGGTGACTTCAAATCCCAGCATAGGGACCTGAAGGGAATTCCGAAGCAGAACATGTGAGGGTTTCTCAAACACAGTGAGCTACCTGTGACTCCCAACCAAAGAGGATGAGACTGAGCCTCTCTAATTAATATAGTCATCTTTCACTGAGTTGTGCTGGGGATGCTCTAACTGTAGCAGGTGTATGAAGTTTAGAGTAGGTATTACCCATTCTTAGTCATGACTGATGACTTCTCAGTCTCAAAGCAACATGGACACACAAGGCTTTAACCTTAAGAGCAAAAGAAGCAGGGGCTGGTAGTGGAAAAGTATTGGCTAAAGAGCCCTGACCATTCTTTTTGTGTAGGTAGATCCTGCTCTTCAATCACTCCCACAGATGAGATCATATGGGATCGTGGTGAGAGAGCTCTCTTGGCTCAGTCTTGGTCCTCAAGATTCCGATCTGATAAAAGAAGGTTCTGGATCAAGGGCTTGGTTGTCTCCCCCAAGCTGTACATGGTGGTACTTCATTCCCCACCAGTTCCCAAGAGACCATTTGACACTGATGAAAAGAGGGAGTGATTTCACAGCACAGAATACAATAGAAAGAGCAAAATAATCCAAGGATAATTCTGGGACTTGAGGGCATACAGTGTCTACCAGCTCACCTGCATTTAATGAAGTTATTGCTTTATTATTATTATATTTGTTTAACTACATAGAACACAGTCAGGGCCACATTGAGAAAAGACACTACTCATGGGCAGTGAACTAATGATGCTTAATTACTTGCAATTTTTGGAATGACATCCTTCCTTCCTTGTGGCAGTACCTCCAGCAGCAATACTCTTGGTTCTCTACAGGCCACTCTTTACAGGGATAAGTCCCATTTTCTCATCCTTCACACGCACACATAGCAACATCCCAGTCCCTTCCTGCTGGCAGATGAGCTGTCATGGTTCTGCACTCCAAGGATGCTGACTTAATGCTCTGCTCATGTGCCAGCTGGAAAGAGCCTCTCCCAATGGAAAACAGCTGACTTTATCTGCTTTCCTCAGTCAAAGCAATTCTTGATCACCTCTCTACTAGTCTTTAATATTTTGAGATGTTACAGAAACTCAGGATCTTGTGTCTTTAATTCCTCTATGAAATCTGGTTGGAGTTGGCTTATGGGTTATGGAGACATCAGGAGGACACACACAAGCAGAGAAGACACACGGGTTCTTGGGGATAATTACAAAATAAGCAGGCCAAAAGTACTAAAAGACCAAGCAGGGAAGAGATCAAAGGAAATCTGTTCTGATGGAACACAGATCTAGGGTTGTTCTGGGAAGAAACGTTTTTGGTTAAAATATTTTTCTATGTCTATATTTTATTGCTTGAGACACACTCAGGTCATCCACCAAGAAAACAGTGAAAGCTTTTCAGGGAATAATGGTCTCCACTGCCTGCAAGTGCTGAAACTGTAGTGACAATGTGGGAGGGAACAGTGCATTATATATTTTCCAGTTGCATATCTGACCTTTTGTTTTACAAAAACCTACCATAAAATCCATTGTGGACTGTGTTGGTACCATACTGAGCCCTCCAGAGGCAGGGATCTAGTGCTTGGGCTAGCTTAGGATCCTCTGGTCCCAGGAGATCCATCAGCTTCTTCACAGCATTTGGTCTCTGAAGACACAGCACAAGAGCAGTGCCTGAAGTGAGGTAGGTACAGTGAGCTCCTAAAGCAGCAGGATCCTGAAAAGAAATAACAGAGATGGAACAGTTATAAGGAACAGTGTTGGAAACTGCTGGGTACATCCCAGCTTTCCTTTGGCTAAGAAAAATCGGAAGTAAGCGTATCTGCCACTGCTTTGTGCTTTCTGTCCTCTTTAAGACACATTAGTGGTCTCTGCAGGCAGAGCTTCAAAATACACACCACAGACATGAAGCAGTAATATCCACCAGATTACAGGAGCTCTAATTCCTTTGGGGTGAAGGAACTCATAAGGATCAGGTGGGAGAGCATGAACACAAGCAGTATCACCAGGGTCATAATTGCTCTGGGATAAGGAGCCCCATTTAATTCTTCAGCCAATATAAAATGATGGACTACAAACAGTAAAACTATTCTTTTTGAATTCATGAAAGGTAGGATCCCCATCACATACCCTGCTGCTGGAATCCAGTTTCTCCTAGAGAATTCCAGCCAAGAGTTAGGATGAGGACTACAGATTAAAAGTAGGAGGGTCAGAACGGTGGCTGCAAGAAAACAGTTTGCCGTCCTGGCTTTGCCACTGATGCTGTGATTTTTGAGTGCTTTTTCTTGTATCCAAAATTTCTTTCCTCTATAGCAAATTTCTCAACTTTTGCTTCTTTTCCAAGCATGGTCAGTTCAGCCTGTGACCATTCCTGAGCAGAGTCGTTCCTCTTGTACCTGTGCTGGTCACAGCACCTTGGGATCTCATTTTGATTGAGGATAAGTGGAAATGCTAACTAGTAAGCACTGTACTGCTGAGAAGAATCTGCTCTGAGTGCTGGAGAAACACTGGGAAAGGCAGCAAGTGCCTGGTGCAGAAGGATACCATGGGCAACAGAGTGCTCGTGGCCTTGCTGATGGCTTTAATCAAGGAAAACCTTGGAAAGCCAGGCTTGTTGTAGCTGTCTGGGCTGAGTAAAAGGTCAGGGGGCCCAAAGCAGCTGCAACCTTCCTCCTCCTGCCCCTTCATCTGAATAAAGTGGCATGAGCACCCAGCTCTGCCTGCCTGCACCCCACAGTGTGACAGCCAGCACTGGATGTTCTCTACATCTTACAAACAAGGGCACTTCCAGTTCCCTGCCTGAACCAAGTCATGATTATTTACTTTTTTTTCCAATTTTGGAGGAAATAAAAACAGGAGGGGAAACACCCTATCATTCAATTCAGCTGAATCGCATCATTCACAGAGGTTTTAATTCCTCTATTTTTTAATTTTCTAAAAGTACCATAAGATAGCAATTCTCTAGATAAAACATTTCCAAAAGCAAATTCTATCATTTCATTTAAAAATATGGAGATAAAACGCTTCAAGGCCTCTTTCGCTTCTCTATCATATGAAACCCTTCACTGACCCAAATCTTGCACTCGCCTTCCTCCTAAACTGCATTTTTAAGAAGTTGGTTATATATTGTAAAACCATTAGCTCAAGCCTGATATTCTTCCCTCTATTTGTAAAGGCAAAATGATGCATGAGAAAGCCCCTCTATTCTTAAACTGGTGAGTTATGTAAAGGATTGGATGTGGTGTTTGTCAGTCCTCCTTCCCCATGAGCAAAGGGTCACATCTCCAGTGATGAGAACTCTGTTTGAATGAGGATGAAGAATTTCAGCATGTCACAGTGTACTGCAAAATTGTGACATTCATTCAGCTCTGCATAGTAGAAAATAATCCCTTCATGCTTGAAAATGTTTGTTAGATAAAAAGAAATGTGTATAATCCACTTTTCTATGGGTTTTCTCTTTGGGGAATGAAAACCAGTGATGATGTTCATGATTTCCAAAGGACTGTTGTAACATACCAACATTCGTCCATGTCAAAAACAACTGAAAACATTCACTTTCTGTTAAGCAGGCCGGAATAAATGAAATTATGTTGCTCCAGAGCTTCTAAACAGTGATTTTAGATCTCCATAACAAAGCTCTTCTGTTTCCTGTCTTTCAGTTGTTCCCCAGCTTATCTAGGGACAGAGTTAAAGACAATGTTGTTTCTAATTATCAGTGAGTTGAGGTGACTCCTTCTGATACAGCGTCTCACATCTGTTCCAGACTCTGCCAGTCCAGTGCTGCCTTTATTCCAATCCTTTTTTGTCCATCCCCCTTTATTTCCATTGTGCCGTCACCAAGCCATGTCCTTGTGGATCCCTGAGCAGCTGTGGAGAGGTTGCACATGTGCAGCTGCCTCAAATTCAGTGAGCAATTTTGTTGAGAGGAAGTTCCAGCTGTTCACTGGCTCGGGAGGATAACAGGATTAACAAGCAGCAAAATTATCCTTTTGCCTTTACTTCTGGAATCACAAGATAGGGCTGGAGGGAATGGTTGACTATTGAGTCCAGTGACCTGCAACTGCAGGCAATCAGCTCAGGTAATCCCCAAAAGCAGGATCAGGTCCCACTGTAAAAATCAAACTAAAATTGCCAATCTTCACAGGGCTGGATCTGCTGGATAAACACAGAAAGGAGATCCAGCCTCCAAGAGCAGAATTCCCCCTGGGAGCAGGCGTTTCTCACTGTCTGAACACCATCAGGTCATGTCAAAAACTGGGAAGACAATGTCAGCTCTATTTTCCTGATCTTTATTTTTTTATAAACATTATTAAACTTCACATAAAACATATTGTTATGGCTCTTGGGATTTGATAACCTCAGCAAAGAACAGAGCAATCCATTATTTATCATACACCAAAGGTCACGTGCTGTTTTAGAGCTCAGTGTCAGTATTTAAGTAGAAAAAGCAATCATGTAGCTGAGATCAGACCGCCAAGATTATTTGTCAAGTGCATGTAAATAATACATTAGAAAGAAAAACGAGATGCAAGGTAGTCTGGCTTCCAGTGAATAAAACCCAAATTTGCTCACAAGAACTACGTACACACACCAAACCAACACATTGCAGAGCACTCAAGAGTTTTCTACAGGTGGATTTAGATCAGGCTCCAGGTGTGGAGATAAAAGCTGTGGAGAAAATTTCTAGAAGGGGCAGAAACACTGGCTTCGTCTTTTTCTACAGGATGTTTCATCATCATTGGTCTCATCCATACATGTAAGTATCTCCAAGGGATGCCAGAGGATGGCACCCGACTCTTTTTGGCAGTGCCCAGTGACATGACAAGGAGCAACGGCCATAAATAAAACACAGAAAATTCCACCTCAACAGGGGGAAAGAACTTCTTTCCATGGAGGGTGGCAGAGCACTGGAATGGCTACACAGGGAGAATGTGGAGTCTCCCTCTCTGGACACATTCCAAACCTTCCTGTGCCACCTGCTCCAGGTGAGGCTGCTGGGCAGGGGGAGTTGGATTATGTCCGGAGATTCCTTTCAATCCCAACTATTCTGGGATTCTTTGACATGCTAAGTTCAGCAAATTCCCCCCACATTAAGAGCCTCATATAAAAACCATCACTGTATCGTTTTGTTCTGTAAACTGAGGAACAGACCGACATTGATACTGCTCCCATCCAAATGCTGTACAGAAAATTCAGCTGGAAAACCAGCCCTGTCCCCATGGCTGCCATTGTGCCACTTACCAGCTAGGTTTTCCAAATTACCCAATCCCTGGAGCCTGCTGAGGCTTTCTGAAAATCCCTCTACTCATCCTGGGAGCTCAGCCTTTCCCAGCTCTCACCAGTGAAAGGCTTTCCAATGTGTTCTAAGAACGAGAAGGAGCCCCTGGACAGCAGAAAGCATTTCCTACTGTCTGTTCCCCTTTCCCAAAGGCACACTCTTCTCTCTGCTTTCTCATTTCAGAACCTGCTCTTTTTTCCACGAACAAAACCCCAACAGTCTGTAATTTTTACACTCATTAGACCCCAGCTCTTCAAGGAAACTAAACTGATGCTCCACAGCTGCTCTGGTGTGTTGGAGAACTTCAAACCCAAGATATTTTTAATGAAACAACCTCTCCTCACATTTACCCCACAAGTACCTGAATTATTTCCTGAGGATATTTGGATTTTTTAAGATGTTTTCTGTTTCAGATGATCAAAAAAGGATTTTGTATTTAGCTCTGTGATTAAAAAACATACTGGGAAGCACATCCCCATCAACTCTAACAACCACTATATCCCTCTTAGCAGTATAAACATTTCAAAATCAGATGCTTGTGCTCACTGCTATCATGCAGAAGGTATTAGGTATTTTTTCATAGCACTGCCCTGGCATGTTCCTGTTTTCTTCTGGAAGCCTCTATCAAGAATTTCTAGGAGACAGTGCTATAAACTTGCCCAACTTAACCCAATAGTATCAATTACAAAGGTTTGTTTTCTCTAAAGTTAATTGGTTACATGTCTTCATGAAAGCAATCAAATAGCAGATATTTTTTTCCCAAGGAAATATTTTTAAAAATAAATCTAATTCCTCTCAAATTCCCAGGGGTCCTCTGTTCAGTTTCCAGGCTTTCACAATATCTTTGCTCTCAGGATATGTCAGGGTGTGGAAAAAAATAATTTCTAGTAGTATAAAGAGCAGAAACACATCTATTTTTAGATAATGAACCCCCATAATGCCTCAAGACTTAAGAAGCCTTTTTATTGTCTTTCAGAATTTAGCAATGACAATTTTCTCCCTTTGCAGGTCATTTTTACAGAGTTGCTCACAGGCTCCTGGAACAGGGATTGAGCTGTCTCTCTAATGTACTCTAAGGTAACAGCACTCCAGAGATCTATATTCCCTGACAGTGCAATGAGTGTTTCCCAGGTTTAAACATATGGAATAAAACCAGGCACCCGTGCAGATATGTACCCTACCTGAAATGACCCTGGAGAAGGAAGAGAAGACACCTATTTGGCAGGTAAAGAGTCAGATCCATAAATTAGCAGCTGAACAGGTTCCTGGGAGGTCTGTATTCCCTATATCCTCCAAAGTTTCATTTGGGAGAAACTAGACCTGGTGGCGTGTGATAAAAGAAACCCTGAGCACATCAGCTCTCTTTGCGCTGATAAGGTACAGGCCTGATTGTTCTCTATAGCTCAATTCCAACAACACCCTGAAAACCCGGGTGGGAATTGCTGGCTTTTCCAGGAATGGATTAGTCACCAGCTGACATATTTTCCCCCCTCGAAAGCTCAGCAGAGCCACAGGTGTACCAGATTCTGAACCAACCTGTTTCACTTCAGAAGGAAGGAGTCCCAGAGCAATGGCTGGTTCCAGGTTTGTGTGTTTCATTCCAACGATAGTGAATTTTTCCAGGTGTAGATTTCGGAGGATCCTTGCAAGATTCTGGCTCCAGACACCGGGTTTGATGAGCAGCACTGTGCAGAGAACCTGGGCTCCTGGAACAAAGCAATCCCGTGAAACACGCAGCTGGATTTGTTTACTAGCCTGGATAGACATCTGGAGATGAAGGTTATGGAAAATCTGACATGAAGTTCATAAAAATCTGAGCAAAACAAATCCATAAAAAAACCTGTGTATCTATGATTATTTGTTTTTTTATTTATTCTTTTGTTTGATTTTTAGTTTAAAAATACATCTAAAACAGTCTAGGCTTGGAGATTTTTCCCCCAGGAAATCTGCTCCAAGTCCAAAAAGTTTATGTGTCAGGTCTGTAGGATAACATTCAAACCTTTCTATTATAAATGAATGTTTTAAGAGGGATAAAATATTCCCTTTTACATTTTTCATGTGAAGTGTAGTGATTATGTGATGTAATCCTTAAGGCAGCTATTAAATTCTTATCCCCATATGCTGTATCTCTGTTAGAGCTCTGTTTCAGAGAGGCACTAACAACGCTGACAGGTCCCAATTAATGTCATGAACCCATTATAAATAGAATTGTGTTTACCAAAATTGACATTTCAGTAAAAACTATCTACTTCTGATAAAGCTCTCCCAGCAGAGCTGCAGCACTATGAGAAGCAGAAAACAAACCAGACCAAGATAACTTTTCTGTCCAATGATAGAAAATGGATGTAAAGGCAGAAAATACATAAATTCCATTTTTAATGACAGCATTTTCAAGCTTTCAGTTTTGCCAAAGTACTTACAACTAGGAGGGTAGTTAATATTTTATCCCAATAACATCTTTTGAAGATTTATTGGCAACTGTTGAGTCAGAACCAGTCTGTGAGGCCCAGGAACTGCTGGTGCTTAACCAGGTCAATCAGCACAAAGCAGGTGACAGTCCTACAGCCTGCTCAAACTGATCCAAGATTGTCTGTTTGTGTACAAAATATGTCATTTTAGGCTTCCTGTACACACCACTATTAATTATACAGATGTCAATGGAACAAAGCATCAACAAGGCTACCTGTAATTGAATGCTGTTATTTTCAGGTGGCAAGAAACAAGATTTATGGCAGGGAAATAAGGGATTAAAAGTAAAAAGCAAGATTCTTGCCTCCCCACTGGAGATGGGAACTTAACACTTGTTGTGCAGGGAGCCCTTCTACTGAAGATGTGCTATTTTCTTCACATCATTCTTGAATAGAAAGGTTTAAATGCCATAGCAACAGCCTGCAAGTGAAGGAAGCTGCTTGGATCTACTGAGCTGCTTGGATCCACCTCATCAATCTTGATGCTGCGTAAGTGCTCCTTGGCCTCCAGATGTTTCATCACCATCTGCTACATTTTTTTGGCAAATATTCTCATTCTTGTGCTTATGTGAATCACTACCTGCTGCATATTTATGGACTTTAGGTGCTTCAGGGGGAATTTGTCTCATGTCACTTTGCCCGCTTGGTTTGGTCAAAGACAAGTGTTGAAAACAGATGGGACACTTTGTCACTGAGAGTTGCCTCTCCTCTCCTCATTGACTGGAAGTGACAAGAGTTAGAGAAAATACCACTAACTACTGTAACAATTTCTGCTGATCAGGAATTACTAGAGGTACCTGTTTAGCAACCCTCAAACCTGCCTGACTTCCATCTCCAGTTCTGGCTGTTCAGTGGCCTTCCCAGTTTCCTGGTCCTTATTACATTTTTCTGCTTTTTAATATTTTTTAGATCTATTCCTCATAGCCAGTGATTTTTTCACAAAAAATTATTACATAGTTTTCATTTCATATCAAAAATACTGTTTATCTTATATGCTGTTTATAGACAATACTTTAAATAGGTGTGTGACTTAAAATAAGTGTAAACTCAAGAGAAGCAGATACCAGATTTCTTGGCATAGTTAGGAATGGTAGGTTATCGCTGCCTTTATTGCAGCCTCAGAAAAATATTGGTATAGTCCTGTTGCTTATTTTGGGCTGGTATATCCAGATGAGTCCTTATCAAACCACATTTTTCCATTTGCTCTTCTCTCACCTGCATGCAAGTAGGTATATAGGGATTCTGCACGGCATCTCCAGCTCTCACCCACTGAGAAACAGAAGCAGAGAGATTGGAATGAATGGTATGTGTGTTCCTGGAGAGTAACTGTGGAGGTTTGGGCTGGCTCCCTGCCAAGCCCAACTGCCGGCCACACGGATTCCCCCTCCCGAGAGAGGAGGGGGAAAAAAGTATCCAAAAAGACAATTTTAGTATAAGTATATATATATATATATATATTCACATATATTCCAATTATATACAATCAAATACTATGAATCTACAGAACGAATCCCAGAACAACCCCAAAAGGGAAAAGGGGGAAAGGGAAAGGGGAATGGGACAAAAATGGGTAAAACCAAACAAAACAAATACACACACTTGTAAATTCAGGGAAAAGCTCAATAAGTAACTAATACAATAAATTCTCACCAACACTCCCCTTAAGAGAATCAGGTCCTTCCCCTCCGTACAGCTGGGACAGCAGCTTCTCAAAGAGGCCTCAGCTCACAGAGATAAGAGCTGAGCCGGCACAGAGAGCTGATGTCCTCCGAGCACACGAACAGGAGAAAAGTGCAAAGAAGGAAAAGGAGAAAAAAAGGAGGGAGGGAACCTTCCTCCTGTCTTTATATACACCTGATTATGTGAAGGAATGGTGTGGAATACTTACTTAGTTATGACCCTGCTACCAAGGAAGGCCCAGACCAAAAGCAAAAAAACTAAACCACCACAGTAACTGTAGGATGTTGCCATCATCTCTACATAAGGCAGCCAAAAGTGTTATAATGGGACATAGATGGCTTGATCTCAGATGTACTGGGACACCCTGGCAGGTGTCACATTTTCCCTCCTCTCCACTAGGCCCAAGAGCACATGCAAGTGCAAGTCATGTTGGTTGGTGCTTGGATACCTTTTTTGTGATTTCAGGGAGGGCTAATGGTAGGTTTTAAGCCCCCTTTGTGCTCCCAGTATTCCACAGTGAAGTTAGAAGCCTCATTTCCAGTGTAAGTCCCAGAAGCTTAGGTGTTCTTTTTGATGTCCTCTCCTGTGCCCTTGGAAGCCAAGAAGTGCTGTGGATTCTGAGTTCTGAGCCCAGCTCTGCTGATAAAACCTCACTGACAGTCCCCAAACAGCCAGAAATGACTGCTCCAGCAGTTCTTCACAAGAGCAGAGCAGGGTGAAAGGATCTGGTGAGTCAGAACTTAGGACAAAAGCCCAAAGAAAAATGTTTCCTCAGTCTAATGTAAACCTTGCAGGGACCTGGAGAGGTGAGGAAAGTTAAGGCACTTCAGGTTCATGGGAAGTGAGAAGTTATCTAGACCTAGGGCACAGTGAGGAGAATCCTGCATCAGATTCATAAAATACTTCCTTTGCCAATGACTGGCAAGTTTAGTCAGTGTGACATACAGGGGAGATAACAGAAAACTACAATCTGTTCATCAAAACAAAATTACCATTTTTTTGGTATTTATTACTGTTCAAAAAACTTATTTCTATTTCCCAGGGCAACGTATCTTGAAGGCATCTAGCCAAGGTGTTTTTCTTCTAATGAGACCTCTTTCTCTTTTCGCATGTTTGTTGTTTATTTTGCTGGAATAATAAGAGCATAAATAGATGGAACCACCTCCCAGGTCCTTGCCTCATAAGTTTGTAGCTCACGCTCTCACAGTACCAATTTTTTTCTTTAGTATTAGGGTTATTTGAAAGGATCTCTGAATTCCATGGTGAGCTGGGTGGTACTGTGATGTAAATGACAGGGAATGCCTATTCTGCTCTGATTTGTCACTCGGGCAATGGTGATCAACACATTTCATCTCTCTAACACGTATTTGAAACCCTTTTTCTTTTTTGTCTTTTCTGAAATCAACATCTGAAAAGGGCTGCTAAAAAGCCTACTTTCCACAGCAGCGCTAGACAGGGCACTCACAGAACTGCATAGGAGAAAGGTAATCTGGTAATCCATCTTCCCCCAGCAGGAAGTGGACCCACCTGGCCCTAATTTCCTGGGATTAGAACATCTAACCAAAGGTTTATTAATCCCTTTTTAACGGCTCTGACATAGGACAGAGTTATAGTTTCCTTTAATCTATTTAAGAGTATAAAATCACTTGTTTACACCCAAGAGGCAACTGGTGCATATTTCTGGTCTTACCTTCTGCCCTGGACCTCCTTCCAGGTGGTGGCAGGTATTTCATAGCAGGGCGGTGTTCTGCATCTGTAAAAGGAAGATGTAGTTTTATGGATTGACAGATGGGAAACCTTCACTTTCTGTGGGCAGGCGGTGACAAAGGCAAGTTTATTTAGCAGGGGAAATGGCAGATGTTTGACCTGGTGCAAAATATTAAAGAGCTGTTCTCTAGTACAAAGGCCTCTCCATTCCTCCCATGACAATAACAACAAGAGGGAAAATGTAATGATCTTGTAAAAGAGATAGTGCAGAGTGCTGAAGTCATGTCTGAGCTGGAGTCCATTGCTCCTGACAATGGCTTTGGTGGGAAAGGGTGGCAGTGCCATTACATCCTCCGTTGATAAACTGAGCTCACCGCTCTGCTTCTCTCTTATCCTGCCTCTTCATCTCAAGAGGCCTTTAATCAAGTGTTGCAATGCATGAATTCTTACCATTCTATACACTAATTTGGGATGCCTGATGGCTCCTTTTCTGAAGGCCTCCTCTTCTTGCTCACCAATTTCACATAGAACTTCCACGTAGTTCACTGACAAATCTAACTTTCTGTGAGACTAAACTGAGGATCTTTTCACAGACAAATCACATTTTCTTCTTTCTGTTCACTAAAGCAAATTTGTTACTCCATATTACACAGACACAGAGCATTTGCCACAAGTGTTGACAACAAAGGACCTTTCTTCCCCAAGGAAAGATAAAGGGAGAGTTATAAATTCAAAGCACGAATGCACTTTTGGAACTGTGTCACTGCTCCTCAGTTCATGCATGGTGTTACCACAATCTTGATTTCTCTCTGCTTCTAACTAATCACAGAATCTCAGAATGGTTTGGATTGGAAAGGACCTTAGAGCCAATCTGGTTCCAACCCACTGCCATGAGCAGAGACACCCTCAGAAGTTATCAGGCTCAGAACTGTTTATCTCTGGGTCTGAGGAGACAGGCAGCCCAAAAATGGAAGTGACATGGCAAAATATTTCACATTAAAAGAAAACAGTGGGAGCTTGTAGTCTGCTGCTCCAAAACATCCAATATCAATAACTCCACAGTCTGCATGGAGACTTAGTTTTAAGAGGCATGGCTATAACATTTCCTGCTACAGGCCAATCTGGGCTGTGCTGAAAGATTGATGTATCACTGAAGCATGAGAAGCTTTTGACAACAAAGGTCATTCTCTTCCAGAATAAAAAGAAATTCTCAAGAAATCTGCTCTCTTCAGCTCTGGCAGAGTGATCACACCTTCATCTCCCCGAGTACAAGGGCAAGGCCGAGGCATCAAGCCCCACAGTCAGGTGCCCACTTTACGTGGGAGAGATCTTGCCCCTGTTCTTCAGTCTCTGTTCTACAGAGAGGTAAAATGTATGGTGTTATTTACTGGTCCTGCCAACTGCTCTGATATCTATTCAGTACTTATGGAGAACCTTCAGATCTCTGGCAAGGGCACCAGGCCAGGCAGAGCAACATTAATTTAATAAGCCAACTAGTGGGTGCCCTCAGCTGGCTCCTGCTGATTTCATAGCCTTCATCATAATCAGTCAGTACAGAATTTAGCCTCAAATTATTAAGTTTTTCTGTGCCTGGGAAAATGCATAGCACTGGATTCCTTTGTCCAAGTTCAATAAATTCCAAAACACCTTATCCCTGAGGATAATATAAACAGTAGCATCATGTCTTACCTGTTACAAAATCAGCCTCTGTGAAGAAGAGGATGGCTTGTCTGAATGTCACTTCTGGTGTCAAGGCCATTACTACCTGTGGGAGACTTCCACTTGTGCTGAGCCTCTCCCTGCACTGTGTTAATCCCTTCAATGCACCTGCAAGAACTTCGTAGGCATCGATCCCCCGGAGTGCGCACACAAGGACAGGGTTGGACATCAGTGTATCCAGGCTCCTTTGCCAGTGAGTGTCTCCAGCCTCAAAAGGGGTTATTTCTCTGGCCTGACATCGATTGAGGTGGGGCAACCACTTCAGACCTAGGAGCTCAAGTCCTGGATCAGGCTCTTCTGCAAGTCAAGAGAAAAGTGTTTAGCATCAGACAACAGCAAGTGTTTCACAGGAGCTGCATTTCCTTTAGGAGACAAATGTTCTGACTTCATACTGATTTTTTTCACTTGACAATTTCCAAAGCTGCTTTGAATCCACCACCACCCATCCAGAATGGACTGCCATGCAGATATAGGAATATACTATATTAGGAAAGGACACTACAGTGAAAAGAAAAAAATGGGCTGTTCAGGAAATCAACAAGGAGCCACAGTCAGCAAGTGTCATGGTCTGATTAGAGAGCACAGCTAACGGAGAAGAGTTGAAAGGGAATCAGTGAGAATACACTGACAACAATGTGGCTTGACACAGCATAATCCATAATTACAGATCCTTTAGCACCTCTCATAACATTCCACTTGAAGAAATGTTCATTACAGTAATAAACTACAACAGAATGCTGACTTGTCTCTAAAGTAGTTTAAATGTTGTTGTGTTTGTAAAGTAGTCTTACTGCCAACGTAGCAAAATATTTAGGAACTTGGTTCATGACTGGGGAAAGTTTCTGTCAGCTGGGATCTCTTGTACAGAACTTACTCAATAGTATTTCAAGAAGTATTGCAACACAGTTTTAGGAGAGTAGGATGCGACGCAGTATAAGACAGGGCCAGACTTCAGCCCTTTGTGTGTACACTCCCTGTATTATCACACTTCAATGCAACCTGCATCATGAAATTATATAAAATCATCATCCTGCCTAAGGCTTGACAGCCCTCTTCATGCATGTGTGAGCATTTAACACAGGGATGGCACTGGTTTTTCTCCTGTGCCTGAGGAACCGAAGCGTGAAGCAGCGAAGTGTCTTGGGTCTGATCACAAAGGACATCAGAGGACAGAAAAGAGGCTGTGACTTCCAAATTCCTGTTGCTGTGCCCCAGTTAGAGCTGCCTGATCTCCCAGTACTTAGGGAGAGACATAATGCCCTGAATTACATAAAAGCTTAGTAACGCTAAGCACGTCTTTGAAGTAATTTGACATTCTCTGACGAAAATTATGGCCACCTGAACTGTTTGTGATATGAAATGTGGCCTTGCGCTTCAGTAGTCATGATAAATTCTGCAGCTCCTTAGGCAGGTGAACAAAGAAACCTTTCTCCTTCCCCTTACCACATTTTCCATGCTGTTCCTGCTATGATAAAAACAGCTGGCCAGGATAAACTTTCCTGACCAAGTCCTCTGGCCTTCCCCAGGAGCTCAGATCACCTGCACTCCGAGACTGACTGTTGAGCACAGGAAACAGGATCTGATGAAGGAGCTCTCCAGCACTTTTCACAGCCTCCATTCCAACCACTGTCAGCATCACAACTTGCTCCATCCCAGGATCAGCAGCATACGTTCGGTGACAGAAAAAATCCAGAGGAATGTTGTGGGGCTCTGGAACTGTGCTGAGGTTTCCTCCTACCCAGGGGGTATCAAAACAGGGGGATCATCAAAACAAAACTGTCACCCCACAAAAATAAATTGTAGGTATTTTTTAACTGTGAAGGAACTAATTCTCAACCAAGCAAAGGCCAGCACTTCACTGTCTCCTCATGCTGCAGCTCAGCATGTCCAGGAAAAGGCTCCTGCATAAGGAGTGTTAACACAGCAACCCACCACTAATTAGTCCCACTCCTTTTCTGGAATTACATTTTGTCATGTAAAGCAAATATATTCACTTGTAATTTTGATATCCTTATTCACATCCTTAAGCAGGGTTGATAGAGCTACACCAGAGTGATTTAAGGAGTCAGTTTTGGATTGATAACTGATGACTGACTTCACATGAAATCAATACCTAATATCGTTTCTGAGATTACAGGGCACACAACTGGGAGCTAATCTGGGGACTGCTATAACACCATGTGTGTATCCACGATCGTGTTGGGAACAGTATAGCCTCTATTTGATTCCATACTGTTTCACTACATAATTATTTAAGCAATTGTCTTGATAAGCATTTATTTACTTAGTTATTCCTACACCTTAGAATTTCATAATGCTAGAGAATGGTGAATAACATGCATTTGATGATTATTTTTCCTTATCAATTTGTGTGAATTCAGTTTTGGAAACAACATATTTCAACTAAAAGTCTTGACATCCAAAATTTCAAATAATTTAATTAAATAAAACTATATTAACGTCCTGAACACATAAGAAAACACAACCTGTAGTAAGTGAAATAAACATCTGGTTACTTGGACCTCCAAGTGTACAGAACTAGTAGGTTTAAGACTCTCCCACCCAGGTGAGTTATAGATTTAGAGCAGAAAACCCATTTCCTTGCTGTTTCAAATCCTATCAATCTCCCAGCTTTGAATGACAGAGTTACTAAAGTTAATTCAACTCTATAAACTGAAATTAAGAATATCCGAGTAAAATGAAATTAAAAAGTGCCTTTTCTGCACCTACAGAAGAACTAGAGCTGTCAGCATTTATCACGTCAGCACATTCCAGTTTTACACACAACCAGCAATTTCTCTCATTTTAATATTTTGACTTCTTTTAAAACTATGGCAGTAAATATGTATTGACTTGATATTAATCTTTAAATATATTAATTAAAGCTTAATTGGATGTTATAATGTTATATTTAAATAATTTCTTTTTGCATGTATTTTTTAATTCACTTTAAAAAGTATTTTCATTTTGCTTTTTTATTGATTCTTCCATTCATTACCCAGCAGCAAAACACAGCCAATGAGAGTTACTGTGATTGATGGACAGCAGAACAGTAAATGAGCTATTATAGGCAAAAAGCATATTCCTAATGGTCTTCTGAAGGAAAATCCCTTAATGAGGTTGTCACACCTTATGTGGCTGCCCCATCTCTGGAAGTGTTCAAGGCCAGGTTGGATAGGGCTTGGAGCAACCTGGTCTAGTGGAAGGTGTCCCCACCCACAGCAGGGGGTTGCTCTCCAAGGTCCCTTCCAACCCCAAAACTTTCCCTGAGTCTATGATCCTATAAAAGCCAGGACAATGCATTTCCCATAGCTGTGACCTACCCAGAGTCTGCAGCAAGGTCTCAGTGTATGGGGCCACATGGAAGCAGACAGAGGCATCCAGTCCAGATGTTGCAGAAGGGCTGCTCTGCTCACTGCCGAGGCCTGATTTTGCCAGCTCCTCCATCAGCCCTGTGCAGGGAACATCAGCAAACATGAGGGATACAGACCTCTGACATGAAAACACTGCTATCAAATGTTTGGTTCATCTGAACACAGTTCCATCACAGAGATGTGGGTCATGCTGAGCTTACCCAAGACATGAATTAAAACTTGAACATCTCCTCTCCCCTAAATCATAGTAATCACTTCAACTGGGGCAAGTAGCTGTTGAAAATTGAGGCTGGGCCACAGCTTTCTCTGGAGACACCTCTGCTTTAGCAGCACCACCCCAATATCACCTTCTAACTCCTGCTGTGAATGTGCAACAAATGCACAGACACTGCTACACAGATGAATTAGAATAAATATCTTAAATAAGTTGGTGTCCACTAGGAAGAGCCACAAATCTGAGCCCAGCGTGCATGCGGAGGCCCTCAAGGCATGAGGCCAACATCCTGAATCCCACACAGCACCATGTGGTGCCCACAGAGGTTTCAGACCTGAGCAGAGACATCATGTTCTGCTCATGTAACTCCCAGCCTGAAAAATATCTGATTCCACACCACTTTCACAAACACTAAGTGCTTAAACCCAGCAATCTCTCAGCTCCCATTGCTGTTCTGAAGAGCTGGGCTGCACACAGGCTGTGCAATAAGGGGCTGGGATACGCTATGCTTGCATAACAATTAGTTCAGTCTTCTGTAATAATATTTCAGACTACCGTTATAAAGACTTGTTATTTTTTAAATTACATTGCACACATTTTATTGCTTTCCACTATACAAGGCTGTCAAAAATTCACTCTCGTGGAGCATGGGAAATGGATTATTGGTATTAGAGGCTGATGGCAAAGCTCACGTGTCAGATGTACCACTGACAATCACCTCTCTGCTTCTCAAAATTCAGCAGACATAAGGAAGGAAAATCACTGCCATCACTGTTACCTGCTGTTTATTCAAACTCAGGACATGACAAAAAGTAAAGCTTGGACATAAATATATAGTGTTTGCTCCTCAAGACAGAGATCCTTACCCCAAACCCACCTATTTATCTTTATTTATATATATGCTTTATTTCAGCATATATATGAGATGAGTTTTCCTTGCTTTGAAAATTAAACAGTGTTCAAGATCTTGAGGGGTAACTGCATTTTAGGGGTATTGATAATAAAAGCAAAACTTCTTAGTGAGGTTGTGAGAAAAATCTCTTTTATTCAATTTAGTTAAGATACAAATACCTGTGAGATAAAGAAGTTTAGCAGAAAAACGAAAGTTTCCACTTCAGCATGTGCTGGGTGCCCCAACCACGAAGGTCCGAAAGCATACCCTTGCGCCAAAAATCATGCTTTTTATGTGTCCCAAAAGTCCCGCCTTGTTAGCATAATGAGAGGAGTGGGCCTCTTCTTCTGATTGGGTCCGGTGTGCACCCCTGGGCAGGGAGAGGGGGTCTCCTGGTCAGAACTACCACTTTCCTCTGCACACAAAGAGCTTGCCACGTGGTGCGGGCCTGTTTCAGCCATATCTTTATCTACTTTCATAATTCCCTATTCCCGAACGCAAATTGTCCCTGGCACCAGTTCCAGACAGGACCTGGTACCTTACAACTTCTACGGTGTGCCTAAAGAAAATAATTCCTGAGTTAATGAACTATTTGCTTGTAATAAAACCATGTTCTTTTCTTTCTCACAAGGTATTTATCCTACTCAAACCCCAGTGCTATTCTTCACTTCCCAGAGGCCAAACCAAAGCTTGTGTGGCAAGCATGTTAGCTTCCCCTCTTCAGGGCTCTGGAATATGGACTAAGGTAACTCTCTGGGTCAGTTCTGAAGTATATGACTGATGCAAAGAGCACAGGCCACATGGAAAGAAGTATTTTCAAAAACTGTTGATGCCAAAAAAACCTTGGCTAATAAAAACCACTCAGAGACTTGTTTGCATCTTTGAGTAGAAGGTATTTGTTATTCACGGTACTGGGAGTGAGAGGAATAAATTCGCTAAACTTGCTCGCTTCCCCAAACAAAACTTACATATTTATATACTTTAATAAACAGGTAACTATGAATAGACAGCCTTTTTTCTTCACATCATTTTACACTCCTGATTACATCAGTCTTTCTGTTGGAGAATGTGCAGGAAAGAACTCTGGTGGTCTTTTCTGTTTCTTCCTCACGTTGGGGGTCTCACAAAGTAGTCTTCATCACTGTAAACTTTCGACCTTATGTCTCGACGCATGCCCTGTTCACTTGTTTTTCACTATTTCTCTACTTAGACAATTCCATCTGGCAAGGCATCCTCTTTTTCTCTTTTTGCTACATTCTGATTGGTTACAAAGATTCTATAGTGAATAGAGTTAGTAATATATATATATATATCTCCTTTTTCCTCCAGTTTACGTGACTAAAAGCACCTTTGCAGACATCCTGTTATATGTTAGACAATTCATAAATTCTAATATAGGAGTGGATTTCTTATAGCAAGTATATAAATGGACTAATAATTCATATATTCTAATACATAAATGGGTTTCTTATATCACTGTCTAGAAACAAAGGAAAAACCCCTGAGTTTCCTACTATGACGGAAAACATTTTAGCTTTCCAGACTATGCTGTGTTACAACCTCACTTATATATTTCTAGTGGAAATTTCCCTGTGCAAAACATGAACACTGTAAACATCCTCTGTGGCACTGAGAAAAGAAGCAGAAACTGCACTTTTTAATGAGAAACTTCCCTTGGATGTAGAGGCAGCAGGTGACACGGGGCTCTAATTAATGTGCCATGATTACCCCTCTGTGTCTGCACATGTTTTCCAACATTCTGTGATAGTCTCAGGAGAAAAGGCCCAGGACTTTCTGAATTGTCATTTCCCCCCTCCCCCCTCGAACCTTTAAATGCTCTTTTCTATTGTGGACAGATGTAGTTAGGCTGTGGATGAATGTCCCTGTCATGGGCTACTTTTGGTGGCCTTAGTGGAAGGGTCAGTCACAGTAAACCCCTCGTTGGGAAGAGTCAGGCAGGGCAGGATTTCTGTTTTCCTGCTGATCACTGATCTTCCACACTTGAGACCAATGTCAACTCACCCTTAAGAAAACTAAATGTTATAGTTTCAAAATTTTTTCCTTTTTTTTTTTTCCTTCCCCCTTGCCAACACAGCGGTTTGGGCTTTGGGAGCCAGAATGAGAAGGCCTGTTGAAGTCCAGCTCTCTCACTACCTGCTCCCAGAGCCAGCTGTCTAAGGTCTAAACAAAGGGATAGCTAATAGCTTTGCATTTCAATGTGATGGCTAAGGAAAGGATTGGGGGAGGTGTTTTCTTTTTTTGGTGGGACTTCACTTTTTCCGCGGTTTGGGAGGTGGGGAGAGAGAGGTTTCCTCGTGCTCATTTTTTTTGTTTGTTTTGGGGTTTTTTGCCGGTGTGCTTGGGTGCCCAGTCGCTGCTTGCTGGGCTGATAGCAGCACTGGGAGGGGGGTTCTGGCTCACCCTCCTTCCCCCCGACTACACATATCCTCTGCAGTTCTCCCGAGAGGACAATCCCCACTGCCTGGATTCACTATGGACTCATGGAGGGACCAGTGCCACCTGCAGAGGAGTTGCTCACCCTTCCCAACACTTTCTGACAAAAGACGGTGAGAGGGTCCTCGCACTGCTCGCAGGAAAGGTTCCAGCCCGTCCCCCGTGGCTGTCATTCTCACCTGGCTTCTGGAGCCGGCACCTCTTCCCGAGCCTTTGCCTCGCTAGACCCGACAGCGCCCCCTGCTGGCTGTGAACAATCTGCACCGCAGGGGCAAATAAGGGACCTGATTTTTTTTGAGAGTTTTGGTTACAGTGTTGCTGTCCTGTTCTGGTTTTGGCTATACATATATATATTAGTAAAGAACTGTTATTTCCCTTTTCTACATTTTGTGTCTGAAGCCTCTTAATTTTGAAGTAATAACTTGGAGGGAGAAGCCTTCCATCTTTCTACCCCAGGAGGGCTCCTGCTACCTTATTTTTGTCTTGTTAAACTGAAGACACCAAATCATGTTTTGCCTGAACCAGAGCCTCAGAACAGTTTAATTCAAGTAAGAAGATTTACAGTTCCTAAAAACGAGTGACCTTTCAGGTGCTTAGAGGCCACAAGTATGCAGGACTTGGAGCTCAGATTGGTAGGATCAGATGCTGCCCTCAAGCTCAGTGGCACATCTGCATTTTGGCTATCCTACCTCTGTGTGCAATAAGAATATCTTAGGGGAGGTTATTGAGGTCATATAATCATAGAAAGTCCTGAGCTGGAAGAGTCCCACAAGGATCATTGAAGTCCAACTCCTGGCCCTGCACAGAACAATCCCAAGAATGCCACACCATGTGTTGTGTATATGAGATGATGAAATCAGGAGGTGTACAGAGACAAAGCTCACAAATTCAAGCAGAGGAGGCTCCAACCTGACATAAAGAAAAACCGTTCCCATAAGGATGGTTGAGCATTGGAATAAAGGTCCAGAGAGGCAGGGGAACCTCTGTCCTTGCAGGTTTTCAGGATCTGACTGAAGAAAGCCCTGAGCATCCTTATTGGAATTCATTGCTGATGGTGTACTGAGCAGGATGTTGGATGAGACCTTCTGAGGTCCCTTCCAAGAGGAACTACGCAGTGATTCTAAGTTCAAGAGAACTCCTGTGCTAAAGATCAAACACGTGGCAAAGATCAGCCTGCTCTTTTGGATGTGTAGTAGTGACTGATTCACACCTTGGTCTGGGGATACATACAGCAAAACTAGCAGGCCCTGATAGTCTCCATAAATATTTCCTGCACTGTAACAGCTGTGGTCAGACTGTTAATGTTTAGCTTACATACACTGAAACACAAACGTCCTTTCCCCAGCTTGCTGAGCAAGCTGAGCAAGGAAAGCATTACCTTTCACCAGAGCAGGAATGTGATGACTTGCATTCTCCTTCCTCAGCAACAAAACAAGGCAGTGCTCCCGCGGTTCAGCTGGGAGTTCTCCTCTTGCAGGACTATCAGGTGAGCTTGAACTCTTTCCAGGGCAAAATACAGCAATCTAAAATAACAAGGGCAAGTTAGACTGCTAAATCCAGATGTAATTACTATGGGTCTCAAGCAAACAGATAAATTGTGATGTCATATCAAGATACAGCTCAACACTGAGCCATAGGAATTTTCAATATTTAGGTGTTCATGCATCATCTATTAATGAGACAGAAAAGCTTAATTTATACCTCAAGGAAGAAGCTTAACATAAGATTCTGCCCTGCAACTGGGCTGGGCCAAAATCACAACAGTGGTAACTGACTTGAAATGTGGTACCACTCTAAGTCACTCATCCAAAAATGATCTTGAGTGCCAAAGGAAGGGATGATTTTCAGAAACTTTAGCTCCAAACAGCACATTGGACCAATAGTTGCTGCTGTTAACTTCTTAATGGCCACTTAGGATGTTCTAGACTTCTGGCTATTTGGGCTGCAGTATTCCATAAATAGGTTATATTCATTCTACAAAAAATTATGGGTAGGGACATTAGTATTCCTTAGGCTTAAGCAGAAAAAAGGGGATTTGTCCAATTTAATTTGCAAAATGATGCATTTCCAGTCTGACACAGCAAACAAGCCTCAGCATGATAATTTGAAGTGAGAGGTCCACTCTTATATTGACAGAAGGTGCCATAAGACTCCTGTGTGATTTTTAATGTAAGAAGTGCAGCACCGGACTGCTTGCGTGTGTTAAGTTTGACTGCAGTCTTGCTTTTATGATTATTGCTGTTCCCTTAGGCTGATTTGTCAAAATGCCAATTTGTATTTTAACTTAAATCTACCACCATGTTAGAAAGAGGTGCAAAGGAAAAAAAAAAGTTAGTTTTGGTAAAAGGAAAGTTTTTTAAAACCCCATTTGGAGTGCATTGAATTAGGGGACTTCCCACTGAGACGCCCAGAAGGACTGTGGAGTACAGCACCAAATATCAGTCTGTTAGTGACGACTATTCTCCTGAACACACTTTTGCAGATCAGAGAGCATTATTTTGGTTTATGGGACTACTGCCTGCTCTTGCTTTTCTGAGATCAATGGCAAAATTCATGTTTGCTTTAGTAGGAGGAGGCCCAATGATAAATTCACACTCCTGTTCCCAGTGAGAAGCCAAGGTCTGGTGGGATTTTCCTACTGGAGAAAAGCCAGCACAGAAAGCAACCCAAGTACCACTCCCAGGAACAAAGAGAACACAAGTGCTACCTAGCTGGAAAAGAGGGAATGGGTGTCCTTGGAGCATTTACTAGAGCAATTGGCATAGTTAGTTCCAGATGAAGGGGTAACAGGCTACACAACTCACTGTGTTCTGTCCAGTACCTGCCTTCTTGTCATTCTCAGCATGGGGCCTTGCTTGGGCGAGAGCTGCAGCTGTCTGAGTCCTTGCAGAACAAACCCACGATGAGCACAGACTGAAATCACATCTCCATATACACAAGCAGATACCACAGGTGACACCATCAAAATGATGTCCCCTAGATCAAAAAAAGGGTAAGGAAAGCAGCGTATTATTGTCACAGAAGCCATGGTACCAACGTGTGGTGGTTTGGGTTTGGTTTAGGCCTTCCCTGGTATAAAGGTCATAACTAAGGAAGTATTCCACACCATTTTTTGACATAATCAGGTGTATATAAGATGAGGAGGGAAGCTTCCTCTCTCTCCTTCTTCCCGGCGCTTAGAAGACAGCAGGTCTTGGTGTGTTGGCTTCTCTCTTATCTATGTGAGCTGAGGCCTAATCTGAGAACTGTTGTCCAGAGCCGTGTGGAGGCAAAGGATCTGCTTTTCTTAAGGGAAGTTGGTGAGAGTCTACTGTGTTAGTTATTTTATTGAGCTATTCCCTGAGTTTTCAAGAGTATATATCTGTTTTGTTTTGTTTTAACCTCTTTTTGTCCTTTCTTCCCTTTCCCTTTTCCATTTTGGGGTTGTTTGGGATTCTTGTTCTGTATATACATAGTGTCTAATGAATATATATATTTTGTTACAATTTTCTTTCGGTACTTTTTTTTAACCTTTTTCTTCTCTTTCTGGAGGGGGAAAGCTGTTGGCAGGGAGCCAACCAAAACCTCTACACAGTGCAAGGCAGCTCTCACAGTGGGTAGTAGCAATTTGAAGCACTGTCTTTTACAGTGTATTTGTTGTAACCAGCTCATAATGACTGCAATCCAAGGCCACCCTACAATGGGAAAGCTTATGGCATCATCAGTAATACCTTTATGAATCATCTACTCCAGAAAGTCTGTCTCATCAGGTCTGGGAAGCATCTGTCCCAGCTCACGTGCCGCTGGTGCATCAGCCCTGGCTCCCTGTGGGAGTTGTCACTGTGCAGCTGCCCAACAGCACTAGAGTCCGTCAAGGACTAGGGGCCTGATAAACCTGGCCACACAATGAGTAACCAAAGTCAACAAGAACAGCTTGTTTTTGAACAATTTCTTCACTACAAAGTGCATGAAGAAGCCCCAGCCATTCCTCTCTGTCTGTAGCTGCCTCTGCAATCCTGCTCAGCACCGTCTTCTGTTTCCTCTTGTCCCTCCTTTATTCCCATCTTTAACCTTCATCCCAGAACCTGCCTCGTGGCATAGTTTCTTGAAGCTTTGGACCAGTCTGTCATCATGATTCACCTTACTCTTTGGTTTGGAACCATGTGGGGCCTCAGATGCTCCTTGGGCATCATGATAATGGTACCAGCCTGCTCTGCCCTATCTGATCCTCACCTACTAGGTCTGGCTGCTTGAGCTCCCCTTGTGTTCTTCACCCCTGTAGATAAGGTTACACTGGGTTAGAAACTTGGGTTTTAGACCCCTGTTTTCTGAACTGAATCCCATTCTCATTGCCAATACATGCTATGAGCAAGCCCAGGAAAAAGAGCCTACAAGACCTCTTGAGCAGTCTAAATTCCATCTTAGGCACTACAAGACAAGCTCAAGACTTTTCCCTGAGGTTTCTCATCTACCTGAGGTCTTTGCTCTGTTCTAATCTTATTTTGGCTGGTTTTACCATCACCTTCATTATCACACTTTCCTAGTCCTAACACAGCTTTTTATCCCTCACAATATAGATTCAGATCTCCATAATCTGCCAAGGGTGACCTCTGAGGGGAAAGCCTCAGTACAATTTCTACATGGGTTTCCTCTACACTGCCCATTAATTTATCTTAGCTCTAACCAAGTGATATGAGATTGAAGGATTTTAGTCTCTGTGCTCTAATTACACTTGTTTTTTGGGGTAGAACACTGACTATTCCTTTTTATTCTAGACTTTGTGGTATGGATAACCATCCCCCCAAGAATTTGACCAAGGCTTAGCCTGGTAGTTCAAAGCAACAGCACTGAAACAAGCAAAACCTTGTGTTTAGCACTAAGAATGGGACAGGCAGGTGATTCTTTGCCTAAAATTTCTATTTGGCTTTAACTCTGACTTTAAGCCAGACTGGTATTAGTGCCGCATTCATTATATGGGAAATCTCAAAATATAGGGTTGCAGGTGGTAAGATTTTGGTCTCTCTCTAGCTGACAACACTTCTAAAACATTTTTTACATATAAATATCTCAAATCAACAAGAATACCTCCCAGAGTCACTAAAACTTGGATTACCAAGAAGGAGTGGATCTACCTGGTGGTTGCTACTGTACATCTGCTCTGCATGCGTAAATATTCCTATCTCCAAGAGAAGCTGCTGGAAACCTGAGAGAAGCAGTTAGTGAATGTCTCCCTTCCTTAAAACTCCACAGGGTGTCTGCTCCCAGACCAGATTTTTGGCTTCCCTCATGAGAGCCGTGATCCACTTATCTGACAAACGAAGCTCCACAGTGAGTTCCTGAGCCCACACATGGTGTGGTGTAACTCAGCAGCCCACAGCAACTGTGAACCATTAACGGCCATAAAAGGAAAGGGAGGCAGAAATTGTGACTCATTCCATCAGTAGCCACCAGCTGCCATCAATCCCAATCCCAAATAACAGAGCCAATGGCTGGCTGCCAAACTACCTGAGTTAACGTGCACTGTTATACCAAAGAGTTACTCAAAGCTGATACTTGGTTTTTTCCTTTCTCCCTTCTCCATTTTCCTCCTGTCACCCTCTGTCACTTTCTGTTCCTTTCATGTTTTTCTCTTATGCTCTCATTCTTTTCTCATGAATTCTTTCCTTTGGCAACAATTTCCCATGCTTGCTTTCTGTGTCTCTTCAATCCTGCTTCCCTTCTACCACCTTCTCCCTGACAGCTGCGGACCTTCTGCTCCCCTCAGGTTCCATTCCTGTGAAGCTATCTACTGTGGGAGCAGAAACCAGCCACGAATGCTCTAAACATTGTCCAAAAATCCCTTTTGCCCCAGATCTCTGTGCCAGGCCCCATTACAGAAGTCTGTCAGCACACTGACCTTTACCCCAAACACCAAAGGGATCCTTCTTAGCCAGGTAAGGCCTTGGCAGATGTCCCTTGGACACAGCCTGCTGCTAGTTAGCTAGGAATTCAGAAGCTGAAGAAAACTCCTACAAAGGGAAAAGGGGGATTTGAATGGAACCAGCTTAACGCAGTGCTCTCCTTTCTGACTGTGTGGTTAATCCTGCCCTGAATATGCCTTAACTATTTAATTCCCCAATGATTATATTCAGCTCTTCACCAGGAGAGGCAGATGATCTCTGATCAGATAAACAAGCCATTTAAGGATTCTACTAGCCCTTCACTCTTTCTCTGATGAACAGGCCCCTCTGTGGAGAGATTTCCCATGCATTGTTTTTTTGTTTCTTTTTTTCCCCTTGAGTGATATCTAAGCAGCCCAGAGGACTCCAGCAGCCGCCTCCATGAGGAGAATGATGTGGTAACACTCCTTTACCTCTTCATCTTAGGCAAAATGTTCCACTAGAAATTCATTCCTGACTCTAGAACTGTCCAGGTCACAGCCCTAAGCAATCCAGGGAAGGAGAATTTCCTGAGACAGATGGGTTGGAGTAAAGTGTTATTGCCAGTGAAGAGGAACCATTAACCCTCCAGATTCATCTCCTCACACTGACCTTTGGTAGTTGAGACAAGCATGGCTGGACGTCGAGGCAGCATCATGCTTGGGAGATCAATCTTTTCTTCATCTGCTTCTGCCCCAGTAGGTGAAGGACCCTGAGAGCTACAGAAAAACAATAAATATTAAAAGCTGTTACACCAGGTTCTGACTCAAACCTACTTTCTGCAGCAAATCCAGGGCCACAGAAGCTTCTCTGGTAAAACTGCTTTACTGGAAAAGCCATTTCAATCCCTTGTCCATGACATGAGCTGCATCGAGGTCCCTCTGACTGAACATCTTTTTGTATTACTCCCCTGAGGCTCTCTGTGTTCAATTAGAAATAGCTAATGCAAAGTAGCTAGCTTGGCAAAGAAATCTGAGAATCAAGAAATATGTCAGGATGCACTACCAGAGCTTTTCCCACCCACAGACACATCAGAGTCTCTATTCACTTTGGGTTCTTTAGCCTGAGTTTAACCAGTTTGGAAGGCTCATGTTAGGCAACAAGCACAATCAAGTCTGGCAGAGATGTGCCAGTGAAACCTCTGCAACATTCCTGCATATCCAAAAGGCCCAGATCAGGGCAGCGTGAACAGAAGGTGTGGTGTGGAATCCAAGGACTGTCTGGGAACAGTTTGTCTGGAACTGTGAGCACAGGCTGCTCAGGCAAACTTGCCTCAGCCCTTCCATCACTGAGCTGGCTGGAACACATCCTGCTCCCTGGAATACATCCTGCTCACTGCATCTGCAAGTATAATCTGCAAAGGGCCATCTGAGCTGCAGCTTTTACTCCTGTTTCCCAGTGGACAAAATTACCAGCATTAGGAGAAAGACTAGTGTATTATTTAGAATGTAGTGCTGCTCCAGACTAAGTTATACTAGAGTAGCAGAATTAAACATCTTTGTAAGATGAAATATAAACAAACTAATAAAATAAAAATAAAATAATAAACTATAATATCTAAGTAATATAATTATTATAAAAATTATATAATTGTGTATATTTATCTATTTATAATCAATTTATAATATTTACATGTACTCTATATTTTTATAAATATAATTAATATGTAAATATATGACATTGATTACATATAAATGTATATACAAACTTATAATACTAATTTGTAACACTAAATTTATATAATAGTATAAATAATAATAATAAATAGTAAGAAATAATAATATATACATATGTACATATGTAAAATAAGAAATAAATAGAAATAAATCTAAAAATTGCCAGACGGACTTTTTTCCCCACGTTAAAATAAAAATTATGAGAGTGGCTGTTGATGGCCAAGCAGAGATGAACTCTGACACACAATCCCTCCCCAGCATAAGGTTAGTTCCATATTGCTGAACTTTGCTGCTCTGCTGAAAGTACTGCCAGGACTGCAGCTGACCTCCCCCCTAGCCTCCTACCACTGTGCCACACTGTCCCCAGGAGCACCCAGGATCTTAAAAGCCTGTCCAGAACCTGGAGGTGCAGGGCATTGTCTGAGCTTTCAGCAGCATTTTCACCACAGCATCATTTATTCAGTGAGACCAAAAGGAGATGCCCGCAAACCAAAATCCCTAGTGCAGGGGCTGCATCCCATGTGCTTACGCAGGCCTGTGACACCAAGGAGAGGAGAGATGCAGTTTGATATTATAGAATCATTAGGGTTGGAAAAGACCTCCCACATCATCAAGTCCAAACTTTGAACACCAGTGTGCCCACTAAACTGTATGATGATGTGTCACATCTACTCTCTTTTTGAACACTTCCAGGGGTGGTGACTCCACCACTGCCCTGGGCAGCCTGTGCCAGGGCTTCACCACTCTTTCAGTGAAGAAATTTTCCCAATACCCAACCTAAATCTCCCCTGGCACAACTTCCTCTCATCCTGTCCCTTGTTCCCTGGGACCGGAGCCCAACCCCCTTTGGCTCCCCACTCCTATCAGGGAGTTGCAGAGAGTGAGAAGGACCCTCTGAGCCTCCTTTTCTCCAGGCTGAGCTCCCGCAGCTGCTCCTCAAAGGGCTTATGTCCCAGATATTCTCCCATTTCTGCTGCCCTAATAAGCAAGAAAGAGTCCTCCAAGCACAGCAGAGCCCTTCGTTCACATACAGGATTAAATGTGGTCCCTGGGCCCTCAGGTCTGAGCCTCCGTCCAGGAATCTGCAAGATTGCCAGGAAGGGAAGAGATTGTTTTGTGCTATAGAAAGTACTCATCTCCATCAAGGAAAAGCTGCAGGGAGATCTGGGGAAAAGAGTGTTGGGAAGAAGTGAGAGATAGTCCAGGTACAGATGGTGTATAAGGGCTGTTCACTGTCACTTCACAGAGCTGCTCAAGCTTTTCTCCCTGTCCTCCCCTTTCCCTCACACCCCCCTTTGCTTACACTGCACTGTTGGCTAAGGCCATCATCAGGTATTTTGTCAGTGTTAGAAACTTTCAGATTAAAAACCACTCAGTAAATCCATTTCTGTCCAGGAGAGCCTAAGTGAGCCTTTGGGAGCTGCAGGCCTCTCCCTGCAGCACTGCACAGCAGCACAGGGATGGTCAGGGCTGAAGGATGAAGTAATGGATGCTTAAAAGCACAGTTCCCTCTGCAGCTACTTCCAGACCCATCCAAATGTGACATTCCAGACTCCTGAACCTCACTTGTGCCCAGCACTTTTTTGAACCCTATAGCTATGCCATCACTTCCTAAACTGCATTTCTCATGGTGACAGCTAAAGGTTTATAAGCTGTCCTTGATTTTCACACACATCTGTAATCATCCTCCAAAGAACCTTTTCCCTCTGAAGCCCCTTATCAGTTGATATGGATGGACAAAGGGCAAAGTCAGAGCAGGTTTCCTAGGAAAGGGACACTCCTCCTTCAGCACCAGGTCTCCAAATCTTGCTGGAAATGTATGAATTATAGGCCTCATTACCAGGGAACAGGGGATGGGAAGCAACTGCAAGTATCCCACACCTGACACACCTAGGACCTCAGGGAATGGCTGGAGCTGTGTCAGGGGAGGGGTTAGGCTGGATATTAGGGAAAGGGCACTGAACAGGATCCCCAGGGCAGTGGGCGTGGCCCCAAAGCTGCCGGAGCTCCAGTAGTGTTTGGACAATGCTCTCCAGGGACAGGGTGGGATTGTTGGAGTGCCCTGGGCAGGGCCAGGAGCTGTACTCGATGATCCTGACAGGTCCCTTCCAACTCAGAATATTGTTTGATTCTATGCTCTGGTGCAGAAAAGAGAAGGACTTTTGCAGACTGTATAACTGGTTTGAAAATACGTAAGTAGATGGATAGCTCTCACCCTGCACTCCCGTTTCCTGGCACCTTTCACAGAAGGCTGACATGTAAAGAACACACTGCCTGTGGAAACAACACTTCCAAATCATCCAGACCATCACCTGGAAGGCAGGTGCAGGATCCTAGCAGCCCTTCCTCCAAACCAGAGGCACAGCTCCCTGTGCACATGGCTGTCCAGGTGAGGCAGGTACATGAGAGGCTCCTCTTGGCTCCCGCCGTAGATGGCATTGATAGAACCATGGTCTGTCACTCTGGCCAGTTGTGGGTCAGATGGCCCAATGATGTCCTGCAAGGTGCCACGTGCTCTAGGCCCTCTCACACACAGTGCCAGCACTGGTGGCACCTTGCCAGGCTCTAAAGTATAGGAAGAAGGCAGTTTTTCTGTGGAAACAAACATATGTGTGAATAAAACATAGAACAACCCATCCCAACGTCATTCATCCCACTCAAGTGCTCTGACATAGCCAGACCTCAAAAGGGGAATCACCCGGTTACCTGTCCTGTGGGTAATATGCTGGCATCACCCGCACACTTTTATCCAACACTAAACTTGAAATTACTCAAGGTGCTCTATTAAAGACAGAGGAGTTGGCTGCCTCATATTTGCTGTGGAAAGGTGTGTGTACAGGGTTACTAATTACAGAGCAGGTGACACACTGGAAGTGTCCCTGTTCGTGGCAGGGGTTTGGAATTAGATGGTCTTTAAGGTCCTTTCCAACCCAAACTATGACTCTAAGTCAGCACTTTCAGTTCCTGTGCAGTTTGTTGTTCATGACCACAAACAAGACTGGGGGATTGAAATAGAGACAGGACAAGAACAGGGGCTTGTGGAAAAGGACATTTTTGAAGGGGATCACAAACTGGAAATTTGGGCACTTCTTTTCTACATTATTTCCTTCTACATCAAATACAGATTTTGTACAACACTGTAAGATCAGCTGTACCAACTCTTTCCTATGTCTCTTGCAAAAAAAAAAAGCATAGTTGGGGGCCAGGAAGAAACCCCAGAAAAATCAAGTTTAACTCCTCTGCAGTTCTTACTGGAGATGTTAGAAAATGCAGCAAGCCATGTGATTTTCTTCCCTTATGTTTAAAAACATGTTCAAATACATAATTTCTTGCATAAGAATCAGAAGCCAGAACATAAGTCTTCAGAGCAGGTAGATAATGAAGCAACTGGCTGTAAATATTTAAAATAATAATTTTCAAGTTTTCAAATGCATAAAAATCTAATTTACAAACTCTCCCAGCAGTTCCCAGCTCAAATGAATTGTCTCTTCATATGAAATGTTCTTAAATAATGGTGCCTGGTACAGAGCATTGAAGCAGATCTGCTGCCTGTCGGCTCCTAATGACTGGTGATTTTATAGTTTCCTTATTCATTTCTGGAGTCCCCCTTCATTTCTCCAGCTATCACTAGGAATGTATTATGTGCACAGCATCAAGACAATTGCAATCCCATTCCTAAGGCAGTCTGGTCCTCTTGCTTTTAAATGCAAAAAGGGAGCAGGGAGACTGGGGAATTTTCTCTGATTAAGCTGGTCGTCACTCACCTTCTGCCAGAGGAAAAGAAAACTCATTTCCCTGCTCTCAGCCTGCCTATACCTTTCCCAAGGGAAATGGATTGCCTGTAGAAGGTGGTGTCACACACAAACCTTCCAGGAGAATTTAAAAGAAAGCACAAGCCAGACTGTACTGCAGAGGCAATCTCTAAACTTTGCAGCTAATGCAACACCTGTTGCTCTGGAATTATGTTGCATTAGCAACTAATAATATTCCACAATGCATTAAGACAGGTTTCACCATCCCTGTTTCTCCAAAGGGAAAAATTAAAGACTTAAGTGGTACATGCCGATATTTGACACATTGGTGTCTAACATTAAAGACTTTGTGATTTGAGTTCAGAGAACTAGGTAATTTTTAGTTACCTTATCTCACTGGTCTCCCAGCTCTGATGGGATTCTATTATGGGATTCTATTTAAAAATATGACATTTTGATGATGTTTTATCAGCCAATGCAATTACAGGACAGTTAGATCAGTACTTTGCCCATGTTTGTGAAGTCCCATAGGCAATGAGATGGGGAAATTGTGGAAGATGAGGGCTGGATTTTCTGCAGCTAAAACCTTCAGAAACATAGTGGGGAACTAAATTATTATACTGAACTCACATGAGTCTAACCCTGGAGCCTAGGGCACTGCAATTTGGGAAAGCTCACTGCAAAGGAACAACTAAAGTCTGAGACACAACAATATATCAAGGTATGAAGTAAGATAACATGCAGGTACCCCCAAAATGCCAGGCAGTGGAAGGGTTACAGGAAAATTTATTCCAAAGTGTAGAATGCTAGATTTATAAGGGAAAATTCTGAACAGTGCTTAAACACCCAGCTTGAGAAAGGCACACCTCCTGTTCTCTTCAAGGTTTTTATTTTTGCTGGTATCCCCTCAGGTCCTTCCCTACACGAAGGCCCATAAATTCTGTGAGGGTTTATCTCTCCTCATACCAGAGAGAGAGCCTGAAAGCTTCCTCTGGAATGGAAGAGGGAAAAAACCATCAAACTAGCTTTGAGAAAGGTGCTGCTTCTTAGGTAGGAAAGCATTCCTAAGTGAAGCAAGCTCCAACCACCTCCTTGCTATAAATCTTCCTGAAAAGGTATCTACACGTACACAAAGGTTGAAAATTCGACTCATGGATATTCAACACTGCGGACAGAAGGAAAGAAACAGCCCAAGATATTGTACAATTTCTTTTGGGAAAGATATAGAAACTGATAAAGCAACTCTGACACCTGCCCACACCCACAGTACCATGCCACCCTTCAACCTTGGATTTACAGATCTTTGCCTTCACTTCAGCATCATCACATGATCGGAAGAGAAAGCAGAGCTCACCTGAGCTCAAGAGCAGTACATCCTGCTCGGGATAGAGCAGGCGGAGGCCGCACACATCCAGGCCAGAGCTGAGCACCAGCTGCAGTAGGTGATGGACAGCCAGGGGACTTCGGAAGAGCCTTTCAAACAGCAACACCATGGCAACCTGAACAGAAGGAGCATGTTGGAAAAATGAGGCAAATGCTTCCAAGCCCTCAACAACCTCACAGCTGTACCCCTTCCGCTCACCTTTGGTTCCCAGGATGGATCTACACAGCAGGAGCTACAAAGAGGCTTGGCTTTGGTTTATGTTTATGTGCAGCTCACACAGAAGGCTCTTAGCTTTGGATTGCATCACAACTATCAGTGAGAATTATAATTTAATCTATTTCTGTTGGTACAATTGTACCTTTTGTCACGTAAACCTATGAGTAAAAAACTGCAAGTTCTCTGGGGCAGAAACCAAAGCACATCACCTCTGCTGTTTAACTCTGTGTACTACCATTTGCTCATTTTTCTAGATGATTAAATAATAAGAGACCTTGAGACCTCTTTAGACCTCTAGACCTTTCTTTATACCTATAGAAGTGACAAAATCAACATTAAAAAAAGATCAAAAGGCAAACATATCACTGACACTGTCTCAAATTTGCATTTTGGAGTCATCTCTACCAGACTAATCCAATTCAGCCCATCCTGGCACTTAGGAAGACACACATCAACACATTCTGAATGTCTATACCTGAAAGGGAAGCAAATTATTATTACTTTCCCACCAGAGAAACAAATTGTTTTAAAAAGCAAGTGATGTACAACAGGGAGTTGTGAGGTGCTGTGGATAAGAAATTCTTTAGCTGTAGAACAGATAAGCTGATTGTACTGGCCCCAAATTTGGGCATAGTTCTCCTGAATGCAGAGCAGCATGAGGATTTTCCCAGCTCAAGGTTTACGGCTGCAGCAAATGCCCAATGAATTCATCACTACTGGACACTTGAAATGAAATGCTACTCCCCCATAAAGACATTATGAGACATATACCAGCATGATAAATGAATATATAAATCTACTGAAATCATATAAAAGTGGGCTAATTAGGAATAAAAGCTCTATTTCTTTGTGTTTGTCTAGCTCAAGATTTCCAGATATTAACCCAGTACTCACAGCACTCACTTTGCTCTGTCAGAGCTTTGTTCACGTGGGCCTGGCCCAGTCTTGGATGTCAGCAATTCTGGCCACTGTCCAAACCATGGACTTCCTAAATTGGCCTTGTCACTGTGAATTCCCACCTGGATACTGTGTCCAGCTCTGGGGCCACCAACACAAGAAAGATGTTGACCTGTTGGAGTGAGTCTAGAGGAGGTCACAGAGATGCTCCAAGGGCTGCAGCCCCTTTGTTCTAGAGACAGGTTGGGAGAACTGGGGGAGTTCAGCCTGGAGAAAGAGAAGGCTCTGGAGAGACTTTAGAGCCCCTTCCAGTGCCTAAAGAGACTCCAATGAGCTGGAGAGGGTCCTGGGACAAGGGCCTGGAGGGGCAGGGCAAGGGGGAATGGCTTCACACTGCCAGAGCGCAGGGTTAGGTGGAATGTTGGGGAGAAATTCTTCCCTGTGAGGGTGGGAAGGCCCTGGCAAAGGTTGCCCAGAGGAGCTGTGGCTGCCCCAGCCCTGGAGTGTCCAAGGCCAAGTTTGACAGGGCTTGGAGTCACCTGATGTAGCAGAAGGTGTCCCTGCCAATGGCAGGAGGGTGGAATGGGATGAGCTTGTGACACCCCACCATTAACAGGAAGGAAGCACCTTCAAGGTCCCTTCCAACTCAAATCATTCTGTGGTTTCATGACTCTTGGCTGGCTCTGGTTACTGCTGTTGGACCTGCTCTGCTCTTTTCAGTAACAAGTTATTTTACACAGGATTAGGTCCAATACATTTTGATGTACACTCCTAAATAGAGGGACACATGAGCTAATTTAAATCACCTTAACCTTCTCTTCTCCTGGAGGAAAATAAGTAGAATTTCTTCCTACTTGTTCATACAACACGCACAGTTACTGTAGGTCAGGTAGCACCTGAACTTTCAGAAATTTCTTTGAATTTTTCTGAGCCTAAGTTTAATCAAAGCTGTGCTGTATCCTGGCTTACAGTCAAGCGCTTTCAGGTTATCAACATTTGTCTACTGTTATTGATATGCACCTGGTTGGTAGCAATTTCTTCAACACACACATTTCAAAGTTTAATCTTCTGTGGTTCAGAGCAATCAGCACATCAGTACTGATGACATGAAACACTCAGCTGAGTGAAAAATACTTCAAGATCAGTATTTGTACCAAACCTCAAGACTGAAATATTCCAGATCACTTCATCGTCTCTCAATGTCCCACATCATCCCACAAGTGAGGAAGGAGTGGTGTGTTTGCTGTTCTTTACCTCAGTGTCTGTATCTCTGCAAGCCTCCAAAGCACTGCTGTCAGGGAAGTATTTGTCACCACTTTCAACCGTCTGCCAGTAAAATCCATTTGGCATCACAAACACCTTCTCCACTGCCTGAAACACACAAAGCACATATCTCACTTTTGGTCTTTCAAAATAAAGGGCTGGGAAAAATAGAGCATTCTATGGCTAGAGATCACCCAAGGATGCACATTGATGGATTAAACTCATTAGTCCAGTGTTGTTAATATATCATTTGCTTTCTTACAACCATTCCACTTGCTCCAACTAAGTGATATCCCAAGAATATGAATTGGCAACTGCTTCCCAAGAGCCTGAGCATTCCCAGTGTCCAACCCAGAGACTCTCCAGCACACAGAACACCCACAGACATCGCCACGAGTTGCATCCATAGGCTGAACAGCAGAGCCCTTGATTCTCCATGACTATGCTTGAGCACTCAGCAGAAAAGGGCTTTGTGAAAGCAATGCTCTAATTAACTAATCAAATGGAAGGGTAGGGAAGAAATTTCATGAACTTTTACATGCCTGCAACCAGAAGAGGACATTTCTCCTGTGCTCATGTCACCACAAGTGACACATATCTGTAAGTCTTACTGTGTCACATAAGTAGGGATAGGCAAAAAGCTGCCATTTAGGTCACAGCTTGAAAGAAGGGCAACATTGCCCAGACTCAGCACCTAATTTTGTTTCTCATACATTTTCTGAGCAGCCAAGCAAGGAACTTGTACAAGTGCAAGTGTAAGGATGTGTCACTCATAAGAATGTGCTGTGACTGGATGCTCAGTAAGCAAGACCACAGTCCAGGGACAAAGGCAACTTTTAAAAGTCATGTTTGACAAGTTCTGGTTTGGGAAGAATTGGTATTGAACATACCAGAAACACAGATGCATTTAGGCAAAGTTCACAGTGGGCAGGATTCATTAAGAATGAAAAAAAAACCCTGTGACTTTTGAGACATAGGCTCACATGTGGCTTCACTTTTAAAGACTCTACTTGATCTACAGCAGTCGTTAATTTGTCCTCATCTCATGTGGACTGGCCTTATGGACAGGATATGGGCTAAGAGTGCATGGAGAAGCATCCATTGTGCATTCTGAGGTCCATATGTGTGGAAGACTTCAAGGCCAAAGCTGTCTTCAGCCCAGAAGTCTTCCACAATTATAACACTGTCTCATTGTGTAATCACCTGAGTGATTCCATGTGTGCTGCTTAGCCAATGACAGGCACTTCACGGTATTCTACAAATATTTAAAAAATAACAACCAGAAAATCAAATTAATTTGAATAATAAAATTTCTCTGACAACTGCCTTTCCATTTCAGTGACCTTTTTTGTGTTACCTCCTTCCTCTACTTTCTGTGCTTCATGAGATATTTGCCTAAAAGCAGAACTGGGGGTTTCGCTATTCATGCTGTTTCAATCCAATCAACTACGCCAAACCCAGATCTTTGGCATCTCTCAGTGGCTTATTCCATTCTGCCCTGAAATTCATTGCTTTCCAGCCTCCACTGGTGATATTACATTTGATTTCTGTGGAAAACATCGTCAGAGGAAAAGCAGATTTAAGGAGACAGAAGAGCACCTCTGTTTTCAATGCGAGATGCCAGCTGCCACATGCAACACTTGTGGGAGTAGACTCACAATATCAAGAGTGGAACAGATCCTGTAAGAGATGGGCCACTAGAGAAGATGAAGAAACCAATCAAAGTGTTTTGTAAACCTGAGTTTTTTACTCTATTATAACATGAGGTTTATTGCTATGTTCCCCTTTATCCCAGGCCCCTGGAAAGCAACCCCTTACCTTCCTAATTAGTATGCAAGCCCCAGTCAGGTTGTGTGAAACCCTCTCTGATTGGTCTCTTTGTATCCCTCCCCTTTGACCCTGGCTGTGAGGCCTATAAATGACCTGGCCAGGTGAATAAATCTCTCTTTCTGCTTCCTGTCCTTGGCGTGTATGTGTCCTCCTTACTGAAACCTTGGAGGACCCTGTGGCCCAGCCACCTGGCCACGTGGAGGGGACAGGGGAGAGGGAGTGAACCCCATCAGCCGTAGTAACACTGACGCAGCATTCCCAACTCACAAAAGGCAAATGCAGCAAGACTCCAGACTTCTATTTATTCAAGCTGTTCCTTGAACAAACCTCATGTCTCTCTCCTCTCTCAAGAAGAAGGAAGAGGCAAATGTGGTCAAACCAACACCAGCCTCTATTTCCACAGAAACCTTCAGGATAATCATCCAGCCCCAGCTAGGACACACTGGGAAATCCAAGGTAAAATCTGCCCTTCAGAAAGGATCACAGTATAAGCTGTGGATCAAGGTGATCCCGGGCCAGACTCACTCCTTGTGGAGCAGGGATCTGGGCACACCTGTGGGAAATTGTTCCTGAGATCCATCAGATTCTGTTTTCTAACAACTTACTGGAAGGTGAGTTCACAAAGCAGCAGAAAGTGAAGCTTGAAAAGTGTTAGTTCTCCTAAAAAATCCTTCTCATGAGCTAGAAGTAAAGACATGGCTATGGTATGAGAGCTCTGCTTTGTCCAATCTGGCTAAAATGTACCAGTGTAGAACTCCTGGCACAGCCTTCCTATCCATGAGCTGAAAAACCATTCTCCCTGTGCATGTAGGAGAGAATTGCATCAAGTCATTCAGTATAATACTGAGATCAGCCCTATTTGATATGTAACACAGAGCAACCCTTCACAAGCAGTTGCAGGACCTTATGATCACTGAAATAACTGGCAATTTTGACAATATTTACGATACTTTAGTGCTACTTTTAATGTTCCATGAGAGTGTAGGTGTGAGAATTGTATAGGTTTCACCTCAGGGTTCATTTCTTTCATGCCTCCAACATCACAGCAGATGTAAAGCTTCTGTGCCAACCCAGCAGTTCAGGAAGTGTCGAAGGTTTACGGGCTTGTGAAGAATTGCAGACGATCCAATATGAATTAACAGCAAAACTCACTTTATTAAAGAAACTGCTACAGTTATAGTATTCCTGAGAATACGTGCATTAAAGCTAGTGGTGGAAATAGACATAAACAAATACTCATTGGCTATTAGCAGAAGGCTGCTAGATCTATGAGCTCATCCAGCCTGCTTCCAGATTCTCATGGGCCTGTAAGGCTGTTTATCTTACAGCACACAGCTGCCAGCCTTGGCCAAAGGCTCCCTTTGCTTTCTCACGAGAAATGCACAGTTCCTACAAGGAAGCTTCTCCCAGGCCAGGGGATCCATCACGTCTGAGTGCTGACCTGCCTCCTGGTGGGAGGGGAGGAGATTGCCTCCCAAGAAGAGGGGGGGATACCTACCTGAAAATACTTCTCCTGTGAGGCTCTGCAGACTCTGAGCACTGTAACAACCTCACATCTCATGGGAAAGGCAGTATTCCAGGGAGGAAGGTTCTCTGCATAAGTCAACAGCAGCTGCACAGTGACAGGGATACTTTGACTTATGCTGTGACAGGTTTCAAACCCCAGATTCACAGAACCATGACCATTGCCATGGCCATGCCTGCAGGGCTTCTGACAGCACTGAAATCCTCTCCATCCAAACTGTCACAATCAGGAAGAGCAGGAAGGAGGACATATTCATAACATCTCATTTGTATTATTCCTTTTTGTCAGTTATCCTTGTTCTTATTTGGTTTGGGTGACAAATTCCAAATCTGCTACCTTAAAACACTGGAAGAGATCAGTTTGTACCATAACTAGGATTGAACATGCACCAGTTTTTCCAAAAGCATTTAGAAGAAACCCTGAGCCACTGCTTTGTTTCAGACAATATTACCCAGACAAAGCCAGACAGTTATGGGAGGGAATTTCACAGCAGAACAAAAATGTGTTTGAAAAATCCTGAGCAGAAATAAGAATAAGTACATTTCAGAGAAGGCTGGAGCTGCAGGCATCAAAACCAGCTGTCATTCAGAAATATGACCAAATCCATTATCTCTTCTTCCTGCTTCCAGTGTATTCCGTCCCCATCTCTGACAACAAATAGCTTTTGCTGTCAGATGATCTAAGAGAGTCCTTTAAGTTGCAACAAGTCTTCCACACTGCTTCCCAGCCACAGAAGGAAAACAAAAACTGCACGAAGAATCCCCATGTACATGACAATCTCATCTCCTCACATGTAAGGCCCTTCCCAAGGCAAAGATGTTCTCAGCCATTATCGCTGTGAGACACCACCAAACCTCTCACAGAGTTTGGGAGCTGCATCTCCAGAGCAAATTCTGTACCTTCTCCCTTCCAGCCCCACTGAGCACATCAGAGGCAATAAGGGAAGCTTCTCTCAATCCAGCACAGCTCATGTCTGATGTGATTCACCAAACCATGTCCCTAATTTAGGCATCACTCTCAAACTCCCTCCGCTCCCCACTGCCATGAATCCCAACACATTAACATAATATTCCTTGTGGAATCCAGATTAACACAGTGTTTCCTGCACATTTTTCCTCTCCACTATGCACAATCTCTTCCGATGCCTAAAGAATTTATTATCTACAGAATTCAGCACAGGATCTCCTTGACAAAATTCTTCTCCATATTCTGAACCAGTCATTCATCTGAATAATGTATGAGAAGTTCCCATGTGTTTTCCTCTTTCTGGAGGCCTTCTTCAGCTTGCAACTTGCAAGAAACACTTCTTACCTTGTAAGTTCTCATTTAAGTGAACTTACTAAAGAGAATATATTTCATTATTATGGATAATTTTTAATCTCTTTAAATTTGAATAATAAGTGAAAGAAATGCTATAGCAAAGAAAAAATCCTACAGAAATGTGGAGATACCATAGGAAGATTCCAGACACCAAAAAGGCTGGGATAAAAAGGGCTAATCAAGGAAGGCATGGCTGTATTTCAAGCAGTTTGAAATGGATCTCACCTCCCCATGTTCCCCTTCTGGACAGGGAAAGGGATATCTTTAAATGCAGAAGAGAAAGTGATACGGTAGCTCCAGACTTTGTGCCCATCATGCACAGCACTAATGGCAAAGCACATTAGCTCAAGAGCTCTATAAAACTGTTCTTTTCTGGAATAATGAGCAATGGGCACAATTTAAATGTGAGCTATCAAATTTTAGGAAGAATGAAAAACTGTAATGGTTTATTCCTCCCCAAGCTATGCCTTCATCTTTGTGCCAGCTCTGGTAGACATCATTGCAGTCCTGCCTGCTTCTAGTGGTTAGGGGTTTTTTACTTACAAATACCAATGACTGGCTGGACTTGTGTCTCCAGGAAAATCAATGACAGACTCCAGCAGAACTCAGCTGGGGCCAGGATGTCACCTCCTCCCTTCTGCATCCTGAAGATACAGCCATGCAGCTCTTCTATGTTGCAGCTATGGGTTATTTTCTATAAATGCAGAGAGGTGAGATTTCAAGACAAATGTTTCACCCACAGACAAGTTATATCCATGTGGAAACATCAGTCAGATGGTGCTCTCTCCAAAGCTGTTGATACAACTTTATGAGATGGCACAGCAAACTCAGGGTGCCACACATGCAAGATCAGGCCATTTGCACCAACTTAGATAAAGACAAGACATGAGCAAGATCTGGAAAGCAAAGGGCAGGATAAACCTGTTCTTTTGAATCTCCTGCTTTCCACCTTTAGCCTGGATTTCAAACAGCCAAGATGCTGGACTCCGGTCATGCTGCAGGCCTCATCCTACTGGTCTGGGCTGGGGAGGTAGATGTTGGAAGAGCTGTTCTGGATGTTTTATCCCTCCCTAATGCCCAGCTCAGCTGCACAACAATCAAGTCTTTTGAGGTTTGGAGGAGGGGAGCACAGCCCTGATCCATCCAATAAAACAAGGGTGACAGCAACACGTGGGTCAGGTCTCAGAGCTGGGCAAATTGTGTTGCACTCTGGGCAGCTCAGGCTAGAACACAAAACACCGCTTGGCCCAGCTTAGGTGCTGCTCAGAGCTGCTCATCACAGCATGAAAGGAGAAACCGAGAACACATGGGGCAATAACCCCAAAACAAACCAGCATAATTACACCCACCACAGATACTGAACCACAGTGTATCCCAGTTATTATTGTTTGGGATGTGTGAAAGGTAATGTCCCCACAGCCACAGACTGAAGAAAGTTGGGTGAAAAGTTGATGTAATAACAGTTCCCTGAGCATGACTCCCTTAGCACTGAAGTTAAATGAAGTTATAGTAAAAGACAGTAGAAGATGCTGAAGGTACCAAGGCCATGGTGCCTGTCAATGAAATGTCACAGCACTCAAACTCTAAAGCCCCGAGTGTTCTCATTGAGATCATGCTGAAATACAGATTCACAGACCTGAAAGATCTTCTGGGATTGCCTCCCACTACCTCTTCTGAGGCTGAACACAGAGCTCAGGCAACCACTTGTCTAAATCAGGTGCTTTAAGTGCAATAAATGCTGCATCCAGGCCCCGCTCTTCCACAGTATCCACAGGGGTTTTGATTTCATCAGCAACATACGGCTTTTCTGCTACATTGGTTTTTCAGTGTTTGAAATAAAATTTGCAACTTTCAAAGTCTGCACGTGGGCGAGGCTCCTCTGGTAACACAGTTAACATTGACTCTAGCAGGGGAAGCCCAAAAGTCTGAGACATGAAAGAAATGCTATATTTTCTTCCAGCCCCCTCCCATACATCAACCTTTCTGTCAGGTCAGTCTGTGCAGGCTGATGGTTTTGGCAGGATTGGGTGACAATATCTCGGCAAATTTAGCTCCCTGGACTCAGTTCTGGAATTCTTAGCTATGCTTAGCCAGAAAAAGGTATAATTTTAAAAAATCGAGCTCCACTTAAGCAAAAAGTGAGGTGGGAACTTTGTGTAGACCTGCCCTTAATCACTACTATTGCCTTAAAAGAAAACACACAACCCTCATGTCCGAGCAAGGACTGTACTAAAGGAGCAGCACACAGGGAACTGATCATGTGGAAGTGCAACAAAATTGATTTTCTGGAAGTAAAAGTAAAAAATCTCATCAACTGAGGAAGAAGGAGAACCTCCATCCCTAAAACCTCGCCGACCCATCCAGAATTGCCATGCCCTGACTGCTCTGTCCTGACAGGTACCTGCACAGGTTGGGAGTTCAAGGAGATGCTGTGAAAGGAGACCAAAAAATGGTAAGCAAACATCCCAATGCCTGGAACAACTCAGGGAGAGGAAGAGAATTCCAGTATGGAATAAAGAGGCAGAGGAAAAGCAGCATCAACACTACATATATTGTCCATTTCCCTAAGGTAAATGCATCCTAAGACTTAACAGCAGAAAGTACTTTTATTTTACGTTAATATGAAGAAATACTCTTTTTGCTGACAAAGGACCATGCATTAATAACTTTCACAGGGATGTTGTCACTCGTAACCTAACTTGGGGTTTACTGACTACATTGTTCCATCAGCCTGTCAGGATTTCTGTCTGTAATCTACCCGGAGCAAAAGGAGGTACACACTGCATGCTTGTCCATGTGGGAGCAGGTTCTTTGGTCTGCTTATTTTGTGTATACTGTCTCAAAACAAATATAAATACATAAAAAGCAAAGCATGGATCACTGACTTTGCACCAAATCTTCAAACCACTGAAGTTAAAAGAATATGATATTGAATTTTCCATGCAGTACTTTTTGGTTGCATTTTAATGACACTTGGGAACATTCTCTGTTGGTACCACTTTGTAAAGCTTCAGGGTTCACATCAGGGTTAGTTGCTGCCTGCTGAGAGTGTGGCTCGTTGAGCCCTGCTTTGGAAATCAGCTTTTCTGCTTAAACAGCTATAAAAAATGTGGCTGCCTCATTCCTGGAAGTGTCCAAGGCCAGGCTGGATGGGGCTTGGAGCAACCTGGTCTAGTGGAGTGTGTCCCTGCCCATGGCATGGGGTGGGAATGAGATGGGCTTTAAGGTCCCTTCCAACTCAACCCATCCTGTGATTCCATGATTCTGTGAAAAAGCCACAGCACACAGTGGTCTCAGGCCTGGGAACCTGGGTGGCACAGATCACTTGAACTTGGGAAGGGAATGTGATTTTTAAATTGACTTCAGGTTTTCTATGGCATCAAGGCAAAGATCCACCCCCAGAAATTGCCTGCTATCTTGCTGTTCAACTCCTAATGATTTAGAATTCCACCTAATAAGGGATTTGCATAAAAGCCCTGACTGTTTTAAGTGATGCCTTATATTATGCCTTAAAAGCTACAGCAGATTTATCTTTTACGAGCACGTCAGGCTGCTTTATGGCACTTGCTTCTGCTTGAAAGCCACAGTGACTGCAAATCAACAACACTAAGCTTTCCTTTTTCTCCACAGAAAGTGGGATAAACCTTTAGGCAAATGCTAAGTGCACTGCTAAGCCCCTAAGCTTTCATGGCATTGCTTCTTACAGAGTCACAGTAACCCTCAAATGTGGTTGAAACTGCAGAAAAGTTCTCCTGCTACATTATTTTCAAAACAAAAACTTCACTGTGAACCAGAATTGCAGGTTTTGCCATTCCCTGGAATTGTGTCTCAAGGGTTTTGTCGATATAGAAATATTGGGAAAAGACCACAATTGTGTTGAAGTCATGAGAAAGAAACATGTAGAACATTCCCTCAAAAGGTACAGAAATCAGACCATATTAAATTTGCCTTGAAAACCCACTCTAAATATTTATACTAAGGGTAGCAAAGTTTGTAAAGGGCTAAAAGCAAGGTTGGATGCCCTCAAGGAATAAACTTCCTCCATAAGTATAATAAATTCTTGTAACATTTCATACACTTGAATATTTGTTATGGAACACTTGTCAAGCTAAAAGAAGGGAAAAAGTAATTATTATTCTACTTATAGACAGCAGAGAGTGTTCTTGCAGACATCTCCAGGCAGACAAGAGATTGGAAGCACTTGATTTTGAGAGGTGCTACATCCTCATAACTCACACACTTCCCTGAAAATCTACAAATACTAAAATCACAGAATTATAGAATATTCTGATATTAGAAGCATTTTTTTTCAAACTCTGCTTAAATCCTTTGCTAAAGTAAACAAGGATATCAGTTACCACTGAAAGAACAAGTTTTACTGGACCTGAGAAAATAATCAGAATTCCAAGCCCTTCTGTACAGTACCTGAGGGTCGGGATTAACAGTAGCAATGTTACTGAGCAGGACAGTGGGAATTTCATGAAGAAGTGGACACAGCTGGTTTTGGAAGCAACTGATGAGTTCTGCCCTCCACCAGATAACATCTGGAAGCCATGCAGAGGCAAGAAATGCAGAAATCTTCAGGTAAAACATGGATGATCCTTGTAGATCTGCGTTCTGCAATGAGTCAATGGTTAAAAATCATTGATGGTGGCCTTAGGAGCTTTCTATCTGTACCCTGCACCTGGAACAGCCCCTTCCCTGTCTGCAGCCGTCCCAAATACCAGTTCCACCCAGCTGCACCTCAGATTCACCAAATCAAATCACTAATGTAATAACACCCCACAGCGTCCCAAACCATCACATCCTGCACCCCATGCCCATCATGTCCGTCAGCTCATTGGTACTACTCCAAGGCAGATGACACCACACTTAGAGAGGGAGAAAATGGCATAAACAGGACACAAAGCAGCCCAATACAATGAAACATTATTTTTCAAAGGGTTTCATAGAGATATGAAAGAATATATTAACAACCCATCCCAAGACAGGGCTTGGAGCAACCTGGTCTATTGGAAGGTGTACCTGCCCATGGCAGGGGGTGAAATGAGATGAGCTTTAAGGCCCCTTCCAACCCAAATGATTCTATGATTTGTTTTTAAGAATGGGACTAATATTAATACATTGACATTGAACACTGCACTGCTAAATTACAGTTTTCCATCATTTAACCTTCCCTCTAAGCCTCATTGTTCTTCAGGTTGGTTCTTAATTAGCAGAATTTTCAGAGAAAAATGATTACTTCAATGAGACCTAATTAGAAATTAACAGACTTCACAATTCCACAAAGCATCTTCTTTCCACCAACTATTTAAAGGAAGTGATGGTCCCATCCTTCTCTGTGCTGGGGCAGCCTCATCTTGAGTTCTGGGGGCCACAATATCAGCTATGCAAGCTATGCAAGAGTGTCCAAAGGAGGGATACAAGGATGGGGAATGGTCTGAGGAGTGGCTGAGGGCACTTGGTCTGTTCAGCTGGAGGGGAGAGCGAGGTCAGACCTCATAAGGGTCTGCAGCAGCTTCCTCACAAGGGGCAGTGGAAGGACAGCTCCAATCTCTGCTCTGTGTGAGCAGTGACAGGACCAGAGGGAACGACTGGAGCTGTGTCAGGGGCGGTTCAGGTTGGATATCAGGAAAAGGTTCTTCCCCCAGAGGGTGGTTGGGCACTGAACAGGCTTGCCAGGGCCAGAGTGGTCACAGCTCCAAGGTTGCCAGAGCTCAAGGAGTGTTTGGACAACGCTTTCAGGCACATGGTGTGACTCCTGGGGATGATCCTGTGCAGTGCCAGGAGTCAGACCCATGGTCCTTGTGAGTCCCTTCCAGCTCAAAATATTTTATGACTCTATGATTACTGCAAATAGAAATTGCAGCTCAAGGAGGAAAGGTCTGCAGAAAAGCCCCAAATCTAATGACTGTGAGCTGTTTTGAGCCACCAGAGAGCGAAGTAAAGTGCACAGACTCTGCACATGGAGCTCTGCACAGTACTAGTGTGCCTAATTGGGAATGCCTGGAAGACTCCTAGAAAGCATAGGCTGTACAAATCTAATTCCCATCAGACATGCCTGGAACTGCAGCTTGTCTATCAGCATGCAGGGATTACAAGAAGTCTGCGTTTAAACATTTGTTCTGATAACAACAAACCAAACCATGCAGGGATGTTCAAATCTGTCTCATTTCTATCAGCTGTTTGGGGAAGGACAGAATAAAAACACCCCAATCTAAACCCAAAAAAAATTACAAAAATGAGAGGAAACAGAACTACAGAGTATAGGAATAGACGCCATCCTAGTTGAATAAACCAAAAGGCTTCTTGATCTCCTAAGAACAGGAGCTTTTGCCTGGAAGAACTACTATTATATTTACGTTTATAACTAATAGACCTTGGGATGAAGAAATAAAATATGACAAATAATAAAAGATACACAGATGACAGTAAATAAGGAGTTAGTGGCTCAGAGCCCCTTTTTGGGGTTGAAAATGGACTCCGGGCTCTACATGTTAAGAACATTAAAATATCAATTTTTCACAATATTATATCTGTACACATACTAGGTATGTCTCTTTTGCATAATCCAAAAAGAGAAACTAAGACTTTCCTACATTCCTGTAGCAAACAGACGCAACAATAGCACCTGGAAAGCCAGTCATATTTTGAAGGTAAGCCCTCACAAGTGATTATCTTTGTGCCCATAGGACACAACTGGAAGAACCAGAAAGTACCCCAAAAGAATTTTGTTATTCAATTCAACCATTAAAATCCTGCATTTTAACAGTACAGTGAGAGACTTAGGACTTAAGCGTGAGGAATAAAATCCATCCCATTTCTCTCCAGCTGTAGCTGAAGCTGCCCAAGGGGAGGAACAGGGAGACAGGAAAAGTTGCTGTCATTTTTCTTTTCTGTGCTGTGGCTGACATTTGGACTTGTGTTATTCCTACCAGCTTAGACCTCGGTTATGGAAAGCAGCACCTTTACAAACACCTCAGGAAATAAATGAAAGTCAGTGGTACTATAAAGATAAAGCCTCTAATGAGAGGGAACTGAGTTACACACACAGTCCTGCTTGAAGGAACTGTCCAAGTGCCTCTAGGTCACTGCTCTGCATCACAGCTGAGATGACCAGTGACAGGACCAAGCAAGTCACAAGAAGTCACAGCACCAAGGCTGCCAGAGCTCAAGGAGTGTTTGGATGATACTCTGGGGCACATGGTGTGACTCTTGGGATGGTCCTGTGCAGGGTTGAGAGCTGAACTGGATGATCCTTGTGGGTTCCTTTCAACACAGCATATTCTGTGATTCTGTGAGTTTTTTATGATGAGGGTGGGGAGGCCCTCGTAGAGGTTGCCCAGAGAAGCTGTGGCTGCCCCATCCATGGAAGTGTCCAAGACCAGGTTGGAAGGTGCTTGGAGCAACCTGGGCTAGTGAGAGGTGTCTCTGCCCACGGCAAGGGTTTAGACTTAATGGCCTTGACCATTTCCAACTGAAACTATACCATGATTCTATGACATGGACTGGAGAAACTGTATAGCTTGTTCCACCAAGCTGATGATTTAACCTTTCCCAGCTTCAACCAAACACTCAGAGCCCACAGCTCCAAAAGTTCATTCAATTGTATAACACTATGCTCATATTTTGAACATACTCAGTGCTCAGCAATTTTGCTGCTTTGCCCAACCCCTCAGCAGGGAGCAACCAGGCCAGTGGGCAGGAGGCAGATCAGTTTTTGTTCCTCCATTTGCTTTGCTCCATAGAGGAAACATCTTGAATTCAGTTGCCTGAGACAGAAATCAGCATTAAACTTTTGTCCAGTCCAGCAGACTGCTTGCTCTCATCAGCCTCTGCCCATGGGTTCTTCTGTCCAAACACGAATGCTTATTGTTTCAGGGGGTTTTTGGCAGTTTTGGGTTATTTTTTTTATTCATGGCATTTGGTGCCAGCATCAATCAGTTACTTGCAGGAGTACTGGAGCCACAGTTGTCAAACTCCAGGCTTTATGATACATCATGGAAAATTCAACCTTTGCTGCTCACAGCCAGGCAGCTGAAAGGGAAGAACTCTTGCTACAGCTGAGTATGGGAAGTTAATGAGTTTTAAAAACTTCTTTATGCCTTCTATTCCATGATGAGTCCAACAGGTATAATTCAGATACCTGGGGGTATACCTGTTAACATTACTGGGGTGAAACAGGCAAAAATAGAGTAGAAAATCCACTACTAGCTCACTAAAGCCCCAAGTATTGCTTTGAGCCACCTGAGAGGACCTCACCAGCCTCAGCAGAGCACAGGGCAGCACCTCAAGGGTTACTCAGTCAAGGGACAGTTATTCAAGCAAGTGACTCTCAGGAGATCTGGGGTACACACAGATTATTGCTCCCCAGATATACCTGGGTACACTTTCCAGCAAGAGTTAGCTACACTGCATAGGTAGGATAGCTATTTATATCAGGCAAGAGTAGTAGTAACACCTAAAAAGCTGTCTCCAAAAAAAGAATAGGAACAAGATGCTCAGAATTCCAGCCTGTATCGCATCAGCTCCATATAAATACATAATCAACAAACCAGAGCCCACAGCTGCTATTTCATAGTTGTGATGTCTTCAGGACACAAATTCATATCATGCCCTATATTCCACGTGCCACCTGCAAGTGCTTGTGTGCAAGACCTTCCAGCACAGGCTATGTTGTCTATCAGACTTGAGGGCTCAGGTTGTGCTGCCAGGCTCTAACTCCTAGGAGCCAAAGAGCAAGACAACATTCCTTCTCCTACGACACATTCTTCACATGGTTAAGGTACAAGGGGATGTGGTGGTTTAGTTTTCTTGGTTTTGGTCTAGGCCTTCCCTGGCAACAAGGTCATAACTAAGGAAGTATTCCACACCATTCCTTCACGTAACCAGGTGTATATAAAGACAGGAGGAAGGTTCCCTCCTGCTCCCTTCCTTTCATGTACTTGGAGGACATCAGATCTCTGTGTTGGCTTAGCTCTTATCTATATGAGCTGAGATTTACTGGAGAAACTGTTGTCACAGCTACGCGGAGGGAAAGGACCTGCTTCTCTTAAGGTGAATTTTGGTGAGAATTTATTGTATTAGTTACTCATTGAGCTTTTCCCTGAGTTTTATGAGTGTGTGTATCTGTTTTGTTTGGTTTCACCCATTTTTGTCCCATTTCCCTTTCCCTTTTCCCTTTTGGAGTTGTTTTGGGATTTGTTCTGTAGATTCGCAGTGTTTGATCGTATATAATTGTAATATATGTGAATATATATATACACCTTTACTGCAATTGTCTTTGGGAGTTTTTTCCTTCTCTCTTGGCAGGGAGGGGGTGTGTGTGTGTGGAAATCTGTGTGGCCGGCAGTTGGGTTTGACAGGGAGCCAACCCAATCCTCCACAGGGGAAAAATCATTATACATGCCAAAGATGTGTCTCCTCTGAATCCAGTTAAATTTCTGCAGTGTGAGGTTACAGCTAATGAGTAACAGAGAAAAAGTTATGCCATAGAGAGCTGGTTTCTTGTCTGCACGCAAACTAAATTCAGAACTGAGGACAGCTTGGGTTGGCAATTACCTGTAAGCAACCTTTCAGTTCCCACAGTACTGGCCCGCTCCCTCACTCTAATTTAGAGCAGCACTTACACTGTTCTATCCTGCCTTATGGAAATTTGAGCTCAAATTGGCATCCAGGACTGGTCCTTAGTCAGGAACACTGGTACCTGCCCATGGCTGTTGTGCACAATGAGCAGGTGTAAATGCTGCTACTCACTTGTGTCTTGTGGGTCTCAGGGCAGCTCTGGGCTGGGGACTCATCTGCTGGGATCAGAGCAGCACAGAGGGACAAGCCTTCCTCCCTCCAGGCCTGCTGCAGCCCCACCACCTCAAACAGAGGTTTGGGGCCACTGTTCCTTTTCAGAGGAGGCACCTGTAAATCCAGTGGAACAGAATTTCACTTTCAGATGGACTGAAAAAACCCTTTTGTCTTCCTCTTCTCTTTCGAGTACAGCGTCCCAACATACAATAATCCAGAGAGCACTCAAGCTTGATTAGTAGATGGTTTAGCCAGTAGGAAAAAATCAATAAAGACCAAATTAAATAAGGATAATATGTAGGTTTTGATAAGTCATAGTATTTATTTTCTCAGTGAGGACTTACTAGCTCCAACTTTCACCAGTTTCACTGTGTGACAGCAGGAATTCACATTATTTCCCTGGGCCAGCAAGGAGTGAGAAGAGTCCCTGTCAACACTGCGCAGAATTTTCCTGTCACAGCAGCACCATGTGTGCCTTTATCAATGTTAAGGAGATCAATCCCAGTTCAAAAACCAATGTAAAGTGATGATGTCATTCCAAGCGGCTAATGCAGGTTTCCCTAATAAGCCTTTCTCTTTCCCATTGGTGATCACTAATGGCCCAAACACTATCAATACCATTCAGTGAATCCCCTTTCAGTTTGACTGAGGTGATTTCTTTTTGATGGATTTTTTCGTGTGCACGTGTGGGAGGCAAACATCTTATTTTCTACTACACATATCTGATTTAAATGAAAAAGGGTGAAGAGTGACTTCTGCCAACCCAAGATGAGCTGTGCACACAATTTATTATTGTGAATACCACAGAGAGAGGGTTCCAGTAGGCAACCACTCCTTGGCTCTTAAGGCTGCTTGAAGCCAGATGAAACATGATACACTTTAACATGCAGAATACGTGAAAAACTTTACTATAGGTTAGAAAAGAGACAGAAAAACTACCTGAAACAGTGAGGAGGCACTGGAGCACCTGCAAAACAGGTGAAAGAGAGCAGAAAGCCATGGGAGGGCCAGACACAGGGAATCAGAAAAGCTAGGAGAGAGGAAGAGCAGCCCTGTGAGGCAGAGATGCCTGAACAAGAACAAACTGAATGAAGAAACAGGCAAGTTTGAGTGGTAAGACTGGAATTCCTTCCCAGGGTTCTGGTGGGTAAGTGTTTTTCTCATGGTTTATACCACCACCATGGTCTGTAGATGGATCATCAGGTCCGTTATTTACTGCATATATAAGCCCAAACTACTTACAGTGAGATAAAGGCCTTTTGTTTTCAACACAGTGCCTGACTGCATTTTCAAGCTGTTGCATAGGTCAGCTGGATCACTCAGAATACCAGTACCAAGTCCTTTAGTGCTTTGAATACTGGTTTCACATGGGAAATTCTGCAGCAGCTCTGCCACTGGGGAATGGTTTCATCTGGAGGATGCTCTCAACTGGCAGCAACCAGCACATCTCCAATGAAACCAGTAAAGATATGCTGACTTACACAAGCCAGGGAATCAGTGGAATTACATAGATGAGAATTTGTTCTAAAAATGCCTCAACATTTCCCATTCTTTCAATGAAAGAAATGCATAATTTTCCATTGCTATGCAACAGCTGTTCGAGAACGTGTATGCAATAAATTGGTCAATTTTACTCCAGTTTCCCAAAGTCCATCTCAGCATGTGACCCTACACTCTGCAGAGTGACACTGAGTCCTGAAAGCTGAGATGTCCTAAGAGCCTCTTGAGAGAGCTGCTACAAGTCAGAACTCTGGGGCTTTTATTGGGAACATCATGGGGCAAGAAAGCTCACACTGCATCTGGGCACGAGCTAAGCAGTCTCTGAATGGAAGATCCAGGCTGTGGGGCCGTTCCAGTGGCAATTTCCATTAGCACTGAACTAACACTAAAGAGTGTTAGTAATGTTTCAATGGAAGCATGAACATAATTAACAATTAATTCTGTTTAAGTGGAGTTTAAGTTATTTAACCGCCTGGCACAGGCTGGTTTCTCAGGCTGAAATCTACCTTGACTGCATGGATTAGTATTGGTATCCCAGAGTCTTTACCAGGGAAAAGAATGAGGCCAGAATGCAGGGTGAGGAGGGAAAATACACACTGCCTGTTTTCCCTAGGGAATAAAGGGTAATATGGGTTGGATGGAGAAGAAGAGATGAGGAAGGAATGAGAAAGGGGTGGTTTTTCAGAGGAGAAAACCACCAGAACAAGAGGACAATTAAGATGAAGCAGCCCCTCACTTGTTTACAGCCCTCTTGACAATCAAAAAGGATTTATTCTTATCTAGAACAAGTGGTTAGAAAGAAGCACCTGTATCCATTAGCTTCTTTTGCCAAGGACAAAGCCTAACACTTCCAGCAGCCACTTTTGACAACTTTGAGTCTGGCCCAATGGTTTTTAACTTCCTCATGAAACACAGACACAATCCAGCTCCCACTAACTTCAGCGAGACTTTTATTTATGACTCTCAGGTGAATTAGAATATAATTTCCCCTTTGTTCAGCCACTGTTTTGTAGCTGTTGGAAAGAGAGATTTCCAGAGTGATTATATATTTACTGGAGGTCAAAACACAGCCTTAATCACTCAAAACCTTTTGTTCCTGTCACTGCACATACTCACCAGAGAGAGAAGCCAAGTCACAAGGGCCTGGTAGATGTTGGATGCTCCTAGCACCTTGTCAGGCAATTGCCCATCACAGTGATCAGTAGCCACTTGGCCACAACTTTTCAGCCAAATGGTCATCAGCAGCATCTCATTCTTCATACTCTGTGGGCCAGGCAATGTGTCAATAGCTGGCAAATAAGAGGCTTCCTGTAAAACAAAAAAAAAAAAAAAAAAGGCATGAAAATGGAAGACATTTGGATTACTGGACCTGTTTCATCATCAAGAAATAATTAAATTCATTGCCATTGCAGGAGGGGCAATTAATACCCAGATAGCATTTATCAAAGAGCCATAAAAGCCAGGTCATTCTATCAGTGACACCTCCTTGAGCACTTTGCTTTATCTTGGACACCCTGCTTGGTGAAGAGAAGGTTCCATAGTCACAGTTGAAAAAGCATGATTGAATTTATTCTGTATTCTTAAAGATTCAGTGTTTTGGGTTGTGGGGGGTTTTTTTGGGTGTTTTTTTTTGTTGTTTCATTTTGCTTTTTTAAAATCACTGAAAAGCCTTAAAACAAGCCTGATAGTGTGAAAATTCGTTATTTTCTACTTCACCTACTATTTGTCATTTCATAGATGATGTCCCACTTAAGTGAACTCACCTCCTTTCTTTACTTTAGCATTGCTACTTGATTATTTAGGATGCAAATTCCCACACCTTTAAGATATCTGTTCAAGCAACAACTTCAAGCTTGAATTGTAGACTTACAGTTTCTCGTCCTTCCAAAAATGCAGTAGCTACAGCTTATTCTTCCTACCTATGTTCAATTTCTTGTACCCAACATTTCTTTGGTAAATTAGGAAGTTACTCCCGAAACCCACAAAGATTCTTCAGTCCACTTAAGAGTACTGCTCCTCAGCAGCTATGATCATAAAATCATGGAATGGTTTGGGTTGGAAGGACCGTAAAGCTTATCTCATTCCATCCCCTGCCACAGGCAGGGACAACTTTCCCTAAACCAGATTGCTCCAAGCCCCATCCAGCCTGCTCTCATGTTTTCAGTTGTTCCATGTAGCCCACAATGAGGATGTCTGCCCACTCCTTTACACTGAAATAACCTTAAATTGATTTACCTGAATTTACTTTGAAAGTAAAGTAAGCTAAATCCAATTAAAGCCACTTGAATTCTGAATTAAAACATCCACAAAGGTGTTTAATGACTAATCCACTTGACAAGTTAATGTAGCTTGACTTATGAGTTGGTCCTCAAAACAGACAACTGCTTAAAATGGTTTAAATCCCAAAAAACTAATAAAAATTCCCAAGAAGATCTGTGTCACCTAGTGTTTCAGTGCCAAAACGTCTGCCACAGGCCCAGCAAATAAAGTACCAAATAAGTACCAAATAAAAACTGCAATTAGTAATAAAGGAAAAAAGTCACATACAAGTGTCTGATGTTGCAGATCAACATAACTAATGCCACTGTAGTCCTGGGGAGGCAACAGAATTGCTCAGGGCTTTCACCCTACTTCCTCCAAGGAAGAGGAACCTGGAGATTACCAGGAAAAGATGACTTTCTGTACTCTTCATTGGAGAATTGGTTCTTTCTTCCTCTCTCAAGGGTGTGGGAGATCAAAAAGAGGAGGAATTCAAGAGTTGATGATAAAAATAGTATATACTACTAATTTTCTGGCAGAAAATGTCCAACTATTCCAAATTTGCTTGGCCCAACAGCAGAGGAGGACTCAACAGGTTTTCTGACCAAGACTTATTAAGGTGCTTTCTGAGTGAGGTTTTGGGCAAGGTTGGTCCTTCCCTCTGTTAGCCAACAAGAATCTAGGTGTAGAACTTAACTAATTGCAGAAATAGTCTAACAAACAAAAAAAAGGAGCTAATCCTGTCTAATTCCGGGCACAAATTGCTGAAGATACAATCAGTGCTTTCTGGGGATATCTTCCCATAACACTGCTCAGTTTACCTCAGTCTACCTACTCAGTCTATCTGAAGAGAGTTTCATTTGCCCACATGCTACACTGGCTTTTATCTGTGGCAGTATTAGGTAATAAAAAGACTAAAATTACTCACATGCTGGGCTATTTGTGGTTACTCTGACTAGAATTGTGCTGTCAGAGACAGGCAGCTAATTGTAGTCAAGCACCAACAATTACCAGAAAGTAAAGAAGATAAAATTCCCTATTTCCATGCACTTGCTATTTTATTTTGCAATTATAGTTTATGGTGTTACAAGTTACAGCCCTTCAGCTTAGTTTTCCAGCTACTCTCAGCTCTGGACTTTTTTCTTTTCCACTCTGATATAACAGCACAAGTAGGAGCAGTAACTACACTGAGCAGGCAAGGAGGAACCTCTTCCAAATCCACACAGAAATGAAATGATGAAAGAGGAATTGCAAGATAGCTAAAGCAGAACCACATATTGCAGCCTTTAGCCACAGTGGCACTGAACTTACACACACAGAGGCACAATGGCCTTAGGCTGAAGGAGGTCAGGGTGAGATAAAACATTTGGAAGGAATTCCTCCCTGTGAGGGTGGTGAGGCCCTGGAACAGGTTACCCAGAGAAATTGTGGCTGCCCCATCCTTGGAAGTGTCCAAGGCCAGGTTGGATGGGGCTTGTAGCAACCTGGTCTAGTGGAAGGTGTCCCTGCCCATGGCAGGAGTGTGGAACAAGATGACCTTTAAGGTCCCTTCCAACCCAAGCCAGTCTGCGATAATCCCAAAGGAAACTATGATTCATAAAAACCCAAAATGTGAAGGCCCCTGTACAATTTTTTAAAAGTGGTATTTTGTCTCCATATTATTAGTTTTAAAACAAACCCCAGACATTTACAATCACAGCAAGCCAAAACTTAGTGGACACAAGTTTGCCAGCTAGATTGATATAATTTTGTTCCTAATAAAATATCTCAAATTGGTTAAATAATGCTTTTATTGATTCTTTTAAAAATAGTAGCAGGCATTGCTTTTCCTATACCTCTATACTAGATTGGACAAAGAGCTCCTAAGACAGGGAAACACTATCAAAACTGTGAGAGGCTAGAATGATCAAGGAGCAGTTCAGGAGCCAAGGGATATTGGTGACAACCTCCCAAAGGTTTCCCAGCAGAACTTAACTCACCCAGTCTGAGTATTGGTCCTTGTAGCAGGATAGGTTAAGAAGAAGCCTTTTTTTTCAATAAGTAACTGGTATAATCTCTCCTTTTCAGGTAAATAAAACTTGGATATTCCCTTTCCAGCTCCTTTCCCAACACTAGCTAACACAGAAGCAAGGCATTATATTCCATAAAATACATGCCCTACTACATTAAGGAGAGTCTGCAGCAGTTAAGACCTACATCCAAACATGCACCACATAGAAAATGAAGAGAAATTATACTCAACAAAGTCTCCTTTGCCAGAGGGGGGTGAGCGAGGGGGAAAGGGAGGAATAGGAAGACTCTTACTCTCATTGGCTGGAGACTTAATCAAAGTAGTTGTTTTCAGCCATGTCTAAATTTATCCTTCTGTGTCATCTGCACCCTTGCCTGGATTCCAGATTTAAGCGGCAATCCCTGATGAATGGCAAATCACTGCCTGCAGAAGTCTTTTGCTAAATGATGCATCTGCTGGAGCTTTGTAAATGTGAGCTGATTTTTAAGTGCTACAGGAGCTCGAGCTAATTTCTCTAATGAACATTCCAAGGTCATTCTACAGCTGCAGCAGCTCTGGCATTGCATGTTCATGCTTTGTTATGGGCAGAGCTGGTGGTACAAGATGCGACCACATTGATTCTGTGCTTATACACCTATTTTTCCTGCACTGATGTGGCTAATGAATGATTTTTAGGACACATCTAACAATTCTGGCTATCTAAGTCACAGCAGATATGTCTGTTCCATGACTTCTAAAAATTCTTGCATTAGATGAAGACATAGTGGAAATGTCAAGCATTTGTTCATTTTCATTCTATAGGGAAGGAGAAATGACGACAATGCCATCTGTGAGATTATTTGAAACTCCACATTAAATCATGGAATAAACCCATTCAAAGAGCTGCTTTATCATTGCAAAGTGAAAGCAATGGGTAAGAACAGAAGAGTATCTGCATTTTCTGCATGCAGCTAGCAGAACACGCTAATTAGGAAGGTAACTTTTAATGAGAAAAAGGAGAGTACAATTGATGGTAATGGTCTGGATGGTCTTTCTGTGAATGCATTTTTGTACTAAATTCACTCTCTGTAGTACCACCACTGGCTTTCTGAGGATCAGATATGCTGAGGTTATGGACTTGAAAAACACCATAGTGGTAAGATGTTATGGAAACTTCTGATACAAACTGAATCTCAGATTGCTCAAATGGAGGAGTTCTGATCCTCCAAAGCAGATAACTGCCAAAGTAGGATTGCAGGAATTCAAAGAGCTGTGCAATGGACCATTATTTGATCTGGTCTCCATAGTTTTCAACTGAGGGCATTACAGATCATGTGAGGTGAAGTTAAAAATATAATAATAAAGAAAATTTCTTGGCTGAAAGTTATCTTTTTGTTCTGGACAATTGTTCTTAGCCTTGGACATAAAGAATAAAACCTCTCCTGATTTAGAAGAAGGCACTTTTTCATCTCTGGCAGCGCGAGAGTGTGTCTCTGCTGGAGCATAAAGAGGGCAAGTGACAAAGAGAAACGTTGATTTGTCACCAGAAATTCCTGAACTCAGGAGTGCAGTGAGATATGACACTGGAAAGAGCTGAGTTCTGCCTGGCACAGGAACCGAGGACAGCAGAATCCACTTTGTACACCGTTCATGTTGCTGCCAGCTCAGCACGTGCAACCCTGAAGTAGTTTTATGCCACCACAACGCTGCAACAAAAATCCCTCTTCATCCTCTCCGTAATCCTTCCCAACACCAAAGTCAACAGGGAGATGTGAATTTCACTGCTCTGTGCCACTTCTGCTTTTGCTGCACTAGGGAATTTTGAGCTGCTACCCTGGAGGTAACAACTCATCTACCCTATCAAAGATGTGGATAAGCCCTCCTCCATCAGAGGTAAGGATCTGGCCCATAGAATAGGTTAGCTATGGATCAGGATCACACAGGCACACAGTATTCTTGGCCTACATTCAATAAGCCTGAATTCAGACAAAAACCCCTCAAATAACTAGTAACAACAGTTGTGTGGGGGGTTTTACATACAATCTTCTGACAAGGCTCAACTCAGGTAAAAAAAGACCTGAAAAGTGTGCTAAAATTTAAATCAAAGTTATACTGAATCCTATTTGATCTTGTTTGCTTTCTGAGACACAATCATTAAAAATGAGAAGTGCCTTTTCCATGATTGGTGTTTACACTCCAGTAACACTTAGAGGGGCTCAGAAGGATTCACAGCCTCATTGTGCCAGTGTTCTGAGCATATGTAACAAAAAGTTCCTTCTCTAATGAGTTTATACTCCTGGTTAATGAGAAGTAGCTAAAATGAGTAAAGGAATTTTAATTACTTACACATTTCATGCGAACACAAGACTGGGAATCAGGAGCTTGTGCTCAGCTCTCTGTGGAACTGCTAAGTGAGGATAATATTCCGTTATCCTAGTCCCTGTCTAGCTGGATTAATTATCAAAAACATGTAAAGCACTCTGAAGAGGAAGAGTGCAAGAATATCAATAAACTTTCAAAAGTCATATCTGTTTCTCTTTCTTTACACTCCTGAAACACGGTCATGGCCTCTAGAACCCAAAGAGCAATATCCTATCTGCATCTTTCATAGTGCTGTTCTTCAAATGATTCCAAACTGCCTCCCAAACAAAATATGCCACAATTTCTAGCAGAGAAAGGAATTTTACATGGTCACTTGGAAAGGCTGTGTTGCGACAGAGCACAGAATTGGTCCTCAGCCATCAGAAATCTAGGCTGGGACTTGGCACATGCTCCGAGCTGGCTTTAAATCCTAGTGAAAAAGCTTTGGTTTGGTACTCCAGATTTCTGGTTCCCTGCCCACGGCAGAGGGTTGGAATGATGTGATCCCTAAGGTACTCTTCAACACAAACCATTATGTGATTGGTTCTATGACTCAACATACACTTATCAACTTTGGTAGTGCCTCGTTTTTTGCAATCTTCTCATCTATCTTTTCTTGTACTTCCCATGATACTCTGTGGAAATCCCCCCAGAAATAAAGGAAAATCAGGGGTATGGGGGAGGAAATTATGTTCAGCTGCTTTATCAGGAAGTTTTAGCAAGAGCTAAAGTGGCCTTTTTTTCAGCCTGTCTGCTTCCAGTTAAAAAGGACTGTCCAGTTTGTCCTAGGCTCTGTGAGCTTCCCTCCAGCTACAAAATGCCCTTCAGTAAACCCCTCAGACTTGTGAATTTGGGGGTTATGATCCTGAGAAGTGCTAAGTATGTGGGAACTCTAGGTTGCCACAGAGCTGGACTGAACCCCGTGTTTGCAAAATAAAAGTAACTGCATGATTCTTCCACTTCATAATCTCAGATAAAGCCCTGAATTCCATTCCCTGCCACTGCAAATAATGCCCTGTAATGAGTATTTGGGTAACAATGTGTTTACAAGTTGTGACCAAGCTTATCCCCCAGTGTGCAAAGGTTTGGAACATGAGCCCAACCTAAGTCATTCCTAAACAAGGAGGCATGAGGAAAAGTAGGAATCCAGTTTAAATTATACAAGTTCCTTAACAGCAGTGTGGTGTGTCAGGCAATCTGTACATTGTCTTCGAAAATCAGAGAGGCAGATTCAGTCTTCTTTTATCTACAAATAGCATCAAGGATCACAGCCCTGAGGTAAGGCCAGGAGTTGTGAATTCTACTTTGACTCCAAAAGAGAGATTCATGGCAGAAAGTATTTCTCTGTTTAAATAAATGTGACTGGCCCTTTTTGGTACACATTGCAAACTCAGGGCAGTTACTCCTTCTGCCAACAAACACAGGGTGAGTCAAAGAGCAAGAGATGATGAGACAAAAAGCACAGAAACAGTTTTGTGTCCTCCTGCCCACTTCTAAATGAGGATTAGAATTTAGCCCATGGATGTTTTACGTTATTGTTTTCTCTTCAAGTTTAATAATGTCCTAGTTCAGCAGGAGGGACCAGTTATCACTGTGTGGGGGTGATTAAAGCTATGTATTCTACACCCTCTATTCATTCCCCAAGAACAATGGACCATTGGCAGCAATTGCCTAGAAAGTCGTTAGCACCTTCACACCCAGCCTGAGGGGGTGTGGCTGCTAATGGGCCATCAACAGTTCAACCATACCTCATGACTCATAGAGCTAATCACCCATTGTGTGAGTTCCCACCCTGGGGGAGGGACTGGGTGTTCCCTGAGGGTACATAAATGGGGCTCAGAAGATCTCAGGAGCAGCTCATTGGATCCAGAGGAGCAGCAGGACCTTGACAGGAGGAAACCACTACTCTCGATCGGAATACGACCATCACTCCCAACTAGACCACAGCTATCATCTGCACCAACAGGTCAGAGAGCCCAGCCAGCTGGGTGCGACAGCGCCACCGGCTGTCTGTGGACATAATCACACTTCCCTTTTTGGGAAGTAGCCAAGAGGACCCTTTAGACTGTTTTGCCTTGTCATTTGGGGGTGGAGGGGTTTGTTGCAGACTGTTGTTGTATATATACATATATATATATGTGTTGTGGTTAAGAACTGTTATCTTTTCCTTTACATATATTTTTCCTAATTAAAGTTCTGTTCTCTAAATTTAAAGGAGAGGGATTATTTATTGGCCAACATAGATATCTTAGTTCTCCTTTGAACTGAGACAATCTGAACATCCTGCTAATGTGAAAGGTGGAATATTCAGGACCTCTACTGGCAGCATGTTCATGCATGTAATCCTGGAAACTATATTCTTTTTACTTATATTAACCTTTCCCTCAAGCAACAGCAACCAATGTTCCCATCTGTCAAGATCATGCATAAGTATACTAAAAAATAAGCCTAAATTCGTTTTAATAATTTCTAAGATATGTTGAGAAATATAAAGGATTAAATATTTCACATTATCCTGGGGCATTTTCCAACTCCCATCAGAGAAACAGCACTGGAAGCACTCACTGCTTTGTAAAGACCTGACTGTTCAATTGTTTCCACAGCTGGAAAGCACAGTGCCCAAAAAGTGGGAGTCCCTGTGAACCACCAGACTGGGACTTCAGGCAGAAGTTTATGTGGAAAGTTCTCTATGGCTTTTGGGTGGTCCTGTTGCATTCAGGACAGGAGAGTGTCTTGGTTCTGAGCATTTACACAGAAATTTGGCTGAAAAACCTATTAAAGCACATACCAGGTTAGTAAAGTAGCATTTCTGTATGGCACTTTGACCTGCTCTGGTTGTGTGAGCAGAACTAGTGACGTAAAGTACACCAGGCTGTAAAGTACAACCTGCCCTAAGAGTGCCCAGCACACACTTCCATAACATTCCTGATTCAGGGAACATGGAGAGCAAGCTCTTCCTGTTCAGAGGAAGTTGTTTATCACACAGACCTGTAAGGCCTAGATCCTCTGCTTTGCCTATTAAGGCAAATCCTTAGGCTAGATCCATGCCATCCTGAGCTGCACTGAGGCAGTCCTCTACTTATGCAGCCAAGGACACCAGAACCAGCTACTCCAACGAAGGATGTAGTGCTGTGCCAGCAAATTGCCCCTTCTGCCTTCCCTGGCACCAAATGGGTAGATGAAGAAGAAGCCAAAAACACAGGCTCTGTGCTAGCTAACAGCCACCCATGCTAGAAAAACATATTCTTGGGAACTTCAACCCTATTCTGAATCCCGTGTGCTGGACTGGTGGTACACACAGGAGTCGTGGTTTACATGCTAAGTTTAACTCCATCTCTAATTTCCTTAGTTTATTTTTAAGCCTTTCTTGAGTGGTGGCAGCATGTTCATTAAGTACAAGAGATTTTAATCTTGTTTCAGGAACTCATTAAATAGCTCGCTGTAAAAAAAGGAAGAATTCAGGGGCCCTCTGCTGGCTGTTCGGCACAGCACTGCTGGCCACAACCCAGGAGGGAGAAAACCTGGAGACAAGTACAACCCAAACTCAGCTCTGATGTCTGATAATTTGGTGTAGGAAATATTTGGTGAGTTTTACAATTAATGACTTTTTTATAATCTATATTAATAGTAGGTATAAATGCTGTTTTAATTACTTTCACACATATGCAAAGGTAGCTTTGGTTCAGTGTCAATGGAAACATTTGGTCACAGGTGATTTATCCAATCAACATCAGTTTTGGAGTAATACAGATATAGAAAAATTCAACTACTGTGTCATAAAACCATTATAACTGTAATGGGATTTAATAGATTTCCTCACCTTCTCCAAATCTGTGTAATGTACCACATTATGGGGGATAAATTGGCATTTCTGTACAGAAGTGGCACAAACCCTATTCCTTCATAACTGGTTGATCAGCCCTTTGTACATTCTTTATACTGAGACATTAATTTCAGTTTCTTACAGTTCTTTTCCTTATGCATCTTCCACTCAGCAATAAAGAGGGTGGTTTTTTTTAAACATTCCTTAGGACATCACGAAAGTGCAGTCATGTGAGTTGCTGTGATGCCCAAGTGCTGTGGTCCAGCTGGTAAAGTACTGGTTTGGGATCCTGGGATCCACAATGCCCTTGAACAACCCAAAGATGTAAGAAAAGGGCGATTGCCAATGTTGATGTCAGCACTATTGCCTTAAAAAGACCAAAACACCCATAGAATAGCAATGGAGGCAATTATTTTAGTAAGGCAGGTAAAGAATCAAAGGCTTTTCACTGACAGCTGTGCAGATCAAGGCACTTCCTACATAAAAATAACTTATGGGGCCACTAATTGAACTGAAAATACTTCTACAAGTTTTGGAAATCAATCTCTACTTTCCCAGTTACTGAACATACAGAACTTCAGCACCACTCTTGATAGTAAATACGGATTTTGTCAGGGATTTTACCATAAAGAGATATCAGATCAAAGAGAGAACAAGGCCGTAAAAGGGGATGGAAGATTTTGGACATAGTATAGTGTTAATTTTGTGGGAATTCAAGAAGAAAATCTTGTGGTTGAGAATTCTACCTGACATCAGTAAACTGAATCAACATAAAGAGCCTATTGATTTGGACAGAAAGGTTATAGAGTCTGTGTTTACAAGATGGAAAGGAACGTTTCTACATAATCTATTTGTTAAAGGAGAATGACTTGTTTATGCTTGTATGTTTTTGTTTTGTAAACCAGCTGTCAGGCTGAGCTGCAAGAAGATGAGGATCATGGTAATGTAATTACTAATACAAGGTCGGCCAAAGGGATTGTGTATGCCAAGAAAAATGAGATGCCTCAGAATGAGTCAACACATTCATTTCCAAACAGTTTGGCTGTGCGAGGCAGATAAAACAGGGTTTATAAGGGACTGGTTACAAGGTGCTTCCTAATAGCTTTCAAACGACATTATCTTGTTCTGCCATATCACAGTAAAGCAATAAAGAGATAATCAAGGTGAAACCCTGCTGAAAACACCTACTTTGTTTCATTAATAAAAGAGCTTAATACAAGCTAAATACCAGTTGTTGCCTGTTAAATGAATTCCATAGCTGGAAAACTGTTAAGGCAATAAGCAACACCCCCTGCAGGGGTTTGGCTGTCTGTGTTCCAGGCCATTGCTGACACAAGCTCAACTGTGTAACTTCACAGGGGGCTGCTATGGAAGGAGCTGTATGAAAGTGCTGGGCCCTTCCCCTTTTGCTCAGGAGCTGTGGAAAGTTCCACAGAAAGGGCCCCAAGAGTCCTGGTTGGTGGCCCATTGGTCATGAGTGAGCAGTGCCTTGGCAGCCATGAGGGCTAACCATGTCCTAGGAGGCATCAGGCCCAGCATTGCCAGCCAGGTGAGAGAGGGGATTGTCCTGCTCTTCTCTGCACTGGGGCAGCCTCACCTGCAATGTTGGGGCAGGTTGGGGTACCTGCATGACTTGAAAATGCACTGGATCTCAGACCCTTCCTCAGAAGCTGAAGTGCCCCTGGAAGTTAATTCTCAGTCTCCCAAGGAAGTGAGGAAGATATTGAGCCATCAGAGTGTCCAAAGGGGGCAACAATGATGAGGAAGGGCCTGAAGGGGAAGCATGTGAGGAACGGCTGAGGGCACTTGGTGTGTTCAGTTTGGAGAAGACTGAGGGGAGACCTCATTGCAAGGACAACTTCCTGAGGAGGGGCAGGCACTGTTCCCTGCTCTGTGGGGACCAGGGACAGCACCCAGGGAATGGCCTGAAGTTGTGTCAGGGAAGAGTTAGGCTGGATCTCAGGAAAAGGTTCTTCCCCCAGTGGATGGTTGGGCACTGAACAGGTTCCTCGGGGTAGTGGTCACAGCACCATGGCTGCCAGAGCTCCAGGAGCATTTGGTCAACATCCTCAGAGACATGGTGGAATTGTTGGGCTGTCCTGTGCAGGGCTGGGGGTTGGACTCAATGATCCTTGTGGGTCCCATCCAACTCAGCATATTCTGTGATCCTGTGATTCTGCATTTCAGCTGAGACATTTCCCTTGGTCCTTGACAGGCTACACTGTAGCTCTACCTCTGCCTGGCCCCTCACTCCCCTGAACTGACCCTTCACTGACTGATTTGACTTTGTGGCTTCCTCTCAGACCTGCTTCATGCCTACAGACATCCTGAGGCATACCTGTGCTGGCTGACCCTGTGTCCTGTTCCTGGTTTGGCCTTCTGGCATTGATTTTGGACCTATCTCATTCCCACACACTTGCCAACTGGCCACCCTCAAATGGAGCTGCTCTGCTTCTCGTTTGGGGACTATGGGTCTGCAGTCCTTGCTGCTGAGGTCCCTGCCCTGCCTGCCTTGCTCTCACCTGCAGCTCCTGCTTTATCTTCCCTAAAGGCAGGGCAGCGTTAGGTGGGATACTCGGAAGGAATTCTTCCCTGTGAGGGTTATGAGACCCTGGCATAGGGTCTAGAGAAGCTGTGGCTGCCCCACCCCTGGAAGTGTTCAAGGCTCTGTTGGACAGGGCTTGTAGCATCCTGGTCTAGTGGAAGGTGTCCCTGCCCATGGCAGGGAGTGGAACGAGATGAGTTTAAGGTCCCTTCCAACCCAAACTATTCTGTGATTCTGTCATTCTTAGAGTAACCTGCTTGTGCTGCTCCCTGACATAAAACTCAGTTATGACCCTGACAAAAGCTGACAACTATTATCTGGATCCCACCTAATGGGAATGTAATACAGAAAACAACATCAGAACTAAGTTCCTCCATCATAATAAGCAAGATGAAAGAAGTGACACATCAAACCCATTTCATTTTACATCCACCACTTAACTGGTTTATGCACTTTGCAGCCTTTCTTCTGCCTCCGTCATTAGCAACACTGCTCAAACACTGAAACAAACCCTGTGCATGTTGCTCTAAATTATTAAGTCATCCTGACCTTACAGCAGGGATCACATCACTACTCTGCTGGCTTTCAAAGGGCTCTAGATGCTTACATCAGTTTTGAATGAGATCCAAAGGTCAAAATGTGGGAACTCACATAGATTCAAAGTTTAAAATGTGGTTAAGGGGCCTAATTTCAGAAGAGGTCAACTCATGCCAATCTTAAATTTCACTGAAAGTTTGGGTGGTGTAGGGGAGCATCAGAACCCAAAATCATTACAAAATATAGGTTCTTCCATGCATTACTTTTGAAACAAAGAGGTGGGACAGATGGCAGAAGTATTGACACCTAAAGACACAGATGTGACAGGCAGAATTCTTAAATGAACCCGATGATTTCCCAGGGAACTTAGTACCCGCATGACTTGAAAATCCACTTGATCTCAGCCCCTTCCTCAGAAGCTGAAGTGCCTCTGGAAGTTAGTTCTCAGTCTTCCAAGTTATCTGCACTATTTGGAAAGTGTTCTGCCCAGCTCTGACTCTCAGAGTGAAGCTGAGGACAGAGTCTGACTGAACTAGGTTAAGAAAAAAGACAGAGCACATTAAAGCTGTTTCACTGCTTTTACATTTTAGACAAGAACTCTAATGTAACCCTAATGCAGTTTTTTTAATTTCCTTTGCAAGTCTTTCCCAGCACCTCAGCTACAGCAATTGCAGAGTCTCTAAACCTTCCCACTGATTATTATTCAATTCAATTATTTATGTACATTATAAATGGTCAGAGGAATTCTGGAAACTATCACAAGTGTTCCAGGTCTGAACGTCTATCACTGCCAAAACAAAGGATTTCAAAAACAAATTTGAAAGTGCGCTACTGTCAAATACTGGGGCTTGTTCTTTGAATATACATGTTTATATATAGATATTAGATATTTTCACTGAGAAATAGCTGTGAAATTACCACTTCTTTAGTTTTAAATGTCAAAACATTCAAGTTTTTCTATATTCCGAATAAAAAATGAAAAGAAAACCCTGTTCTAATGCTGCTATCAATGCAGATTTCATTGCAGATTCAAGTGATCTTATAAAGGACTGTTGTAATTGATACACGATGTTGATGCATTTTTCATTCTTAATAGTGAATATTTCTAAAGAAGAACTAAGAGCAAAGTTGCCCACAGAACAGAGTTATTACAAGTTGTGCTGATGTGTTTTTCCTGACAGTGCCTTGGGAGGTCAGGCAGGTTTTGCCCGTGCAGTCCGGCAGTTAGTTCAGAATCATGTAGTGGTTTGGGTTGAAAGGGACCTTAAAAATCTTGTCCCGCTCCCTGCCATGGGCAGGGACACCTTCCACTACACCCAGTTTCTCCAAGCCCTGTCCAACCCGGCCTTGGACACTTCTAGGGATGGGGCAGCCACAGCTTCTCTGGACAACCTGTGCCAGGGCCACAACCTGTGGCAGAGCCTAGCCACCCTCACAGGGATGAATTCCTTCCCAATAGCTCATCTAACCCTGCCCTCTGGCTGTTTAAAACCACTGTCCCTTAACCCTCACTCTCTTCCTGTAGAAGTCCCTCTCCCTCTTTTTAGATGCTGGTAGCAGTTTCCACAGGCAACAGAAGGCTGTAAACCCTGGGTAGCAATGCCCACTGCCATAACTGGCTGGCAGGAGTAGCATCAAATCTATTAGGGGCATATTTACACTGCAATTCAGCTATAGCACAAACATACCCTGAGCTGTGCTCCAGAGAAACCACACTACCAAGCCCTTATCTTCATTTTATCAGCTTCAGTACAGCAAATATGGGAAACGACTATGATACAGAATAATTCTGCATCACTTGGTGCATTGTGAGGAATGAGATAGCAAGGCTCAAGTAGATTTCTGATGAGCAAGTAAGTGTCTGCATCTTAATAAGGGCTAACTGAAACTGGGTGGCACCTGCCAGCAGACAGAGACGAATAAGGCTGAAGGATCCACAACCTTTACACCTCCAAAACAGAGCTCTGGGCGGTGCCCTGACCTTGTAAAAGCAGGCTGGCAAAGGAAAAGTCAGTTGGCAGTTTGTTAGTCCTTTACTCCTCATCGGTGGTTAATCCAGTGCTAAATAAAATGAGCTTTCAAATCTCCAGAAACACAGTAATCAACTTGCTAAACAAACCTGAATGGTCCAGCCTCCAATTTAGGGCTGTAAGGTCTTTCAATTTTAGTACTCACAGGAGAGCTTTGTTATTGCTGTTAGCCTAAATAAATACTTAGGGACAAATTCTGGAGTTTCTCATCTCCACTTACCTTCTCAGCTGTCCCTGTGTTCAGTGAATGCAGTGCAAGGATGAAGTAGGACTGCATATCACAGAATCATGGAATGATTTGGGTTGGAAGGGACCTTAAAGACTATCTCATTCCAACAAGACATTTACAAACCTTCTCAGGAGGAAAACCAGCCCTGTCCTCCAAGACTTATTTTAGGCTTTGGGAAAAATCGGGATGATTTCATACTCTTTTAATCAGGAGCAAAACCTATTATTAAACTCACAATCCTCAAAACCTACTCACAAAACTGACCTATAAAGCTGCTGGGGGCAGACAACATGACAGGATTCAGTATAGACTTTACTTTAGGAGTATAACAGTAAAAATATTTCACTTTTTAAGAAAAAATTATGAAAAATCATGTGGGAGAGTCTGGCTTCTGTGAAGGAGATGACACTGAGCACACTGATTTCAGCAAGCTGAGCACCTGCCACACCCTTCGACAAGTGAAAACTCGTGGGCATCTGCATGGGGAGCACTCCCTGCACAGGAAGGTTGGAAAATACAATTAGTGTGAAAGAAGAGCTGTGGAACTGCTCATCTCATCAGTTAATGATGCTCCATAACAAACAGATTTTAAATAATGCAATGAAAATTCCTTTTTGCTCTAGGCTCACACTTGCCCAAGGCCAGGAAAGCACTGTGAAAGGCACAGGCAGCCACTGACCATGTGGAACAGAATGGGGGTGTTCTCTGCCATGGGCTGCTTCCCAGACACTGACTGCTGAGGCTGCAATCCCTCCAGCTGCTCCTGGAATGTGAGTCTCCTTTGTCTCTCTTTCATCTGCTCTTCCTTTTGGGATAGGTCTCTTTCACTTTCTTCTGTCCTGAAAAATATACAGCTTTTCACCTGGGAGAAAAAGCCACTTGTTCATCTGTTTGCATTTGTTTTTGTTTTTTTTTCCTTGTATTTACACCACACACTTGAAGGTGGCGGTTGTGGGGGGACACAAGAATTGTCATTGGATGAAATCATCTCTCTGAGGAAAAAAACCCAACCTCAAAGCAAAGGAGCAGAGCTCAAACCTCTGATAAGTGGCAATGATCTATCTGGAGCTCAAATATCCTTTAAGCAGTGATGTTTCACTCCCCATTTCCACATCAAAATTCTCAGTCTAACCCCATTTCCTTTTCTATCTGCTGTAAGACAGGACAGTGCCAAGTTTCCCTGACCCTGACACCTTCCATCTTTGTACATTTTGATGCCTGCAGGAAGATTTCATCTCCGATAAAGTTCGATTTCTTCTGAATTCTTTCAGCCCCAGGTGCCCAAAAAATAATTAGAATAGCAAGAAAGAAAACTGAAATCATTGTGTTAAAATCATTGCGAGCTACTACTTGGACAATAACTAACTCAGATCCTTGCTTAGCCATGGGTTCCCATCTCTGCGGCAGGTTAACAGGTAGCCAAAATGGAGTTTTATATTCCTGATGGAAGCAATGGGCTTTCCTGACATTAAAATATCAGGAATTCCATAGAGGAAAAACCCTGCAACCAACCATCTGCCATTTAAATCAAGCACACAGGAGCTGAGGTGTATAAGTGGCAGGGCAGGCAACTCTTTAACAGTAACAGTCTCCAGAGCAGGCAGATCCTAATTCTTTCCATGGCTCATACGTCAATGTCAGAATGTTAAATTCCACTCTGAAAATAGCAGGCAGAATATAACCTTTGGAATCTCAGTATAATGGAGTTCTCCCAAACAGCTGGCCAAGTGCACAAGGCAACCACCCGATTTCAATTTAAAATTAGATCTTCTGCAGAATAAACAACGTTAAACTAAGCCCAAGGAAGCAGAGGCCCAAATAACTGCTATTTCCTCAACTGATACCACTTTTATTTCTACTTTTTAAAGCTTTCCAAGGTATTCCTTTGGTATTCATCTTGGGTGTACTTTGTCCCTCCAAGGTCTCACATTTTCCTTGATGCCAAAGAGTCAGAATTCCTTTGTTTGGAAGGAGAAGTTACAATGGGAGATTAGTACATCTTCCAGTTTGTTTTATACTGAGAAACAGAAATAAACCATTTTCCATTCCTTCTGGGAACACAACAAAAGCAAACTTAAATTGAAGAGAGGATAATTTAAGGAAAAGCTTTACAACCATAAAGATAATTAAGCAGCAAAACGTAATACCTGGGAGTCAAGGAATCTTCCCCACTGAGGATTTCAAGACCAAGTATAAAAAGATCTGCCAGGAAAGGATATTTTACCTCACTCTGTACTGACAAAGGGAGACTGGCCCTTCCAGACCTGTTTTCTAGGATGCTGTGCTTATGAAATCTCAGTGCTGTTGTTCATAAAGGAAATCAATATTGTGATATCCTCCTCTTCTATAGAACAAACTAAAGAAAAAGACTAAATTTACAATGTCAGAAGTGCCATAGCACAACTAATCCCAGGCCACTTCACTGATCTGCTCAGGCCGCCTCTAAACCTTTCAGCAAAAGCTGCCAGGACTGTTGTTTTCCAAGCAACATAACCAGACACTCTTCTGCTCCAGCTCACAGACCAGGTAAGTAATGTTCTTTAATCTTAGACAATTAGATAAGCCACAATCAAAAACAATGATGAGTTTCGTTGTGGTATACCTTGACAATCCTGTTGTAGTTAGAGGACACTCTGGAGCATCTCCTGAATTCAGAATCTTCTCAGCTTCCATTTTGTTTCCTTTTTCTGTGTCAGCTCCGCTGTCCCCATAGCTTGCCAAAGGGTGACTTTCCTTCTCTGGTTCCCATCTCATCAGTTTCCTAGGAACCACCTTATTTGTCTCTTGCCTCACTTTACAATATTGGGTTTGACTTATATTAGAGGAACCTCTGTCTTCCAGACTTTCTGGATCCAGCTTTTCAGCTGGGGTAGATGCCTTATGAAGCTCTGAGGCCTCCTTACGGGCTGCTCGGAGTTGTCGCAGTAACCGGCTTTTGCCTGAGCAATTCCTTCTGCAAACAAAATAAAAACCTGATTTAATCAAGATAAAGCGTTATATGAATAAATTCAGTCTCTGAGGAACATCCCATATGAGTGACAGCTCAAAACAAGGGCTGGGCATCTACAGGAATGATAACTGTTGGTAATAGCAGCACCAGCACTCAGGCGACACAAAACACTACAGAGACAGAACACAGAATTGATCTTAATGGCAATTTATTTACCTCTTCTGCATTTCAGAAGAGGTAACAACCTAGTAAAATGCACAACCTACTAAAAGAGCCTGGAAATCAGAGTCTACAGATTTTTGCCCCCTTTGGATACAGGGGTTGGGATTCAAATACATACAGAAGAAAAGTTTTTTCTAGTAATTGTTAGAATTTTTGAGCATTTGCCTTAATCAATGTCTCCTCCAGGTTAACAAGACTGCTAAATTGTCCGCAAGCACATTATTGTGATATATTCTGTTGTGGAATGTCCTGTCATGACATAAGGAACAGATATGGTGATTTTGCAGTTCTGTTCCCAAGTCACCTGCTAAAATCAATTTTAAAATCATAATCTAGTGATTATGAGCAAATAAAACACCTTATTTTAGCAGTACCTGAAGAGCACACAGCCTGAATAACCATTGGTTTGGGTTAATGCTGTAGTTTGGTGATGTATGAGCACTCAACATCCTAGGTATATTGTGCTACAGAATATGTAGAATATGTTTAATAATTTCACCCAGAGAAGAGTGACGATGACTTGATCCCTTGTGAATGAAACCAGAATCTTGCCCTGCTGAGACCAAGAGGATTTCTTTATTTACAAACAGAACTGAGCACCATTTGCCAGGCATTTCATTTGAGTATGTTCTTTAGCAACATTAAAGTGCATCAAAATCCAATCAGTGGAGTGCTCTGCTCTCCATCACTCCAGATTTACACTGATGCAACAGCTGAATTTGTGTCAGTGCCAGGGAGAGTTCCTCAAGCATCACCTTATCCCTGCTTTTTGGATTTTGGATTAGATGCTCTAAATGACATTGTTTAGGCTTTGCTCCTTTTCAAATAAATTCGTTTTTCAAACTATTAGAAAAAAAGTGCAATTGGCTGGCACAATAATCCATTTGTTCTGCTGGTCCTCTGTACTTCTGTGATGTGAACTTACACGCAGCAGACTTCCAAATTAATCCATAGCATAAATGCAGGAAGATCGTTAAGGCTTCACATCTCTGCTTCACATTAAACAAAAGTCTAATAACTTGTTGCTATGAATCAAGCGCCCAGTTTAGCAACATGAAAAGGCTGACATCTGTGCCCATTGAGGAATTCACAGTTTAGGATTCCATCCATCACACTCTTTTCCATTTTCCCTCCAGCTAAGGAGAACTGGGAGCACCCCTGCCCACACAATGTAATCAACATCCTCTTTTAATCTCTATCTATTCTAGACTATTTTATTCTTTCTAAAAAATAAAGGTTTGTCTGAGTCAACTCCCTACAACATTTTCAAAAATTGGTTGTAAGTCATTTAAAGGACAGTTCTTGTGTCACTCAAAGAGGCCTGGACAAAGAGTCACTTTTCCCAGCCACCCAGGACTACTCCAGTTGAGTTGTTCCTATGCAGCTGTACAGGTGCAAGTGCTGCTCTGCCTCAAGGATCAACAACTATCTTCTACCTTTTGGTACCTTTACCATTCAACAGGAAAAGTGAGCTCCTGGGGCCAGACAAACACTTTCATTACTGGGCTTTTTTGCTGTGAAGACCAGAAATGCAGATATTTCAGTACACAAGCTTTCACTCAAATCACCATTAGGACAATTATTTTAGTTTCAGAAAAAATGAACATCCTATCGCTTGAACTGGGGTCCTGGTAAAGAATCTTACATTCTCCTTTCTGCTTCATCCTTAATTGTCACAGTCTCTTCTTCTTCAGTGGAGCTGTCACTTGAACTGTGAAACAAATCAGACCATATGAGTTAACTCTGTTCCAAATGGGTGCTGGCTCTTCATCAATTATATTGAATATATATATGAAAAATATATATAATACAAATTTAGAAAATTAGGAAATAGGGAGAGACTTTCAAAGAGGAACTCCAGGTTTTATGGATAGTTCTTCACACTATTACTCTAGCAAAAAAATTAAAATATTCAAGCAACCAGATCAAAATGTATTACCTGCTAATTTTCTATTAGCTGTTTATCAGCTACAAGGTTTCTTTTGATTACAGTGTGGAAGAAAAGAACAGTTTTAAAGTTACATTTCACAACCATGTAATGCAGAGTGAAGGTTTCAGTTTCCCACTTTTTGTTACTTATTTCTCACTACCAATAAAGTAGTATAAATCCAGGATTTACCTTTGTTCCTCTTCAGGGAATGTCACTGAGTTCTGTGTTTCAGCACCTCTTAAATCTAAGTACACAGTTGCAGGCTGTAATCTCATCATGTTCCTTTTCAGAGAACTCAGTGAGGATGATGAGGCAACATCCCTATGTATAGAAAACACCATTTCAGCATGTCCTCTGCCTTATTCAAACAAGAAGTCCTGCAGGGTGTGGATTAGGATCAAAAACTGGGTGAAGAAAAGAGCTTTGTGCTTGGCTACCATACAGATTCCAAGTCTACTTTCGTCTACTATCCACCACCTTTCAAAGCTTCATTCAAAAATTCAGCTTTCCCCCGGAATACAGATCACAGGCAAGATGATGAGGGATATTTGGTTCTCAAAATCTGACACCACCAAATCATTCTGTAGAACAAAGGCAGGCAGTTATGGTACCAAGGAGCTCTCTGCTGCTTTCGGCAGCTCTATATTATCCTCCAGAGCACATGAAGTGCAAATCGTCTTCACGGCTCTCCCTGCTCTGGCAATGAGGATGCTGCACACCTTTCCCTCCACAGGCCTTTTCACTATTGTTTCCTCTGTGGATGTTGTTCCCTCTGAACAGCCTGAAAATCCACTTCCTTCATATAGAACCCTCTATGATGCACTGATATCTCCACTGTTACCCATAAAAACTCATGCTGTATATTTTACCTAAATTGAGGTTCTATTGAAAAGAAATTGTTACCCTAGATGACAAAAAAAGTGAGGATGATAATTAGCTTAGTTTGCCTGCCTTTCCCATTTGTCTCAAGTAAGGCCTAGAAAAAGGTGGTGGTTGATGGAGAATGCTGAGGTGTTTATCACTGAATGTATATGAATGATTGAGTCTTAATTTTTCCCATTAACATCTCTGTAGCATATTCCAACTATGGAATCAGCTCTCTGCAGTGGCTACAGGGAACAGCACCTACAGGAGACCAGGAGTTCCCAGTATCCCTACTGACAGCCAGGATTACCTGGGCTATATGACAGAAAAGGACCTACTTATTGTCCTGCTGTTCTTGAAAGGAGCAGAACTTGGCTGACAGCCACCTGCAGGAGGGAGACACTGTCATGGACTGACTGGCGCACAGTTCTCCCAGCTTTTCCAGGAGCTCATTCTCAGACTTCCTCCTGAAGGTCTCTATGGAAGAGCAACAAGAGGAATATCCCATTATGGTCTTCTGCCATGGGATCACCCCATATACCCGTTGCTCATTTTTACATTGTCCCTTTTCCTACAGCCTGTCAGAAGGGGAAGGATAAAGACAATATTGGCATCTCCCTTCAAACCTTCATCCAGCTTGTCTGATCCTCTCCTAGGCTATGGCAGGCCACAAAGCACTGGCTTCAGGCTGAGAAAACCAGATGAATACTTGAGAGAAGCTATTTAAACATGTTTTAGAGGCATTAAAAAAAACACACTATGATTTCAACATTCAAAATTATGCTCCAGAGAATGACAAACACAGGAACCTGAGTTTTATTTATCTTTATACACTTTCAGCAAAGTTGGTATTAAATGAGTAATATTACCATAATCTGCTGACGAGAAAGCAACCTCTGCATGAGTGTTATCTCTCTGCTGCTCCATCTCCTCAATATTCTTGTCTAGATCCCATTTCTCAATATTCTGAAAGAAGACAATGGAAATGTGATGGAAAGTTCACTCCCAAAAGATCATCCCTAACTTCACTGACAGCTTCCTTTAAGCAGCTCCACAAGGAACTGCTGTAAGGAAAGGAATGATTTCCTATATTGCTTTGAACAATGCATCTCTCCAGCTGTTTCATCTACTTCTGCTGAGGTTTTTTTCACTGAGGATCAGGAACCCTTTTGAAATAGGCTACAAAAAAATCCCTGGAGAGAGTGAAACATTAAAAAATGGCCTGATCCAAGACCAAGCACATGTATTCTGATTCTGAATAATGCAGAAAACTTCTCACTGCCACTCACAAGAGAAGAAATTCTGACTTTTCAGTTCTTTAAGATGAGGCTCTGAACCTTCGCCTCCCTCTCCAAATTCTGACCAGGGTAAATTCACATTCCTCTAGGTATAGTCAGCAACCTCAGGTACAGATGCAATCTCACAGCTGCTTACCCACAGTGAATATAGGATCATTCATTTCATTGCTAGGAATCCCACATACCTGGCTCAGGGTACACTCACACTCCTAACTCAGGTATGAGAACCAGGCTGCCATGACAAGTCCACATGCATGTAAAACACTTTCCTCTCTGAACATCAGTTGAAATTGAAGGTTTGATTAAAAATATTCACATCCATCTGAAATATCATCACCAGAACTTAGAAGTACTCATGACTTTTATTAAAAGGAAGGGGGATGTCAATCATGACAATAATGCCACAACTGCAACAAACATGCATTTCTCATAACCACTGACAGGTTTTAGAAAGCAGAAGCAGATTCCAAACCTTAAAGTTTCACCTTCTAAAACCAGTCATCTCCCCCTCTCATTTTGGAGAAGATTCTCCCTCCTTCCTGAGCAATAAATCTTCACACATACCTGAACCCTGACTAGATCTATTTTAACATTACACATTGCAACTGATGAAAGATAAAAGTCTTATGAGAGTCACAAGCTGAAGTCTCTCACCAATACAAAGCTAACACAGGTTCAATAATGCCATTATTTATTGGTCTGGAACAGTGAGAAAGGACTGACAACTGAGAACCACATCACAGGTCAGCACATGTACTGTTTTATCAAACAGGCCGAAGAGAAAGAAAACATATACATTAATTTTATTATGATACAGTTAGAACTAAGCTTCTCTTTCAATAATAGTGCTGGAATACAAACCATTATAATAACAAAGATCAAACTACCATCTAACCCACTTTATTAAAGCTTTAGACTCCTAAGTCTTACTAGGAACAGCACTGTTGGAAGGTATTGGACAAGGTCCAGAAGAAAGGAAGTGAAGATTTGTACAGTTCCATTTCTAATACAGAAAGGAACTTTAGGAAAAAAAATCCAATGAACTGACAGGAATCAAGAAGAAACTGTACGTTAGTTTTAACGACTTGGCATAAATGAGGTACCTTGCTGAACTGGGAAGCAACAACCACCTTCCAAATCAAAGTGAGGACGTACTGAGCCTGGTCTCAGTACTCACCCAGAACCATCAGCTCATTGAAGTCACTGATATCAAACAGGTTCTGAAAGGCAAATCATGCCTCCTGAGTTAATATAGCAACTGACTTATATGAGGTGAGATGGGAATTAAACCCAGAATCACTTGAAAAAGATTCCCTTCAATGATTGAGCACAATTTAACACTCAGGCAAGCAGTTGCATTCTTTGTCTCTACTGGAACAGCCCTAACATCAAAAAGTATACTTTATGAATGTAGATGAAAGGGGAAAGGAAATATCTGTACTCTGACCTATGGAAGGCTTTGAACAGAAATATCAGGTCATGTTCTGTGCTGATTAAGTCCTAATGAACTCAAAAATCAATACAGGAAGATCTGTAACTATAGTACTGATGAGAAACCCCTCTCCATGCTGGACCACATCCCAGTTAACACACAAGCTGGTCACTCCACAGAACTAAGGACCTGCCTCAGGTGGAAGAGATTTAGGACTTCAGAAACAATCCTAACCACCTTCTCTTCTCACCTCCAGCACTACAGAAAGACCAGTAGGAACACTGGAAGGCCAGAAAGCCCTGTTTTAATGTAACGCCTGCCTGAAACCAGGGGAGTTTCCTGCTTTTCCAGGGACAGATGCTGTGACTGGGTTTCCTGAACAGTTCCATGAGCCATGCTGTTGATCCATGGTTGTTGCCTCCAACATGGACTTGTAATGATAGCTCTGAGACAGCTTTTGGTAGCTTGTAGAACACATACCCTCTGTGTATGCAGAAGTTGGCACTTCAGTTCCTTGCTTTAGCAGGACTCCGCACACAATGCACCATGCTCCTACCCCACAAGCAGCACCTCCCAGAGCTGGTTCTTGGGACCACTTACCTGTGATGACAAATGGGTCAGTTCTCCAAGATGCTCATCTGAGGAAGTTTCTCCCTTTGCAATTATTTCTAGACTGTTGTTGATGCCACAGGAGGGAGGTTTGACATCCTGCTCTGGGTGGCCTGGAGAGGGCTCCAAAATTATTTTTGAGAATATCTTTGTCTCTATCAGCTTTTTCCTCTCTTTTTTACTGTGCAGCTCTTCCACAAACAATGCTGTATTAAGCCAAGAGTTCCCAGTTTCCCTTGCCTGTCTCCTGCCTAGTTCTTTCTCTTCACGGTCATTTGTGTAATCAGCAAGAGGCTCTTCAAGAACAGCTCCCTTTGGGTGTGGCATTTCTTCAGTCTGGCTGGCAAGATTGGAAGTCTCATCCTTAATCATTTGTACATCTTTTGCAATGACTTGGACACCATATGTTTCTTCCTGAAAGCCAAAACTTTCCAGGTCTCCATTCCAGATCTCCCATGGTTGTTTTTCTGTTTCCTGGGTTTGCTACAGGTAGAGAAAGCACACACGTGCAGAAAATCATATCTCCCTGAGCTTTAGAAGCAGATAATAAACCAAAACCAAGTGACTGGAACACGACAGCTCCAACTCAGGCACCATATGGAAACAACCCACACCATACCCATCATGTAAAAAAACCAGCAAGACTGTTTACTTTCCAGAAACTTTAATTTCTGGAAGTGCTAAACATCCTTGAAATTACCTGTCCTTACATATGCTCATTAAAGGACATCTCTCACACCAAAATAATAACTGCAAAAAAGCAGCACACTGTTAGTCTTCCCATGATGGAACAGTAGGGTCAGCTAGCTCCTTTTCCAGCTTCCCATGATGGCTAATCTTCCAGGGATGGGATGCTGGCAGTGTTCAAGGTCAGGTTGGATGGGACTTGGAGCAACCTGGTCTAGTGGAAGATGCCCCTGCCCATGGCAGGAGGTTGGAATGAGATGAGCTCCAAGTCCCTTCCCACCCAAACCATTCTGGGATTTTATGAGTTTATCTTCACCAGTGCAGGAGCAAAGTAATAATTTTCTCCCAGATAAGCCATACAAGGAGCAAACTTCATACTTGTCTCCAATTCTACACTGTCCTAAATAATTCTTCTAGACACAAAATGGTAGCTGAAACAATTTCAAACCCTGAAAAATTCACATTAATCCACAGGGTTAGTGTGCCCTGTTAATGCACTGGACAACAAAAACTGCCAGGAGATAGGACAATAAAAGTCTAAAATCTCCAGAACAGAGAAGACTTTAAAGAGATATTGTATAAAGAAAGATCTAGTTTCTAGTGGGAGACAGTACTAAGGACTAAGCTTTTCCATCACACAGTTCAAATAGGTCCAACACCAGCAGCTGCCCACACCAGAGACCGCCAGAAGACAGGGGTGACAGGAGTACAGCCCCCACACAACAGTCACAACCTGCATTTTGGAGTCTTCCAGGGAAAACATCATCAGTTCTTCTGACAGGTCAGGAATTAAGTTTGGCAGTTCCCTCTGGAAGATGAAAAGTTCCTCATCACTCTCACAATCAGACTGAAAACAAAAGAAAAGAAAAAAAAGAGAGAAATTAAACAGGAGACTGTAATATTTGCCTGAATATCTGGTTTGCAGTGACAACTCCCATGTTGTTACCACTTGAAGTGGTGACAGAGCCAAGAAGTTTCTTTGCAGTCACACCTTCACTAACAGTCCAGTAGCCAAACTGCCTCACAGCTGTCCAACATTTGAGCAAGCTACAATTGTAAAAACCATGTGAAACATTGAATTTCCATGAAAGTTGATGACAAACATTCCGCTGAGCAAAGCAATGACAAGAGTGGGAAGGTCTCTAACACTGGAGTGATTCTCTGCACTACCTCATTCACCATCTGAATGGCAAGAGCAGGGCTGCTCACTATTAACAACAGCCTGGAATGCCACGACAGGGAGGAATGGCTTCCCACTGCCAGAAGGCAGGGTTAGATGGGATATTGGGAAGAAATTCTTCCCTGTGAGGATGGGGAGGTGGGTTAGATGGGATATTGGGAAGAAATTCTTTCCTGCGAGGATGGGCAGGCCCTGGCACAGGCTGTCCACAGAAGCTGTGGCTGCCTCATCCCTGGAAGTGTCTGAGGCTAGGCTGGGTAGGGCTTGGAGCAAGCTGGGATAGTGGAAGGTGTCCCTGCCCATGGCTGGGGGTGGAACAAGATGGGCTTTAAGGTCCCTTCCAACTCAAATCAGTCTGTGATTCTGGGATTCTAAGGGAAGGGGAGCTCATGACTGGAAAGGCAAGGCCTCACCAGGCAAAGCCCAGTCCCACAGTACCCAAGAGGAACAAGCAACATAGACCAGGGTTAGCAATAAGGCTAAGTCAAAAATCCACATCATAAGGTAATATGCTGAGGAAGGTCAGAGACAAAGCCTGAAAGTCAGTTCACAGCTGAAGGTCTGGTTCAGCCAGAAACCAGCACTTCTCCAACAGAGAGAGTAAAAGTGCAGAGCTGAGCTTAGGTGGTGCTGCTGAGTATGTGGGTGAAAGCCCCAGCAGAGGACGGGCAGGGCCACAAAGGCTTTTTTGCAAGCCTTGTCAGGACCCTGACATCCAGAATTCAAAATGCAAACAGCATCTGTGTTTGGTTGCGCAGCATTTAAATAGCTTTGAAAATTCCTTTTCTAAACATAGATATGCATTAGAGACTAATTCTTATGCATGGGCACCAAGGGGAGATTAAGCACCTCCTCAGCAGTCAGGACACAGCTTTCCTGCTTGTCCCTTTTGCAAGTGTGCATTTTTGGGAATTCACAGCAGAGAATTCTCTGTGGTATCATTAACTGTTCTTAAAATTAAGCAAACTTCAATAGAACATCTTTCCTCTTAATAAATTAGGGTAATGAATGTACTTCAGGGCATAAAACACATTTGTCAGTGCCATTTTCAGAGGCAGGAGCAGAGCACATTCAGGTCACAGATCTCGGATGCATAAATGGATATTCTTGCATGTGTGAATCGCTCAGACAAAGGTGCAGCACTGGAATTGTAGGCTCAGCAGAACAGGAATTATACAACCAGATCTTTTGAATGCAAATGCAGTGCCAAACAGATTGGCTCAGCTCCTTCAGGAGGAATTTTTTAGTAGAAGCAAAGTTGAGTGTGATTTAGGGTTACACAATGGTATTTGGCCCCAAAGTATGGAGCTTTTCCTCCTTCTTAACCTTATTGTACACTTACACAATAAGGAAGCCTACAAATAATTCCTGTGTTGGGGCTTAATCTAGACTACATAGGCACATATTAAAATGCAAAGGTTGTTTTACATAACTAAATCAGAGTGTAGGCAGAGGAGAACTGAGATACAGTGAGGCAAAATGGTTTGTCTACCATGGTAGGGACAGATCCAGGTGCAGAAACCACATCATGGTACCCCTATCAACTCTATCCACTAGATCATACTGCTTTGGATCACTGATTAATAATAAGTGAAAAATAGTCCTTGGAGGCATTTTCTTCACTGCCCACAAGGCTCCCTTTGTACTATTAATGGCCACAATAAGTTGGAATAAAATATATCCTTTGTGCGTTCAAAATTATTTTTTCAAGTTTATATGTTTGAAAATTATCAAAATAATTTGATTTTGAGAAAAGGTCTGCAATAGTAATAATAACAATAATAATAATAACAATAATAATAATAATAATGTCTTGAGACACATTATCCCCTCATGAAAGTCAGTGCCAGAGCATCTTGGACTAGAGTGGAAGGCACTTTTTTATTTGCACCACACTGATGCCGCATGTTTACAGAGATCTTGAGCAGCCAAGAGCAACCTGGCCCACACCCACCAAGTGAAAAACACTTAACAGTGAAGAATTCTGCACAATATCTCTGTCTCATGCTTTATATGAAAAGGTTTGTGGCATTATCCTTCTTTGCAGGTAAAACTGAAGCAGAAAAAGGCAACAGGGCTTGTGGACACTTCCAGGGATGAGGCAGCTACAGTTTCTCTGGGCAATCCTGGGTCTCCCCACCCTCACAGGGAAGAATGTCTTCCTGATATCCCATCTAAACCTGCCCTCTGCCAATGGGAAGCCATTCCCCCTTTCCCTGTCCCTCCAGGTCCTTGTCCAAAGTCCCTCTCCAGCTCTCTTGGAGCCCCTTTAGGCGCTGGAAGGGGCTCTAAGGTCTTGCAAGAGCCTTCTCTTCTTCAGGCCGAACAATCCAAACTCTCTCAGCCTTTCTTCACAGCAGAGGTGCTCCATCATACTGATCATCTTGGTGATCTCCTCTAGACTCTCCCACAGGTCTATGTCCTTCCTGTGCTGGGAACCTCAGAGCTGGAGGCAGCACTGCAGGTGGGGTCTCAACTGAGCAGAGAGGTAGATTCCAAAGAATACAGTGAGAGATGGCAATGACTCTCTGACACTTAAGGATAATCTAGAAGACTGTAAATTAATGCAGTGTTACACAGCCAGGACAGGCAACCCATCCAGGATACCACATCAGCCACCCTGAAATGCCTGGCTAAGATCACCTGCTCTTGCTTTGGAAAGATTTTTCTGAGGCAGTGAGAAGAAAGGCAGGTTGTAGTGCTTACTGTGGAGGAGTCAGAGTCCAGAGATGGGAGCTGGTCTTTCACTGCAGCGAGTATGGATCCCCACTGGGATGGTCTGTCACTCTGCACAAGAGCTGCAGGAGGCTCAGCTGGATGTCCTGCATCCTCACTTTGCCCTTCTGAGGCCATTGGAATGGTTTCCTTTCAAACAAATGAAACATGAGCTTAAGGACACCTCACCAATGAACGTGGGGTAACATCAGTACAAAACAGGAACACAGCATGTGCAGTCAGGGCAGCGGAATTGCCAGCACTCCCAGGGGTTTCACTGTCAGCAGGGAATGATAAAAATCTGCATTTTTGGAGCTGTTCCTTCCCACCCAAGTTCAGAGAGCCAAGAGTTTTCTGCCCTGCTCACCACACACACTGCAGGGGCAGTTGAGCCTCTCATTTATAAAGTACTTTTTGGGATTCTCAGTCAGACTGCTGTAACTCTGTTCTCCTAAAGCATGTTCACCTTAAAGCATGTTCCCATGTTTTTCCTGATGGAAAGGGAAGGAACACATCAAAGGCAGGCTGAAACATTAACTATCAGCTGGATTTCACTCCTCTTCTCTATTTCCCTAAAGTTCCCCTCATCACTGCTCAAATGACAGATAAAATTAACAATCACAGAATTCCAGCAGTTTGGGTTGGAAGGGACCTTAGAGCTCATCTCATTTCACCCCCTGCCATGGGCAGAAACATCTTCCACTAGACTAGGTTTCTCCAAGCCCTGTCCAACCAGGCTTGAATACTAGTTTATGTTTTCTGTTGTTTTCACTGGATTGTTAAACAAAAAAGTTGTTGAGAGTTGGCACGTTCTTGGATTTTGACCTTTTAAAGTGTTTCTAAAGTGGACTCTCTCCTCCTGACCCTTGATGAAAATGAGAAGTTCAGACAACACAGTAGTGGCTGTAGCTGTACTAAGAAGTCAGATAATTAATCCTCATGGAAAACCTCTACAATTTATGCTACAATTGCATGGTTTTCTGGGCAATCAAACATGAGAGTAAATGATTTCTGTTGGGCAAGAAAGGTTCAGAGGTTACACAGAATCATAGAACACCCAGAGTCAGGAGAACCACAAAGATCATCAAAGTTTGTGTGTTGTTCAGCACTGAAATAACAGTTCAAGTTCACAACTATCTGCATTGACATGGGCAATGAAACCCCTCAAAACATGAGGCTAAACACAGCTTATGCTCTGGGACATTTATAACTTGCAAATTGCCTCTGTAAATACTTTACAGTATCCACACAGTAGTTTTATTGGAACAACCTCTGAAATTGATTTAGGTCAGGAGGAAGAAAACCCCCACAGCTGGAACATAGTGCTCTGACAGTGAGCAGAAGGTGTTAAGGAAAATAGGAGTTCCATGGGGATAAAACAAACTGCCTGGTGTCCCCTGGTTATCTGGGAGGTCAGTATCCCAAAGATATGGATGTTACACTGGATCTGACTTATCAATCAGCTAATGCAGCACCTTCTGTGGGAGCAAGCAGTGTTTAAAACACAGACTTCTCAGCAGTAACCACAACAGGCACTTTCTGGAGAGCTTAGGTATGGAGATATGAGGTGGAAGGTTGGACTTGACGATCTTGGAGGTCTTTTCCAGCCTTAATGGCTCTATGATTCTAACTGAGACAATAAAATCCTGAGGATTTCCGCGTCACTAAAACTGACGTTTCCTGTCACATCCACCTCGGCAGCGTCGCTAGGAGACGGCAACTGAGAAGACAGGCAATGGTGGGAGACAGAGACCCGTTTCAGGACTGCGTTCAGGAGAGCGGGGCCGGGGATGAGCCACCGCAGCCCTGTCACAGCCCAGGGCCTGGTCCGAGGTGAGGGACCCCCGAGGAACCCCCCTCACAGGCCCCCGACGGCGGTCGCGCGACATACGAGCACCGTCCCCCTGGCAACGCGGCGCCCGCGGCCCCGCTGCCCCCCCCTCACTCACAGCACCCACCGCCCCACTGAGCCCCAGCCCGGACGCGGGCACAGCGACCAGACGGCTCTCAGGACGAGCGGCACCGCCGTGCGCCGGCAATGACGGTGCTGCGGCAACGGCTCCGCGGCCCGGCCCGCCCCAACCGCAATGGCTGCCCGCCGCCCCGCCCCGAACAGCCCCTCCCATTGGCCCGGCCCCGCGAGGACTCTTGGGTGTTGTAGCTCTGGCGGGCCGTGCGCTCCCAGCACGCTTTGCGCGGGCGGGGCCAGTTCCGGGGGGCGCAGGTGAGGGGGCGGTGGGGTCGGGCAGGGCCACGGGCAGGGCGCAGCCCTTCGGGGGTCGGTCCCGGGCGCCCTCCGGGCACGGTGGGCCTGCGACGGCAGCGGTTCCAGCGCGTTCGCTGAGCCAGGCGCGCGGGGCTGAGGCCGCGTCCCCAGCAGGGCCTCGGGGCCGGTGCGTGCGTGACGGGTGTGGGAACCGTTTGGCGAGAGAAACTCGTTGGGAACCCGGACAGCGCTGGGCCCTCCGCACGTGCGTCTGTGAGTAACCCCGGCACCGCCCGCACTGAGCCCTGGCATGCCGTGTCCGGCAGCCTTGGCGGCCACAGCCCAGCCATTGAACATGTGCTCCCTAACGCTGCGCCTTAAGTGCGTTTCTGCCTCGTATCTCATCTTTCTGAGATTGTATTGTGTGCCTTAACGTGCCCGAAAGTGCCAGGCTTGTGGTAGAATTACTAAGGTTGGAAAAGACCTCTAAGGTCATTGAGTCCTAGATTTAAAAGATTAAGAACTTGACGTATTTTCAACAGGCATAAGTAGCATTGAACCTAGGTGCTATGATTCCAAGATACTTTCTGTCACACCACTGACCTCTCGAACCTGATGTGGTTTTTGCAGCTGCAGTGTGTGTCAGCAGTCAGTCAGCAGATGGTACAGTGCAAAAATGAGGCGTTCTGGCTCTTGTGGCTGAGCTGGTAACAACTCTTTGTACCTATGCAGGGATGTAACAAGGCTTCTTACTCCCTACAATAGGTTATTGCTGGATTTAGGGAAGATAGAAATAAGCTAGGAGCAGAAGTAGAGTATGTTCCTGCACTACTCCCCTGTAGTCTCACCTCGAGTCCTGTGAGCAGTTCTGGGTGCCAAAATAGTAGAACGTTCTAAAGCTATTTGGGAGGGACGAGGATGGTGAAGGATCTGAGGAGCCACTCAGGGCACTTGGTCTGTTTCAGCTAGAGCAGGCAGAGGTCAGACCTCATAAGGGTCTGCAGCTTCTTCCCAAGGGGCGGTGGAGAGACAGCTCCAATTTCTGCTCTGTGTGAGCAGTAACAGGACCAGAGTCAATGGCTGGAGCTGTGCCAGCAAAGTTGAGTCTGGATATCAGGAACAGTTGTTCCCTCAGATAGTGGTCGGGCACTGAACAGGCTTCCCAGGGCAGTGGTCACAGCCCCAGAGCTGCCAGAGCTCAAGGAGTGTTTGGACAGTGCTCTGAGGGACAGGGTTGGATTGTTGGAGTGTCCTGTGCAGGCCCAGGAGTTGGATTTAATGATCCTTCGATGATCCTTCCTGGGTCCCTTCCAACTGAGGAGATTCCGTGATTCTCTGTTAGCAGCTTCAAGGCTCAGTTGGAAGCTCCAACAGCCTCCATGCTTTTGTTGTCTTGAGTGTCTCATGTGTTTTGGGACAGAAGGACCCATGTGGGTGTCACTGTGCTTGTGGTAGGGGATGTGAGAGAGGGAATTGAACAGAACCAGAGCAGCTGAACTGGTGAGGGGTGATTGCTGAGCAGAGTTGGATTTGTTCTGTGCTGGGGACTGTTTGCCTCAGTTGCTTCTCAGATTACCTCCCATCTGTTTTAGTACGGCTCTTCCATCGTTTTTCCATCTACTGGCTTATCCTCCAAAAAGGTACATGAAGTACTACGTTTTTGTAGTTTGGGGGTTTTCTCTGCCTTCTGGTTTGCGCAAACAGCAAACTATGAATCTAGGGCAGTGTGAGGTTTGTTGCCTGCTCTGAGCCTTAGTTCTGTAGAGTTCATATCCTGATAAATAGCTCTGTGTTCATGGAATAAATTTAATAATAATGGCAGCAGCCTCACAGGTGTCACGACTTGACTCCAGCTGGTAAATAAGTTCCAGGCTGCTACTTTTCCCTGCACCACCTCAGTGGGATGAGGAGGAGAATTAGAAAAGAAAGTAAAAAACCCTCTGCCTTGAGATAAGAACAACTTAATAATTGTAGCAAAATAAAATATAATGATAATAATAATTATAGTGAAAAAATAAAGCTCAAAAGAAACCAGTGATGAACAATACAATTGCTCACCACCTGATCGCTGATGCCCATCCCATATCCAAGCAATACTGGCCCCTCGCAGCCAGCTTTCCCTGTTCATACATTGGGAATTATGTCCTGCGGTATGGAATATCCCTCAGACCAGTTCAGGGCTGCTCTCCTGGCCATGCTCCCTCCTGGCTTCTTGGGAACCTTGATGGCAGAGCATAGGAAACTGAAAACACCTGATTTAGGGTGAGCACTGCTCAGCAACAACCAAAACACCAGTGTGTTATCAACATTATTCTCAGCCTGAATCCAAAACACAGCCCTTTATCAGCTGCTGGGAAGAAAATGAACTTGCACCCAGCTGAAACCAGGATAACAGGGCTGAGGGAGGTCTCTAACAATGTTCACTTGGTTATTCTGCCCAAAAGCAAACGAACAGCCTGTAAATGTCCAGGAGGTCTTTGTCAAACTTGTTCTTAGTAATTGAATCTCCCTCAATACTCTTGAGTTTACTTTTTCAAGGATTTTTGTGGGTCTTAACTGAAATCTTCCTTGCTATGACTTGAGCCTATTAGCTCCTACTGTGGCTGTCCCATCCCTGGAACTGTTCAAGGCCAGGTTGGATGGGGCTTGGAGCAACCTGGTTTAGTGGAAGGTGTCCCTGCCCATGGCAGGGGGTGGAACAAGATGAGCTTTAAGGTCCCTTTCAATGCAAACCATTTGATGATTCCTTGATGTTCATCCTGGCCACAAAGAATGGATTATTTCTCTTATTCTCTCTGCGGTTATGTATTTGAGGCTGGTGTCACATATCCCCTCCAGGCACCTCCTTTGGACCAGACAATCCTGATTTTGTTTCATCCAGATCTTTTCCTTTCAGCCCTGAGGGCTCTGATTACTTTTGTTGTTCTATAGGTTGTGTGCCACTGTCCTCTAGTGCTTACAGAGGTGCTTACATCATGCTCTAGTTCAATTTGAGGTGAAGTCTCGGAGTTTTAAGAAAATAAAAATAAAAAAACAAAGGCAGAGGCAGTTAGGGCACAGTGCAGGTGGTGGGAGTGAGGCTGAGTGCGTTGAATATTCTGGTGTCTGGCATAACCTGTCCTGTCAGTATTGCCTTGTTGACTGGATCACCTCACCAAGCTTGTGTTGGTAACTTGTGCCTGAATGGGACTGACTCTTAACAAACACCAAACACCAATGTGGTTTATAATTAATGTATCCAATTAGTAAACAGGGCTGCAGAGACAAGGAGCTTCACTTGCATCTGAATGTGTTTCTACAAACCTCCCTGGATTTTACCTTCCTTCGCATAGATTTTTGCCTTCCAGTAGCAGCTTTAATCTGTTGTAGTAAGAAACATTCCTATTTTCCTCCTTATGATCCACTGAAGTTCACCTCTAACTCCTTGTATTTTTATTTTGAGGTATTCAGGCCTTTCATTTGTGCTCTGCCCTGCATATTCTTGCCTGAGACCTCTGATTGCCCAGTGTATTACAAGCTGCTGCTATTAAGTAAAGTAAGTGTTTTTGGAGGTATCTTAAGGAAGGAAACATCACCAGCTGATTAAGTAGAATAGATGGTGCTTATGTAGTCTTAACAAGCTGAAGGAGGGCAAGAAATGGAAAGTGTGAGAGGAAGGATGGGGAGTGAAGAGGTAGGAATTAAAGGTGGTTTCTTATGTTACAAGAAAAGGAGCTGTTGTTTGCAGGACAAAAACTCCCAGTTGATCAGAAAATATAAGTATGGTTTTGAAATGTTACAACCGAGGCAATCTAAAGAGCAACTGCTGCTGAAAAGCCTGTTTCTGCTCTGTTTTAGTCCTGTTTTATTTATGCCAAATTTGGTATTTGCCTAACCGCAGAATGAATCAATCTGAAGAATTAAATTTGCAAGAAATCACCAGGTAGAAGAAAGACCTCTTTACATTGGCTTAGCTGTTCAGGAGAATATGTAGTCAGACCAAGCAAATCCCAGAAGTGCTTGATGGTGGGTAATGATGCTACAGGGAGGGGAAAGCACTTCCCATGCAGTTGACTGGAACAATCTGCCCAGAGAGGCTGTGGAGTCTCCATAGCCTGGAGACACTAAAACCCACATGGGCACAGCCCTGAGTAATGTGCTCAGGGGTACCCTGCTTGATCAGGGAGGTTGGGTAAGATGATGTCCAGTGGTCCCTTCCAATGTGAACCATTCCAGGATTCTGTGCCTGGAGCTGCAACTGAAACTGATGGATGCAGCTGTGTTGAACAGCTCTACATGACTTGCCAAACAAGAGCACTCCTGTGAGTGATTATAGTGATTAATCTGTGATTGCTCCCTAAGGCTGGGAATAAACCTTCCAGGCAGTGCTGGAACTGGAGGAGCTGTATAATTAAGTTATGTCTGCAGCATGGTGTGCATGCTCCTATAATGAATGGGCAGGTGCTGCTGTTCCAAGTGCTTCAGCAATTTCCAGAATTCACAGAGATGGGGCTGGGCTGCTTCTGAAGAGCTAAAACAGTAATGGTAGAAACAATCTCCTTAAAATCTGATGATATTGAAGTGTGAACCCTGTTGAGGTGACATGAACCACTTTTGGGAGCAGTGTGGGCAGTCATCGTTATTAATGACTGTGTTAATTTAAGCAGGGCCATCCTGTAATAGAAGACAGTTGGAGAAAAACCAGCAGTGTCTGACACGTGCATTCTTAATTCTCTCTCTGTGTTATAAAACATGCAGAGCAAGAATTATATCCTTTTGTGTAACACTAAGCATCTTAAATAGGTGTTTAGTCTTCTCTTGATGAGGGTATCCAAAGCTTCCTTAGGAACGTTTGGATTATAAAGGGAGGAAATAAAGCCAGTGCTTCTGAAATCTTAATCTAAGATTTGAAAGATGTGGAGTTTAGCATTATTGCCTTTTATTTTTTCAGCATATTCAAAGCCCAGAGTCCCCTGCAGCAAGACAGAACTTTCAGCAAAATCTGCTCAGCAGGTGTTACTGCCTCTGGCTGAGGAGTGGATCAAAGTAGAGGTAGGGATCTGAAACACCACAGCTCTGAACTGACTTCACCTTCCAAGCCCCTGGAACCTTGGAGCTGTAGCTCCAGTGGGTGATGCCTTGTTCTGTGGAAAATGGGGATCAGAAGCTAAATGTTGTGCTTTGCTTTGGTTCCTGAGGGCGCTATGTCGGAGCTGAGTGATGAAGCCAGCGAGTCAGAGCTTCTGAGCCGTAGTCTCTCCATGTGGCACGGGGTCGGGATGATCTGTCGGGAAGAGCTGGATGTCCCACTGGACTTGCACACGGCTTCCTCTGTTGGGCAGTATGAAGTGGTGCAGGAGTGTATTCAGCGGTGAGAGGGGCTGGGGAGGGCACAGCTCTGGGTTTACCTCTGCCAGGTGTGGTTCTCACTGGCTGTTGCACTGGTGAGTGCAAGAGGGACACATCCCTGGAACTCCCAAAGGGTTCTTGGGCACAAAGTTTCAGAGGCAAGTCTGCTGATAAAAACTATTTCCTTAGTGATTTAATGAAAGATGTCCCTGCCCGTGGCAGGGGGGTGGAAGGACGTGGTCTTTAAGGTCCCTTCAAACCCAAGCCATTCCACGATTCTGTGCTTTGGTTAAAGTTGTGCTAGAGCTGGAAGGAATTCCCCTGCAGGCTTCAGTGCTAGAATTTTTTTCAGTATAGTAATGCTAGCAAGAGAAGTGTGACCTGCAGCTTGGCCATGGTAGTTAATCTCCCTTTTTTCCTCTGTTATTTAGACAAGATCTGGATTTAAACCAGAGGAACTGTGGGGGGTGGACTCCACTGATGTATGCCTCCTACATTGGCCATGACAACATTGTGCATCTGTTGCTGGAAGCAGGAGTGAATGTGAACATCCCAACACCAGAAGGCCAGACCCCACTCATGCTGGCCTCCAGTTGTGGGAATGAGAGTGTTGCTTACTTCCTTCTACAGGTGTGTATCCCATAATAAGTAGGTAAAGCCACAGTACATGGTTTAAATGACCAGGGTGGGATTGTCCAGATGTTGCAACATTGTGTTGTGAGTTCAGCTTTATGCAGGGATTTAAACTCTTGCTATCTCAGCGCAGAGGGGCAGTAAAAGCCCGAGCAGAGAGGGTGCAGTAAAGGACATTGTCTGTTCTCTTGAAGCAAGGTGCAGAGCTGGAGATGAAGGACATTCATGGCTGGACTGCCTTGTTCCACTGCACCAGTGCTGGGCACCAGCAGATGGTCAAGTTCTTACTGGAGAATGGGGCAAACGCCAACTGCAAGTAAGGAGGAATCTGTCATTTTATTGTCATTTTTCATTCAGATATGAAAGCAACAGTTGGTGCATGAACAGATTCCAACACAGATGCCTGCTTTTGTCTTGCCCCTGTACCTTGGGAGGTGTGGCACAGCTGATAAAAGGAGAAACTGTAAACTGAATGGTGGTCTGCCTATGTTGTTGCTGTTTATTACTAAGATCAAGAGAAATTATATTTGCTGCTTGTTTTATTATGAGCTGAACTCTGAACTCAAGTGCACTTTGCAAGTCTTCCTGTTGAATTTTCTATATAGTCAGAATGCACATTGGCTTTTGAAGTGTGCAGTGCATTCCTGTGCCTTTGGAACTGCTGTACATTTCTGCACATGGAGTTGCCTGAGGTCAGCAAGATGTTCTTGCTTTGTTAGCTCCTGCAAAACCAATCTTGCCTCTGGAAGGCAGATCTGCAGCTAGAAGAGTTATCTGTTGCTGTGCAGCCAATCAAGTAACACTGAATCTCCGTGGGGAGTTTTTCTGGGGTAGACCAGAATGCAGTAGAACAGCATATGGTAGAGTTTATGATCAGCAAAGGTTGAGGAAAGGAGATGTTCTGTTAGGCTGTGGCAATGACTGCAGCACAGTTCAGCTGTGATTATTCTAGTCCATGTGTTCATTCTCTCTCTAGGGAGCCAGTGTATGGATATACACCTCTGATGGAAGCAGCTGCTTCTGGCCATGAGATAATTGTTCAGTACCTTCTCAATCACGTAAGTGTCCTGACAGTTCTCTGAAAAGCTGAAAGTCTCTGTTTCCAGCCCTCAGAAGAAGAACCACAAGTTTGACACCAGCCTTTTTTTGCATTGTTATATTTAATCCCTGATGACAGTCACTTCTGAAGTCTCAGACCTCCAGGACTGCTTTCAAAGCATCTGCTTTCTGCACACTGATACTGTGATTTTACGCTGGCCTTGCAGGAATAGCATTGAGGTCTGATTCTCCAGATTTAATTGAATAATGGCTGAATTATGAAATGACTAAAGCTGTAATTTTTCTACTGTGTTTACAGGCTTGCATGCCCAGGCTGGTGGGCATTTTCTGCCTCCAAAAGTTTATGAGCATGCATGTCTCTTAAGCAATTTGGTTTTAATATCTGATTTAACTTGTCCAGCATCCTGCCAGAAGGAGGCAGCTGTACAAAACACTTCTCAGATAAAAAAGACAAGCTCCCTGTGGCAGTGCACAAAATCCATATACCTGGGCTATTTGGCAGTCAGGGATTGGGGAGACTGTGCATAACTAGAAAGGCATCAAGGTATTAGTGGTGCTTGAACTGTCTGTCAAAGGTAAGCCTGTATTTCTAATGGAAGAATCAAGACAATCCTTGGGGTTTTTATATAGTACCCTCTGCTATGTGCATTTAAACAGATATTTTTGCTACAGGGGGTGAAAGCAGATGTCAGAGATAACACTGGAGCTACAGCACGGACACTGGCCATGAAGTATGGACATACAAAGATTGTGGGACTGATAGATTTGCATGCAGCCCCAGTGCCCAAGGTCTTCTGCAAGGGTCCAGGTAACAGGTGTTTTACTTGGTTCATTTTGAGATGGAACCTGAAGCGAGGTGCATGATGTTTTGTGTAGCGCTAGTTGGTCTGTCCTGGAAATTGCAGCATTTCTGAGGATGGAAGAGCCATGAATCCATAACGTTTTGTCTGCTGGCCCTTTTCTGACCTAGTTCAGCTGTTTCACCCTCTCTCTTTAACACTTCTCTTTTTCTTTCAACTGCATTTTTAGGACCAGTAGAAAATAAAGTAGGTGAATGACTTACTGTGCTACTAACGACTTGTGTTTGAACTACAGGAAAATATGAGGAGCTGAGTTCTTCAGATGAATCATGTTCTGCTCCCCAGAGACAGAGACCTGCTCGTAGGACAAAGGGTCCCAGCATCCATGATGGGCCTCAGGCTTTGGCAAAGATCACAGCAGTTGGGATCGGGGGCAAGAAGCTGTCTCACTATGGTGAGAAGAGTTAGGAGTTCTCTGAAGCCTTTCTGAGCCAGCAATTTTTTTCTCTTTGTTTGGGATTCATGTGTTTTGTACAAAACAGAGGTAGTGAACATCATCATACAAAGCTATCCAATCTGTGGTTTAGAAAGAAAACCCCTGGAACTCTTTTGTCAAGGCTGGATATTGATGAGTGAGACACTTTCCTGCTCTTGCCTCAATGACTGCTCTGCTGACATTTGAGAAGAGCCCGGCTTCCCTTTTTGAGGCAGGCTCAAAAGTGAGAGCCCTTCTGAAGCTGATGACAGAGGAAGTGGTCACACAGGCCAGGAAATCTTTGATCATGAAAGTGAACTTGCTGCTCCTGGACCTGTCAGTTTTTTGCCTTCCCTGGTGCTTGAAATGCTGCTAAAAATGAGATTACAAAACCTTTGCAATAGGCCAAGAGACAGAAAATAGCAGCTCAGGCATCAGCTTCTGGATGCAGTGGTGTAAAGTCTGTGTTCCTGTGTGTATCACAGGTATTTGTCAGGCTGATTACCTGGTTGAAATAACGAAGGACATGGACTTCAAATCATATTCAAAGATCAGGTCATTATCACAAATACAGGTGCATATTATCCCACAGGCACTTTCTGTGGGCTTCTTAAATGACAGTGGGGTGCTCCTGGTGTTTTAGCACAGCTGCAAAGGGGTTGGATGTGCTGGGCTGGGCATGGGACACAGCTGGCACCTTACTCTCTTAAGCAGATATTTTTGCCCTTTGATACTTTGGGCGTGAAGAGGAGAGGAAATGCTGAAATCTGCTACTTAAGGTGCATCTCTGCTATGAGTCAGTTTCCTCTGACTTTTTTTCAATGCAACTGTGTAAATGAAGGACAGCTGCTGTGGGACTGTGTGAAGGAGTTGTAGGCATCTGCATCTTTCAGGTTTTCTCTGTGCCTTTCAGAATGAAACCTGCCAGTTGAGAAAACAGTCTCTTATTTTGATTATTTTGAAATCCTTGAGTGGTTGTATTTTCTGCTGGAGCCTCCCTGCTAACTTGCATCCTTGTCTTAGTGTGTTCTCCCTTCCTCTTGCACACAGAGCAGGTCCCCCTTCAGGGCTACGTCACCTTCAGTGATGATGGCAGCTGTGAAGGAGGTGACATCCGGAACCGGGATGTCACCTCTCCGATCAATGAGCAGGACGTGGAGAGCAGCAGCAGCAGGGGTAGGTCACTGTCTCAGAAAATGGTCCAGCTTGCAGTGCCTGGATGTGAGTCAGACCCTTGTTTTCCATGTTCCTTTCCCACTAAGATGTTGAGATTGGAGTATCACTCCTGAGGGAAGGCAGAGAAAGCTGGGATGGTTTAGCTACAGAAGGCAAAGCTCGGTGTGGGGGGATCTCATCAATTTGTACAAATATTCTGAAAGAGGGTGTGAAGAAGATGAAGCTAGGCTGTTTCCAGTGGTGTCTGTGGTAATAAACAGACTTAGGGAAAGAATAGCACCTGGGATCAGATGTGATTTTTCTGTCTAAGGGTTGTCTTGTGTGATGAGTGCTGCATATGAAGCCTTGCTGACTTGCTGATTTCTGCTGACTATGCCTCCATAGTCAGGAGGTTTTGCTGATAATTATGTAGCAAAAACGGAATGTAAGAAGTTGAAGTTGACCTTAAACATTTTCTTTTCCTATTCCTTGCCAGAAGATAATGTTTTCTCCAGCAACAACTTGGGAACCATCAGGAGCAGCAGCAGCAGCAGCGAATGCCTGACCAGAGCCCTGGGAGTCAGCAGTGAAGGCTCTTTGGAAAGCAATGAGGTAGGGTCTTCAATTATCCTTCCTCTGCCTTCAGCTTGGCCAATGCTGTCACCCTTCCACAGCCTACTCTAGCTCTACTTCCGTGGGAGGCTGTCAAACCAGTCTGGGTAAGGAAAGATACTATTACAGGGACAAGAAAACCAAGAAAGAGAAAGAGATTGGAGGTTATTCCATGGTTCAACTCAAAGCTCACATGGTTCAAGACAGCTCTGGGGCTGATGTACAGAAGTGCACTTAGGTCTTGAAGGAGTCTGCACTGGTGATCCTAAGATCTTTGTACAAGCATCCTTGGCCTTCATATTTTATGAGTGCTTGCTTTCTTTTCCAGGACTCTGACCATGCAAACAGTCTCCTGAGTCGGAAACAAGCCAAGAGCTTTAAGATCAAGAACCGTTACAGCAGCAGTGACAGCCAGTGGAGCCACTGCCTGGGGAAGGCTGGGGGTTCTGTTCAACACCTGGTTCTTCCCGAGCCCCCTGCCTACAAAGGGCCACAGGTAACTACACCCAGTCAGTCATACAGCCTGTGTCACTGTACCAGGCGTGGGAGGCTCTTCCAAGGTTGCCTAAGCTGCTCTCTTGGATAAAAGGGAAGTTGTCACCAAAACACCTTTGATTCCAAACCTCTGCTCAAACTTGAATCATTTTGAAACAGCAATTTCTTGTACAGAGAGCTATTTGCTTAGGTGTTGCTTCTGCTTAGAGGAGTTTTCTAGAGCTTTCAGGCCTATGGATGTGCTACCAAACCTGGCAGTGGTGTGGGCTGGGGTAGATGTGTCATTTTTCTCTCTGCACTTGTTAGAAGAGGCCATGGCTGCAGTGCAGAGGCCAATCCTGTCCTGTTGTGTGACTCTGGAAAAGGGCAGGGAACCAGGGGAAGTTGTGGTTGCTGCTGGAACCCAGGAAGGCATTACAGCAACATGAGGAAGCAGATACTTAAGAGAAATGCCAATAATTTTGTTTGTGAGGGTATAAATAAGTTCATTTTGGATGGCCTGCAGGACCTGGCAACACTCCTTGAGCAGATTGGGTGCCTGAAGTATCTGCAAGTGTTTGAGGAGCAAGACGTTGACCTGCGGATCTTCCTGACCCTCACAGAGAGTGATCTGAAGGAAATAGGCATCACGTGAGTGCCTGTCATGTTATTCCCATCTTTCCCCTTACAAACTATGCACAATGTGGTCAGGAAAGTTTAGCTGGTGAGTGCTGCTCTCTCCTGGCTGCCTCCACACAATTTTGATACCCCCTAGTTTTTGGCTGTAGGCACTCCTGGTTTTCACAGAATCACAGAATGTGCCAAGTTGCATGGGACCCACAAGGATCATTGAGTCCAGCCCTTAGCCCCGCACTATCCCTAAGAGTCACACCGTGTGCCTGAGAGGGTCATCCAAACACTTCTTGAACTCAGCCTTGATGCTGTGACCACTGCCCTGGGGAGCCTGTTCAGTGTCTGACCACCCACTGGGGGAAGAACCTTTTCCTGAGATCCAGCCTAACTCTCCCCTGACACAACTTCAGGCCATTCCCTGGGTGCTGTCCCTGGTCCCCACAGAGTAGAGATCAGTGCCTGCCCCTCCCGAGGAGTTGTAACTCCAATGAGGTTTCCCTTCATTCTCCCTTTGGGCCTAGAGACAGGTGGTGCAGGGCTTGATCCCTGGGGGTTTTCACTCTCCCCCCAGGCTGTTTGGACCCAAGAGGAAGATGACCTCTGCCATTGCCCGGTGGCACAGCAGTGCTCGGCCACCCAGCGACGCACTGGAAATGGCCTATGCAGATCGGCTGGAGGCTGAGATGCAGGAACTGGCCATTCAGCTGCACAAGGTGAGGCTGCTGTGAGCTGCTCAGGGCCTCACACACTGCAAGAAGTGATTGGTGTGTTTTTACCTTATGCCTCTAATGTCTTTTCCCTTGCCCCAGGCCATAACTTTTAGTGGACACACTTGGTAAGGTAACACTACAGGTACAGGTTATCAACTCACAGAATGTGCTGAATTGAAAGGGACCCATCAGGATCATCAAGTCCAACTCTTAGCCCTGCACAGGGACACCCCAATAATCCCACGCTGTCCCTGAGAGCGCTGACCAAGAACTTCTTGAGCTCTGGCAGCCTTGGTGCTGTGATAGATGCCCTGGGGAGCCTGTTCAGTACCCAGCCTCACTAGGAGGGAAGAACCTTTGCCTGATATCCAACCAAAACCTCCCCTGACACAACTTCAGGTTATTTCCTCGGGTCCTCTTCATCCTCTGTACTCCATGCTTGTGAAGCCTTTGTTTCTGTTTCCCATCCAGCTGAGAACTATATGAGCCAGGGCCAGGAAGTGAATCCCTATTCCTTTCCAGCAATGTTATTTTTATGTTGGAGTTGTGTAGCCATCAGTGAACAGACTTCTGTAGGTTTGGGAAATTTGGCCTAATGAGTATCATTGTAAATGGAGAGGAAGGGGGAATTGTGATTTTGAGGCTGGGCTTGGTATGGAGAGAACCTGTACTCAGTGTACAAGCCTTATCCTTCCTTTCCAACTGGAAAGGAACTATCTGGTTGCCTAAGCCATTAAAATGACTCCAGAGTCATGCCAGAGTAGCAGGGGTGAGTGTGATGTGCAGTACTTCCAGCCTAATTCCCCGCTCTGTTCTGCTGCAGAGGTGTGAAGAGGTGGAGGTGATGAAAGGCCAGGTGTGCCAGGAGCAGAAGCTGCGTGCAGTGGCTGAGAGCTGCTTGATGGAGCGTGATGAGACTTGGAATGTGATCCAGTGCCAACTCAGAGAGGCTCAGGCCATCACCAAGGATGCTGGAGTCCTGCTAGATCAGATCAAGTAAGTGATTCCCAGGAAATGGTATTGAGGCTACTGGGAAATGGGATTTGGGGTCATATTGACAGTTGTACAGGGGATGCTTAGGGTAAGGCAGGAGAGCTCACTTGACACCTGAGAGCATTTTGGATCCTGACTGCCTTTCCCTGGTGGAAAGCCACAGCCACTGGGGCAGATCTGAAGCCTTAATCAGGTGCATGAGCTGTAAGTCACCTGACTTTTTGGGGGTGCTGGGTGTTCCTTTTTCAGCTAGAGGAAACCAAAAGGCTGAGGGCTTTATGCTTACCCAGCATGTACCTTTGTGATCAGGTGAATGCAGAAAGGAATTTCTAACTTCCAAACCCTGTCAAAGGACTCAGAGTGTCTTGCCCTGGCTAGTGAAGAATACTTTCCTTGCAAGTCTGACACCCAGCAGAAAAATCCTGCCCTGTCTACCCACACCTCCTGACACACCTTTTATTGCCTTTGTTGTGTTTTTCTCTCAACCCCACATGGACTCCTGTCACAGGCCCTGTTCTGTCTACTGATAGAACGGGCACATCCTTGAAAGTGGCATTAATCTTGCTGCTTATGGACTTCAGTTCAACAGGGACTAGGGTGTACTGTTTGAACTGGGGTTGGATCCAGAAGAACAGCAGAGCAATATTCCCAGCTACAAGAGGTAGAACTTGGCTTTTTCCCTGATGCAGGAACTGAGACTGCCTGGTAGAAGGGCATGGGATGGTGATGACAGTCAGAGAACTTTTGTGCCTTTCTGATGCCTGTCCTGAGGTTGCTTCCTTTGCCCATTAGAAACCTTGGATCAGGCTTGATTCTCACAACAACCAGGCACAGCCTTTGGCTTGGGCTTCCTCCTGCTCACCCTGGCCCCTCCTTCTCTTGTCCCCCCTCAGCTCCTCTGTGAACGGGGCAGAGATTGCTGTGGATGGAGATGGGGCGTGGTGACGAGTGCCCTGAGTTTTGGCTGGGGCATGTCTTCCTCTTCCCGGGAAGGAGCAAGGAGCAGTTTGTAACCCAGGGCCTTAGAGGCTGTCCCTGGGCACCCCACACAGGTACTCAGGTGGTAGGAGTGCACAGACTGTTGTTCCCAGGAGGGTCCCTGTGCCCTGCTGATGGACTGTGTCTTGTTTGGCAGGAGCTGCCAGGCAGAGCTGTCCTCCCGTCTCATCCCGGAGCGGGTGGGCAGCACAGTGCCAGACACTACAGAGAGCCGGCGGCCCAGTGAGCGCCCAGGTGAGGAACACCTCAAACTGGCAGAGATGGGTGCAAGGAAGGGGCTGGCTCTGGAGCCTCATGCTTATCTTTCCTTGCTGAAAGCATGAAGTCAGAAAGTTGGAAATGGGTGAACAACCAAACCCTTGCATTGAATTTGAAAAGTGCTCAGGAGAGGCATTTAAAGCACTTGGGGTGTTTGGAGTTTAGCTGTGGCAGAGTTTCACAGCAACTTTTGATTCTCACAAATGGGAAGTTTTGGGGTCTGGGCGGTGCTGGTGGTAGAAATGCGGAGCTGTAGGACAGATGTTCAGTGACAGTCCTGCTTCATGGGCCTATGGCTGCACCTTGGGTGTGTCACCGCACTGTGCACTGGAGCAGGGGCTGAACCAGAAGCTGTGGTTGGTTCCCTATCCCATTTTGAAGGATTTTCCCATTCAGTTTGTGGGACAGACACCTGTGCACCTGTATAGGCCTGGCCAGCATCTCCTTATCCCAAAGACTTAGCATATGATCCCTGGCAATGTTCAGGGCCAGATTGGATGGGGCTGACCTAGTGGAAGGTGTCCCTGCTTATGGCAGGAGGATGGAGTCTTTAAAGTCCCTTGAGGGAAATGGTCTTTAAGATCCCTTCCAACCTAAAGCAGTCTGTGATTCTGTGATCCTGCTGCCCATGACATGCTTTTTTCTGCAGAGATAGAGAGCTTGTTGAATTCTGTCCACTACACTTCATCTCTGAGATTTTGTAAATATTATCCAACTGGTATAAAAACATAAATTTCAAAGTGGTAGAATTGCCAGAAAACTCCCTCAGTTTGACATGGGCAGTTCCAACTCTCTTCCCATGTGACTCAAACCCACAAACTGGAGCTGCTTTGGGTGTGAATGTTTTCCAGCAACATCAACTGCTTGTCTCTGTTCTGTCACAGAGAGAATGCAGATGCATTAACTATGTGGTTCCTGTCCTTGCAGTGCTGGAAGGGTGGCCACCTTCCCTGAAGTCCCTGACCTTGCCTGAGCTGTCAGCTGTGCTGGAGGAATGTGTGGGAGAGATGGGTAAGGAGGGAAGGACTCTGGACACGTGTTGTGCCCAGGGAAGGCCTGGCTGGGTGGATTTCTGATCGCTTGGAATGGTAATTGAGAGGGATCCAACAACCTCCCTTTTTCAGGGAGGTCTCCAGGCTCTGTAAATGGTGCAGGCAATTTTCTTGCCCTTACGCTCACTCCTGACAGGCCCAGGCTGAGACAGGATGTATGTGGCCCCTGCATCTCCTGGCCAATGGTCACAGCTGCTTGGGAAGTGGTTCCCAAAGTCTGTGTCTTGTTCTCCTGATGACAGGAACTTGTCCCAGCCACAGAGAGACAGCCAGCAGAGACACCCTGTTTCTGGGATGCTGGAAGCTCCAGGGGAGCAGGCGGCAGGAAGGCAGTACAGCAGTGGCTGAGTGCAGCCTGTTTTTTCCCTGCTTCCTGCCCTGTTCCTAATGCTGATTTTTCTCTTTGGTTTGTCCTTAGGAAAAGCTCTGGAGACTGTGACTAAAAACCTCCAAAGGCTCCAAGCCCGGGGGCAGATCGGGCAGAGCTGGCTAGAGCCGTAACAAACCAGGAGGGTGAGTGAAAATTACTGCCATCCATCCACAGGGGACAGGCTGTGGCACTGAGGGACATCACCCCTTACTGCCACTCCCAGCCACCTGTGCATCCCTAATGCTCCCTCACAGCACAGGCACCAGGGCTGGATTCTACCTAGTCCTTACATGCCCTCTGGTTGGATTTCCCTTTGGAAAACCCTTAGTCCACTGGTCTCTCTGTCCCACCAAGGGGTGACTGTCCTCTTTTTCCTGGTGGCTGCAGGAATATTGACGTCGGGTGACTGTTCCACCCGGAAGCTGAGTGTGCCTGGGAGAGTGAGCACAAGGGCCGTGTGGGCAGCACCGCAGCTCTGCCGAGTGCCACTGCAGCTGGCAGGGCTTGGAAGGAGGTCTTGGCCACCAGAGAACACGCGTGGGAGGACAAGGGGCAAGAGAAGAGGACAACCAGCAGCTCTGGGCATGGCTGCTGTCTGGGTTCTCAGGATCCTTGTTCACACCAGAAGGTTTAGGTTAGGAGGAGAAGCTCTGAACCCAGAAGTTTTATCTGCCTGAAGCATCCTTCAGTCCTTGTTGTTCAGGTCTATGTGGTGTTAGAAAGTTGACCATTATATGCAGCAATCAATTAACTATCCTCTTCTGCATCCAAACCTCCCCACAGCCTCTGAAACGTGTCCCTGGCTCCTCTTGTGCAATGTGGATTGGCACAGAAGATATATCTGAGGCCATAAGGAAGGCAGGTTGTTGTGAAGGAGTGAAGTGAGTGGCGTTTGTAATGTTTGGCTCTTTGAGCTGCACTGAAGCTCGTGCAACCCTGTTCCAGTTGGAATGTCTGCTCTACTGCCATCCCAGGTCTGGGCTTCAAAGCTTCTTCCTTCAGCCAGCTCACCGTGGTTCTCTTCAGATTCTTGCCCTCTTCAGGGGTTGCTTGTGATCACGTGTTGTAGTTCAGGAATGAAATTCCTCAATGTAGTGCTCCCACTGAAACACCCCCAACCATGCTTATTCCCCTGTGGTGGCTTGGAGAGAAGAATTGGAGGCACCGAGGGGAAAGATCAGGGGTTGAGATGAGAACAATTTACTGGAAACAGCAATGAGATAAGAAATTAACAGTAACAGCAACAAAATTAATAACAGAGGGTAAAAGAGAGGCAAACAATTCTTACCCCGCTGACTGAAAGGCACTCCGTTCCCCCAGCCCCTCTGTATGGGAGGAGGTAGTACAGAATAACCTCCTGATCCTGGTCATGCCCCTCCTAGCTACTGCAAAAATTAACCCTGTCCTGGTTCACTTTATTCCATTCCCAAAAGCTTGTTCTTGTGGTAAATGCTTTGTAGCAGAGACTATTAGTCTGGTTTGTCTGTGCCAAGATTCCAGCACTGGCAGTGGATGCAAGGCAAATGTTCCCCTGGAAGGACATGAGAGAGAAGGAAGACCTTGGGACTGTTGAGCCTTCCATGCCTCTGGCAAGCAGCAGAATGCCAGGGCAGCAGAGCAGGAACTGAAGAATAGCTCTCTCCCAATGGCAGATGGGCACAAGAAACCACATCCCAGATGGAGCTTTGGCGCACAGCTTTGGCTCTCACCATTGCCTGCGTTTGATTCCAGGCTTTAGTGTTTGGAAGGAGTTCTGCCAGGCCATTCTTTTGTGGGCATTTTCAAAGGGCAGGCGTGCAGGAAAAGGCCCCGTTTCTGGGAGCTGGGCCACAGAGGGCTCTGATGACAGGGAGCTTGGTGTAAAATAGTTTCCAACAACTCCATGTTCCCATTTATTACTGAGTCTTGTGAGGGGGGAAAAAAAAAATCAAAACTTGAGGTCTGTGAGTGATAGCCTTCATGAGTTGGGAAAAGTCTCTTGGGGAAGAGGATGAAACTGTGTGTTCCTCTAGTTTTTGGACCTTGATCACAGATTTCTAAATATAAAAATCCATTTGGGCTCTGTACTTTGAGCTGGTCACCCCTTATAATGAGCTGCCCAAGGAGTCCTTTAGGCAGGGTTGAGAGCAAGTCTGCCTATGTAACAGGTACATCTGGTCTGACTGGGGGCTCTGTGCCTCCTGGGACAGCCTTGGGGCACCCACTGCCCCCAGCTAGTCAGGTATGACCCTCTCTGACCCTGCCCCCTGTGTATTGGGGGTGCTGCCTTCTGCTGGTGTTCAACTCTTAAACTCACCACAACACACTATTTTTTCATCTTTTGCAAATGCCACAGTACACATGGGCACCCAGTGCCAGCTGCAGAACAAGACTGCAGGAGCTTCACCCTGAAGAATTTTGATAAGGTGGAGCTAATTCTCCAAAGGCAGCATCCCAGGAAGTTCCCCCGAGTATGGAAGCTGTGCTGTGAAGAGTATTCTGGACTTTGTCCCTTATTCTCTGTGACTCGAGGAATGGTGGGGAGTCCCAAGGCCTCCCTAGCCTTTGCAGTGGCTGTAGTTGCACTAGTACAGGTTTATCAGTGCTGTGTCCCTTAGATTTAAGGCAAAACCACCCTAAAAAACCTCAGGAAAGGGGCCTGGGAGCCCCTGGAGAGCAAGGGAAGTCCTGGCTCAACAGTGCCTTCAGAACTGGGTGGGCTGTGCAGGACATGGCTAAAAGGAGACTACACAGATTTGGGTCTGAATTTGCTCAGTCTTAGGGTGGAAAAAATGGGTTTGGAGGGTTTAAGATGGTACATACAATAGATTGTAGTGCTTGAGAGCCTGGGAAAAGGAGAGAGAGCTATGGCAGTGTGTGTGTGTGTGTGAAGGAAAAGAAGAGGCCTCAGATAAAGGTGCTGCAGGAGCCCAGGTATAAAGGCTTCAAGGGGTGTGAAAGCAGACAAGGGAGACATTGGGGAGGGGATTCTCTACAACAGTGTTTCCCTGAGGAGGCAATTCCTTAAACAGGGGATGTTAATCAGCGTTCCTTGCTGCCAGGGTTGGCTGTGCAGGCAGCAGGGAGCTGGTAAGCTGTCTGAGAAAAACAGGCTGACTTGGATAAAAGAATAAAAACTGAGAACCTGTTTGTGGGGTATGGGTTTCTCTGGAGGGGGCTGGATTAAGGAATGATGAATAACCTCCCTGATTTATTTAGAGCCATGGGGGATACATACAGTGCTTTCTAGCTTCCTCTCCCAGGTGGTTGCAGTCTCAAGGGACTGAGAATCCCTCATCCCTGGCTTCCGAGCCCTGCCTGGCTCCTCTCAGAGATGCCACCCTTGCAGCACTACCTGGATGGGTGATGTGGCAATGCATTTGGACCACAAAGCACCCAGCAAAGAGCAGCAAATTGGCACCTGTGAATCTGCTGAAGTGAGTCCAGAGGAGGCCACAGAGATGCTCCAAAGGCTGGAGCCCCTCTGCTCTGGAGACAGGCTGTAAGAGCCTGCAGAAGAGAAGGCTCCAGGGAGACCTGAGAGCCCCTTTTCAGTGTCTAAAGGGGCTCCAAGAGACCTGGAGAGGAAGTTGGGACAAGAGATGGAGTGACAGAACATGGGAGAATGGCTTCCCACTGACAGAGGGCAGGATTGCTCGGGAAATTGGGAAGAAATTCTTCCTGTGAGTGTGGGGAGGCCCTTGCACAGGTTACCCAGAGAAGCTGTGGCTGCCCCATCCCTGGAAGTGTTCAAGACCAGGTTGAACAGGGCTTGTAGCAACCTGGTCTAGTGGAAGGTGTCCCTGTCCATGGCAGGGGGTGGAATGAGATGAGCTTTCATGTCCCTTCCAACCCAAACCATTCTGGGATTCAGCTCTGGGTGCTGAAGATCTGTTTCCTTCCATCAGAGCAGACAGAAGCATCAGGCTCTGCTTGCTGAAAAATAAACATTTATTTACATCTGAAAAGAGCGTTAATGTGTAAAATGGTCTCACAGGGGCTACACTGATCTAGGATGACTCCTGTGTGACTCCAGCCTGGCACGGCCTCTTTCCTTGGTGTGCTTGAGGCAGCCCCTCCGTGAGACACTGCAAGAGGCTACCCCCGCCTGTCAGGGAAGGAGCGGGAGCTGGAGCACCTCCTGTGCCTGGGCATATTCTGGAGAGTCCCAGCTGCTTCCTCCAGCCTGGTGGGGTCTTTTTTGCAAGAGAAAGGAAGGAATGTGTCATAGGAGCAAGCACTCAGGAGTGTGTCTGTCCTGCTCCTGAGGGTAAGAGCAAGGAGCCAGTGTGATGGTGGTGACTGTAGCTGCTCCCAGCTCTTCCAGGGAAAGACAGGGCCAGGACAGGAGCTGGAAGCCAGGCATGTGCTGTCCTGCTGAAACCACTCTCCCTCAGATGCTTCCCTTGCCAAGGCAGAGGTGTTCGTGCTCCCGGGCTTCACAGGCTGCTTGTTGAGGGTGGGTTGATGCTTTGATACCTCACTGGAAAGTGAACTTCCTGAATCTCACCCTTTGGCCAGCAAAGCAGTTCCTGAGCCGAGCGTGGCTCCTGTCTGGGTCTGCCCACCTTTCCCCCAGCAGAGGAGGAGGTGATTGGGCTGGATGCTCGACCTGGGATGCAGAAGGTTGGGTTTGGCTCCAGCAAGCTGATAAATCCTTTACTCCTGTGTGACTTGGAGGCTTCATCCTTGGCTCTAGCCATGGCATGGGGGCACCTGCTGCAGAAGGGGCTCAGAGGAGGAACCAAGCGGTTTGTGCAGCTGAAGAGCAGCAAGGAGGGGCAGGTGCTGGTGCCGTGTTCTGTGTCCATGATGAGGTGGAGAGAAGGTGATGAAGCAGCAGCTCACTGTGAAGAGCTTTACAGCATGTCTGGGAGCTGTCAAGGTGCTAGTGAGATGGTCCTTGGGTAGGACAAGGAGGGGAGTACAGGGATGCCTGTTCCTAATGGATTGGTGCAGCAGGAGGGTTTGGGCAGTGGGGCATCAGGTCCACGCAGCAGTGCCAGGCTGAGCAGAGTCTCCCATTCCCACTGCTGAGGGCCAGGCTCCCTCCAGCTGCCCTCCCACTGGGTAGGTGTGGGCAGGCAAGGGGTTCCCCTGCACATGGCTGGTGGATGCTGGCAGGGGTTGCTGGGGCACTGGTGGTGGTAGGAAGCACTAGGCACTGCCTGCGCAGCCCCCAAGCCCAGGCAAGGTGAGGCCCTGCTGAGGGGGCAGTGATGCCTGGTAGGTCTGGGGTACCCACCTTCCCTTTGGATGACGGTGGGGGGATGTCCCTTCCAGCAGCTCCAGTGTGACACAGCCAGACCCTGGTCCCAACCTGGATATCCCGGGTAGGCACTGCCCAGCACAGCTTCCCACAGCCCCCCACCCTCCAGCTGGCCCGTCGTGGGCAGCAGCTGCTCTGCTCTGGCTTTTTGGGGCAGTCACTGCATCACTGGGCACAGCAGAGCACTGGGTGGTCGAGCTTCCAGAGCTGCCACTTCTTCTTCATCTCAGACTTCACCTGGCACAAAGGGGAGAGGGCAGTCTCATCCCTGGCCATGCCTTCCCTGCGGGCATAGGATGGGATGGTGAGCAGGAGATACTGTGGCAGGTACTTACCTCTTTGTTGGCAAAGCAGTACAGCACGGCCACCAGGAAACCCTGGAGGGAGAGCAGGGAGTAAGCCCCTACTACCATCCCTCTCCTGGGACTGGGATGGGCTTAGTCTCCCCCCAGACCATTTTTGGGTGCTTTTAGGGCTGCGGTCCCCCTGCTGCCACTGCCTCAGAGAGCACAGGAGGCACCACCACACACTCAGCACCAGGGCAGAGGGTGGAAGAGATGGTGTCCCCCTCCCCATGGAGGTACCACAGGGAGAGTGAGCTGTAAGAGGCCGCCCCAGTTTTTGTTCCATGATGTGCTCAGAACAAGACATGTCACATTCTTGCCTCACCTGGAAGGAGTTGAGGAAGAGGGTGAAGAACACCTTGATATAGCGCAGGATGCCTGTGGTTTGCTCATCAGTGGCAAAGATGAAGACAACCTCATGGATCCCAAAGAGGGGGATGAGGATGAGGGTGGCTTTGGCCAGCCTGGAAGAGTGTAAGGGGGTCCTAAATCTAGTTAATGTCAGGGTAGTCATTTAAGGACTAGTAGGGTGGGGATGGATGGGGTCATGGGGGTAGGGGTCATGGATGTGGTGTTATCCCAGGACCAGGGGTGACTCACGACTGGCCACACCCTCCCTTCCAGCTCACCGCAGTTTGTAGTCGGCGTAGCCCTTCTGGTTAGCTCGAAGCTTGGCCAGGATCACCTTGAGGATCCGCATGAAGATGAGCAGGTTGATCTGGGGAAGGGGAGACAGTGCACGGGCACACAGAGCACAGCACCCCCACCCCTCGCAACCCACCCTGGCCATCATATGCACCCTCAGGGCCTGCAGGAGATGGCACGTCCTGTACTGCCAAGGCTGCTGCCGCCTCTCCTCCCTTCCTGCCATCCCAAAATCCTGGCTAGGAAGCAGCAGAGGCCATTGCCAACCCCTTTCTCTGAGGTTCAACACCCCCCTTCCTGCACAGACCCCTAGAGCATGGGGGTTGGCAAATTGCTGTTAATAAAATAGCCCCATGTGCATTTAGCTGATCCTTGGAGGCCAACCCTCCCTCCTAAACTCTGCTGGGAACTTCCCCAAGGGATCACAGCCTTGCCAAGGGCTGAAAGCTGGGGGCTGAGCTGCTGTTGTCCAAAAAGGTTATGGGGCTGAAGGGCGTCCCCTACCAGGGAGGCGAGCAGGATGGGGATGCGGATGATCCACCAGTAAGCCATGTTTTCGTTCAGTGCCCAGCACCTATCCCAGGAGACACAAAGAGTGGCACCATCACCCAGTGCCAGGGGTGCAGGATGAGGCCAACAGCTTTCCAGCCCCAGCCAGGTGTCTCAGGGACCCTCAGCAGCCTCTGTCCAGTCCCAGCCCGGAGCTGAGCATCCCCAAGGGACTCCCTTCCAGCCCCACTCACTCTGAATTCTCCTTCAGGTACTTGGCAGCTATCCAGGGCACCACGAACACCACAGGGGTCCCTGTAAGTCACACAGCAAACCCTGTAAAACCAAGCACCCTCCTGAGCTGAGAAACCAGCCCTGGGGCGGGGGCACTGTGGGGACACCCAGGTTCAGCAGAGCCCCCACCCTGCACCCTTCTGGGGCTGGTTTGCACCATGGTGTCCCCAACACTGGGTACTGTCCCCCCCCCCACCACACAGCCAGGTGGTCCCTACCCCAGCCCAGGTAGAGGTAGAGCCTGTAGTAATTCTTCTCAGAGAACACGGCCCCGATGAGCAGCTTGTAGAGGTAGATGGCTTCCACCAGGAACCAGTAGTGGTTGGCCAGGATGCAGTACTGCATCAGCACCTGGGCCACCCGGCACCCCAGCGCCGCCTGCCACAGGAGAGCCATTGTAGGGTTGGCTGTGTGCCCACCCGCAGGGGCACAGACACCCCAATAGCTCACTCATGGGGACCTGGGCACCCTGAGAGCTCACTCAGAGGGGGTGTGGTGTTTTACAGGCACCCTAAGAGCTCATCCATCAGGTGTATGGTGCTCACTCACAGGGGCACAAATACCCTTGTGCTCACCTAAAGAGTGTGTGGGCACCCCAAGAGCTCTTCTATCAGATGTATGGTACTGCACGGGCACCCCAAGCACTCAGAGCTCATCCACAGGGTGCTCAGTCACCTCAAGAGCTCCTGCCTCAGATGCACGGCACTGCACAGGCCCAAGCTCACGCATCAGGTGCACAGGTACCCCAAAACCTCATCCATCAGGCGCACAGGCAGCACCATCACCCCAAGAGCTCACTCGCCAACACGGGGCTGCACAGGCACTGACACCCTCTGCACATCCCTCCCTGATGGGAGGATCCCCACCCCACCTCCAGCCCAGCATCCATCAGGGTCATACCGGGGCAGCACTTGCCTCGTGGCTCAGCAGAGCCTCCCAGTCGGCCACCTGCACCAGCTCCATGCCCCAGCGCTGCTCCAACAGCGCATCTTTCACCATCACCGAGGTTGCCCGCAGCCCAAAGGAGGCAAAGAGGTTGGCATGGATGTAGTTCCTGGTGCAGTGGAGGTTCCTGCCAAGTGCCAGGTGTCAGGTGGTTAGCAACCCTAACCCTGGGCTCAGCTGTCACCAGCTGGGAGGGACCAGGGGCAGGGCTGTGTCCCCCCCGCATTCCTACCTGAAGACTGTGAGGACAAGCAGGGCAGAGATGAGGGTGAGGAGTGACAGTGAATACCCCACAGTGTAGAGCACCTTGAAGCTCACCATCAGCCTGCGGGCACCCTCCTGCAGGTAAGCACAGCGCCCATGAGCTTGGGCAGGCAGCACCTCCTGAGTGGTCAGGGTGCCTGTCTATCCCTGGCTAGGGTGCCCTGTCCCTCCCTGCCCAATGCCTGGGCCAGGGTCCCACCTCCTCAGCGGTGACCTCCATCTCCTCCTCACACTGTGAGTAGTCCCTCCAAGGTTGGCTATCATTCACCGTCAGCCACTGCCCATCGGCACCACACCTGCGACTCACCAGCCCATGTTTCACTGTGGACACAAAGCACCATGTTCCCCTTGGGTTTCTCCAAACCCCTCTCCTGGAATGATAGGTCAGACCCTACTCAGCCCCAAAGACCCTCTTCCAGGGCAGGCATGAACAGTGCATGAGCTGGCTCTGCTCGGTGCCCCTTACTCCAGGTCTGCTTGTGAGTCTCCCTCCCCCCATCATCAGGCAGGAGAGGAACCCTGAGAGGCTCTACCCCCCCAGCATGGCTAAGCTCTGGCTTCCAGTGGTGGGATGGCCGAAGGGCATCCTCACCTTTCTCAAACCAGGGCAGGTAGAAAGGACAGGAGACGTTGACAGCAGTGCCAGGGCTCCCATCGGGCCAGCAAGCATACATGTCGAATGTTCGATTACAGAACAGCCCTTCCAGTGGCATCAAGGGAGGAAAAGTGGATAGTCAGATGCTGGTGGCATGGCTGCATCCAGCCCTGCCATCCCAGCACCTCTGAGTGGGGTGGTGTCACCCTGAATGGGCTGTGGAACCCCACACCAGCCTTAGATCCCCCTCATGCATACCAGCTCTGGGCATCCCATTTGAGATATGGAGATCCTTGTCAGACCCCCAGACCATGGGGGTGACCAGTGCAGAGAATGCTGGAAGAGGGATAAAATCCAGCCCTGGCTCTGTGTACCCTATGTCTGACCCCGAGATGGGCATGACTGTGTACCTGCTGGGTAGGGCTCGCTTGCCATCCTCCTCAGACACTCATCACGGTACCGCAGCCACTCCTCAAAGGTCTTCTCCAGCACCTTGGCCCCACTGTGCTGCAAGCCCAGAGCTGGGTCAGAGCCTCCTGCCCCACAACCTGCATCCCTCCGTGTGTGCTGCATCCTTGGGATGGGCAGGGACACAGTATAGAGCCAGGATGGAGCCCACTCCCCATGGGTCTGGCAGTGCCCACCCTGCTGCCCCACAGCCCCAGCTTGGCCCTCACCGGCACAGAGGAGAATAGGCACATCCAGGCAAGCTGGACAATGCTCCAAAGGTATCCAGATCCAAGCATGTCCCTCATGGCTGCTCCCACCAGCCTGCAACCAGTGCTCCCAGTGCCGAGGTGCGTCTCAGGCTGAGCTGAGGACCCGGATCCTGAGTGAGAGATGGAAGAATGAGCATGGCTTTGCTCTGCCAGCCACCCACAATGGTGTGGAGGAGATGTGCTTTTCGAGGCAGCGGAGGAGAAGATCTTGGGCGTGCCCTGGGCTGCCACAGCCCCGGTTCACTTCCCTGCTAGAGCCAAAACCTCGGGGAGCACCAGGCAGAGAAGCCGGGGTGTAACTGCATCACACCTCTTGGATGAGCTTTGCCAGCTTCCATCCGCCGCTGCCGGTCCCGGGCTTACGATGGTGAAGTCGGAGGAGAGCAAAAGCCACCGTGACAGCCTTAGTGCCACCGCCACCACCCTAGCAGGTGGCTGGCACCCATGGGTGACCTGGGAAGGGGCCACGGCTCCAGGGCCAGGAGGCAGCGAGTCCTCTCCTGGGGTCCCCCGGAACACCCTTGCCCCGTTGCCTGCCAGGGGGTGGACCCCCCAACCAGCCGCGCCCACCTCCCGCCCCGATCCGGCTCGCAGAAACCCCTCACAACCCAGTCGGGGGACTCGAGCGCAGGAGCAACCCGGTCCCTCCGGGGCTCCCCGGTCCTCCTGGGGGATGACCCCAGGCCGGGCCCCCGCTTCCAGCATGGCCCCCCCGGTCTGTGCCCTCCTGGCGATCCCCAGCAGGGTCCACTCCGTGCCTGCGGGGGTCCCGGCGCTTCGCCGGGGTTGTGCCGCTTGCTCCGCCCGCTTACCCGGCCCCGCGGTCCCGACAGCCCGGGCAGTTACCGGTGTGACGGTGTTTCCAGTATTCCTGGTGCTCCCAGTGTCACTGGTGTCACTGGCAGCCCCGCAGCCCCGGTGATAGTGCTCCCGGTGCTACAGGCAGCACCGGTGTTACAGTGTTCCCGGCAGCCCTGCAGCCTCAGTATTCCCGTTGTTCCCAGTGTTCCCGGTATTCCTGTTGTTCCCGCTGTTACGAGCAGCCCCCACTCCGCGAGGAGAACGCGGCGATTGAGCGGCGTCTGCGGCGAAGCCGCCTCCTGCCAGCGCCGTGCCCCGACGGGAGGTGGGGCTTTAGGGGAGTTTCGAGGGGGCGTTATAGGGAGTTTGAGGTCGGGACCGCCCCCGGGGGCTCGGGCCGCCCCGATGGGATCCGGAGGGTCCTGGTGCCGCTGCCTCAGTGCCTACGGAGCTCCAGCACAGACCCACGGAGCCCCTCGTGCATCACACAGGTATGGGGATGGGGTCCAGGTTCAGCCCCACCGGGGGTTCCTGGTTGAATCATACAGGAATGGGGATAAGGATCCAGGTCCAGGTCCAGTCCCATCGGGAGCCCCTCCCTGGTGGAATGACAGAGGAACAGGGATGGGGGTCCAGCCCATCACGTAGCGACAGGGATGGGAGTCGAGCCCTCAGACTGTGGGTCACAGGGATCAGATGAAGAGTCCAGACTCCTTCAGTCTCTCCTAGAGCCTCATCCTCCTCATTATGCAGCCCTAGGGAGAGTCAAATGGGTCTTCACCTTCCAGGCTTGGTGTCCCTCCGGCTGTTCCCTGGGCTGGGTGCTGTGAGGTGCTGTCATGGTGACAGCCCCTGTGCAGGTGGGGTGGGCTGCTGAGGGTCACCCTCCCCTGGGGATCAAGGGGCTCAGAGGACAATACCGGATCCAGCACAGGGAAACAGCCCATGAGTCCCATCATCCATCCAGGGAAATCTCAAGGGCAGGAACAAGCTGTGGGACAAGCCTGGTGGTCCTGGTCACACTGTCTCTTCACATGCTGGCAGTGGGGAGGGAGCGGGTCTGTGCATCACCATGGGCAGAATGGAGGAAGGTGATTTTCCATCAGTGGAACAAGTGGGGGAGGTTCCTCTGGGGACCCCCCAAATATCAGCTGTTGTGGTTTCCTCTGATCAGGTTTTCTGACAAAAGGAAGATTGGCTTATGTTAGAAGCTGCTAGAAGTTTTCTTCTATTCTGTGGAGCCAGTGATAGTTAGCTCCAAGGAAAACTTCCTGCTTTTGAATCATAGTAATGCCCCTGCATGAGAAGACATTTAAGAATAGGAGTTGTTGCGCAGCTGAAAAAATTTGCAACATTAACAATGCAGACAGCAAGGTCCTGAGTAGTTGCATTTACCCCATTCTTTTTGCACTAGAACAATAAAGCTTGGAGCGCTGCTCCTCAAACTTAACTCCATGTTCCTGTAATACTTTAGTCATTATAGTAAGGATGGATTTCTCCTCTGCGCTCATATACACCCCCATGTCTGATCCCAACAGCTCACCTTCTTCCCAAGGTGCCTGCAATCTTTATGTACAGATTTTTCGTCTCTCAGGTCTGTCAGCCTCTGGCCGCACTGCGCTGTGCTGCCGCCGATCTCCTCTCCATGGTTTCAGTTCCTCACACGGCGGTTTCGGGTCCTCACATGAGGCACCAATTACTGCAGTGGCAAGCACACACACACACACAGAGTCACACCGACAGCATGAACCATCAACAACAACGACCATTTTATTAACAGAAGGCTTCTCTTTTATACTTTTTCTTATTTGTCCATGCATACATATGTCACACTCTATTAGCCAAGCACTTCTGTCCACGAGTCTTAGACCATCTTCTGTTAGGTAGTTCACATCTCTCCTCATGCTGGCAAGACTCAAAACACATCTTGTTTTTCTCAGTAGTTTTCCTTCTTTCTTCCACTTTCCCATGCCACTGCAAGGCTATAGACTTGTTTTTCTCTACTTTCTCATGCTCACAGCTGCATCCTTCCGAGGCTGAAGGTGTCTTCAGCCTAAAAGTCTCCAACAAAGGTCCGTGCAGAGGAGGAGCAGGGGGAGGGACCCCACGGATCAGGGAAAGGACTCAAAACTATTATTCCCTGACAACCGTATGCCAACCGTGGTGAAATGAGTTGTCCCCTCGAAACCCATGGGATCCATTGGGGTGCAAAGACCCCCCCATCAGAGTGGGGATGCATGAAAGAGGATGTTACCTTATGGGAGGCCCCCAAGGTGGAGCAGAGTCCTGCAAGAGATTTGTGGCTGGGGCCCATGGAGAGAGAAACCTACGCTAAGCAGGTACAGCCAGCTTATACATAAAAGACTGCATCCAATGGAATGACCCACAGCAGAGCAGAGAATCTCTGTCATGGGAGGGACCCCAAGGAAAGCAGGGGAAGAACGCAGAGTTATGATTCCCCTGTGACTGTTGGTGATGACTGTGGTGAGGCAAGATGTCCTCTTGCAGCCCACAGGAAAGACCCCTGAGAAAACAGATTTGGAAGAACTGTTGCTTAAAAGATGGTCTTGGACTTCCTCATTAGAAGCAGCTAAATCAACAACTGACTCTGGGGGGTGATTGGAAAAGTGTTTCTAAATTGTTTTATTTCTTATTTCTAGTTAGCTTGTTCGTAATAAATTTAAGCATTATTCTGAGTTTTGCTTTGCCCGTGGTAATTAATCAAAGCTTCTCTCATGGCTGTTATCACTAATCGTAAATTCCTAGCTACCTGTTTTTTTCCTTTCCCTCTGGAAGGTGAAAGGGGGCGAAGAAGCTTTGAGTGCTTTGGCTGGACACTGAGCATTCAGCCAGGGCAAAACAACCACAATTTTTGGTGCCATGGCTCGGATTAGGCTCAAACCCCCACACCAGCAGTGGAGCACTTCTGGTGCTGGCCCTGCCCTGCAGCAGAATGTCACGTTCATAACCCAAAACTGCCTGAATGCACCAGAAAATGCATTTATTTTGAAAAAATAATGCTGTTTTCTTAAAACTACTGGAGTGGGCTCAGAGCAGACACACGGGTCAGATGGATGAGTGTCGTTGTTGGGACACACTCGGTAAAAAGCAGGCAAAGATCCCGAATAGACAAAAGTGAAACTTTCTTCTCTCTTTAGTTTTTCACACAGCTACTTTTATATATTTCCTAAGTGTATGTGCACTAACATTATTGGTGCTCATTACACCCAAACAATCACCTATTGGTCACGGTTACAAGCTACTGTCTCTGTACAAACTTGTCCAAGTTTGTTATCTTCTGCTTCTCCTGAGTTCTCTCAGTCTCTACAAGTTGTTTCTTTTCACAAGTACACAACAGTCTGGCCAAGGTCAAATTCTTCTTGCTCTGTCAAGAAATCCACAGGCCTAGTGCATTTCCCACAGATGAGGAGTCACATCTTGTCGTTGTCAGGACGGACTTGATAAGAAGCAGGCGAAGATCCCGAATTGATAAGAGTAAAAACTTTTACTATATATATAAATATTTTTCACACAGCTACTTTTATATATTTCCTAAGTGTATGTGCACTAACATTAATGGTGCTCATTACACACAAACAATCATCTATTGGCCACAGTTAGAAACTACTGTCTCTGTACAAACTTGTCCAAGTTTATCTTCTGCTGCTTCTGAGTTCTTTCAGTCTCTGCAAGCTGTTTATCTTTACGGGAACACAGCAGTCTGGCCAAGGTCAAATTCTTCTTGCTCTGTCAAGAAATCCACAGACCTGTTTCCCATAACATCTGTTGCTCCGGTGATGCGAGTGGTGTCTGGTTATTCCAAGTGGCAAATAACCCATTTTGTAGCAGCCCAAGGCAATGATCTGCAATTTTGGGGGAAAATGAGACCTCAGCTACCTCTCTCAGCCCAAGCCAGCACTCTGATGTTTGCTCATTAGCAGCTTAAAGACTTTGGACAAGGGCCTGGAGTGCCACAGCAAGGGGGAATGGCTTCTCAGTGACAGAGGGCAGGAATGGGATATTGGCAATAAATTTTCCCTGTGAGGGTGGGCAGGCCCTGGCACAGGTTGCCCAGAGAAGCTCTGGCTGCCCCAGCCCTGGGAGTGTCCAAGGCCAGGTTGGATGGTGTTTGTAGCAACCTGGTCTAGTGGAATGTGTCCCTGCCCATGGCAGGGGGTGGGTGGTATGAGATGAAGATCCCTTCCAGCCCAAACCATTCCATGATTCTATGATAACGTGGTTCTGTGCCACCTATGGAGGATGATTCTAGCCATGTCCCCCTTCCCAGACCCAGACATCCTACATCTTCACCCCACAGAACTCCCTTTGTGAATCCATCTAATGCCAGCAGGAGCATGGGATGGGCTCATCTCATAGGGATGTTGGATTTGGAGGACAGCCCAGGGCTGCAGCATGTGCATACAATTCCCCATAGAGGGATCACAATCCTCCAGACCCTCCTAAAGAGCACCAGGGCAGAGGATCCATCTGGATGGGATTTTCTCCCTGGTCTCTTGAATAGTGACATGGGGAACAAGCTGTTCCTCTCCATATTGATGAATTTCAGGCAGGGTCTCCATAGCAACTGCAGTGCTTACAGCTCAGCCAGGGCCATATCCTGATCCATGGGGTGCTGCAGAGCCGCCTGTGGGCATGGGAGAGGACTGGGACAGCCCCCTGCTCTCCAAAAGCTGCTCTCCTGCTGGGGTGTGTTTGAGACACAGCTGACACCAAGGAGATATGAGTGATAAATCTATATGTTAAAGGTAGGGTTCACCACTGGAGCTGGAAAAATTGTCTTGGAATGGTCTCATGCATTGAAAGTGTTGGTGACTCTAGGGCAACTTGAGAGCTGCAGGGGTGCTCAGGAAGGGAAGAGCATCTTCCAGTGTCCTCCAACATAGAATCATTGAATGGTTTAGGTTGGAAAAGCCCTCTAAGATCATTGAATCCAGCAATGCCAAGGCCAGCACTAAACCACATCCCCAAGTGCCATATTCCCTTGCTTTTTTGAACACTTCCAGAGATGGTGACTTCACTTCTGCTCTGGGGAGCCTGTGCCAGCACCTGCCCACCCTTTCAGTGAAGAAATTTTCCCAAATATCCAATCTAAACCTCTCCTGGCACAACTTGAGGCTATTTCCTCTAGTCTTATCACTTGATATCTGGGAGAAAAATCAGTGTCTTCACAGGCTAGACACTGAACCAGACAATCCTACAGGGCTAAATTTCTTCCTCAAAGGACTGTTACCAGCAGAAACACCTCCTGAAGGCAGATTTCATTTTATCTATTTATTACTGATGGGTGTATGAGTTTAAAGGAAACTAAGATGTCTGTGTTGATCAGGAGAAGAAAGGGGCCTTCTTCTTCAAAAATAACCACCCCACTCCCTTAAACATAGAACAAACTTTAATTAGGAAAATGTATGGAAAAGGATAATAGTTCTTAACTACAATATATCTATATATATATATATCCAGGAGGGAAAAAAAGAACCAGAAAACAGTTTGTAATCAACACTTGAAGGGGGTTAAAGTTTCTGCTGCACTTGGGTGCAATTATATTCACGGGCAGCAGGTGGCTGTGGGGGTGGCTCCCAGGGACGCGGCGGAGGCGCCGGTGGCGATGATGGGGCGGTGGCGGGTCCCGGATAGGCTCCCATGGGATCGTTGGGGCAGAGGGATGATGTGGAACCTTTTCCGTTGTGCGGAGCAGGCACGTTCCCGTCCTTTGTTCCAGAGAAGCAGCATTGGGCTGGGGGTGGGGGCCAGAGGGGGCAGCAGCAGCTTCTCTACTGATGTCCGCCCGTCAGGAAAAAAAAGGTCTGTCGCAAATCCAAGGCACAGGGTGCCCAGAGTTAGGGGTTGCGGGGCGGGGGAAGAGGAGCCAAGCCGAAAAGGGGCTCCCTCTGAGATGCTTCCACTCCCAGCAGCTGCCGGAGAAAAACGAACTGCTCCCAACCCAGCACACAGCGAAAACAGAAACACTTCTCTCCCTTCCCCTCACCCCTTCCCTCATCCATTAGCTTGGAATGCGAGTGCCCAGCCATCCCTTTTGTTAACTAACAGTGTGAAGTTGAGCATTAGCTTCACACTCTGTGTTGGTAGGACAAGGAATTCCATAGCAGATTCTGAAACTATAACAATGGGGAAATTCATCCGTGTGTATTATTGCAGGCTCTGATAATCAAGCTGCTTTGTTCCCCATACAGGAGCAATTCGCAGAATAGAAACACTCGTCAACACATCCTGACTTGTAATTATTCAGTGAGCTTCTCAGAAAAGCCTGGCTAAGGAGTTACCAGGTAGAGAAATCCATCAGTATGTGAATGCCCCCAAATCTCCTTCTGCGCGGCAGGGACAGAGCAATAGAGAAATGACCTTCTGCGGGACACCGAATCACTCTGGCATCACTTATGGGGCTGGCCCATCACGTCTCACCCCCAGATTCCTGCTTTGAGGCTTATTCCTGTAAATACCATGGGAAATGAAATCTATTATGTGATTGAGCATTTGCCTGATGGTCACAGTCTGTTACAATATGATTATAAAGTCAGCTTGTCATGATAATGTCAACTTGTCCATAGCCAGAAACCAGCCTACTCAATGCGACCAGTTAGATTTTATAGGGAATCAGATGCTTGGACATTTATTCCTGAAAAATGCTGGTTTTAAGAGATACTGAGGGACAACGGACTTTGGAGGAACAGGGAGAGATGCTGTTTTGAGTAAAAAGAGGAAAAGTCTTGTGAGTCACATCCTAAGACGTACCTTGGAGGGTGCCCCCAGCCAGCACCCTGCAGGGGCCATATGAGACCTAGAGCTCTGACTGGAGTTTTGCACAGTGTTTGCAGGATGGGAGCATCCATTTTCATTTCATTTCCATCCTATTTCCATCCCCTCAGGCTTTGGCAGCCAGGCACCCCACTCCATTACACAGCAAAGGTAATTTCCAAGCTGCTGTTTTCACATCCCATGATCAATGACTGTTCCCAGCTCATAAAGGCACTATTGGATTTGGCAGTTATTCAGAGGCCCTCGGCAGCTGCTGTCCCTCCAGCGAGCCCCGTGGGCACAAGGGCTGCAAGTCTGTATTCAAGGCTGACTAAGTCTCTTCGGTTTCTGTCGGGACTCTCACCTAATTCAAGCCCAAAGGTCTAAACCATAAGATCAAGAACTTCTCTGAACATCATCTATATTCACATCCTGCCCCAGGGCTGGACTCTTTGCACCCATCCTCTGCCAAGGGGCACGGCTTCCCCTCTTCCATATGTAAAGCCTTGGTAGGCAGTGCAGCATCCATATTCCACCCTAGGGTTCACATAACCCCAGGACCAGGAATTCAAGGACAGATAGAGTGATGCATCTTTTATTTCGTCCCTGCCTATTAGCCCGGTTGCAACTTCTTTTGTTACCACCTATTTAAGAAGAATTTGGCCTGATCTCCATCCAGCTCTGGGGCTCCCAGCACAATAAAAACCTGGCTGGAGCTGCTGGAGTGAGTCCAGAGGAAGCCATGAAGATGCTCCAAGGGCTGGAGCCCCTCTGCTCTGGAGACTGGCTGGGGAAGCTGGGGGTGTTCACCTGTGGAAGAGAAGGCTCTGAGGAGACCTGAGAGCCCCTTCCAGTGACTAAAGGGGGCTCCAGGAGACTTGGAGAGGGACTTGGGACAGGGCCTGGAGGGACAGGACAAGGGGAATGTCTTCCCACTGCCAGAAGGCAGGATTAGAGGGGAAATTGGGAAGAAATTCTTCCCTGTGAGGGTGGGGAGGCCCTGGCACAGGTTGCCCAGAGAAGCTGTGGCTGTCCCATCCCTGGGAGTGTCCAAGGCCAGGTTGGACGGGGCTTGTAACAACCTGGTCTAGTGGAAGGTGTCCCTGCCCATGGCAGAGGGTGGAATGAAATGAGTTTTAATGTCTCTTTCAATCCAAACCAGTCTGGGATTTGGTGATCTATCACCTCCCTGTCTTTTTTCCTGCCCAGACTGGCTGGGTAGTCACATTCAGCATCTCACCTGCTGGTGTGGAAATAAGGGTGGTCAACACCTTCCTGCATGGGTGTGGTGCATGAGGAGATGGGGATGAGGATGAGAATGGGGATGGAGCTGTACTTTGTTTTGCACCCAGCTGCTTTTACAGCCCCATGGTGGAAATACAGACGATTTTCTGAAGCTGAAACACAGCCTTGAAGATGATTGATAAAAATCCCACTGTTCCCCTGATCCACAGGGAAAGTGAACCCAGAAGTTTCCCCTCAATGGGCCAATATTAAGTAAAATATGTGGCAGGGACTGTCCCCTGTGGCCACAGGGACTGGGCATAGCAACAACCTGTATCTTCACCTCCACCCCTGCTGATTCCTTTCCAGGTGAAACCAATAAATGTAATTTACCTTAATCATCGTTAAACTGGGCAGGGTCAGGGTTAATCCCAGGTATAAATCACTGAAAGGCAGCTTCATCAGAACTTCCCACTGGCTATTTATGTACTCACAGGACTACAGTACTGCTTTGCCAGCTCAGGAGAGGAGGGAGGTTAGTCCCTAAGATTTCTAAGGGAAGTTTGATGCGACAGCTGGGTGGATTCGCTCCCCCTTTCCCGTCCCGCGCCAGCCACGTGGTCATAAGAAACACAAAGAGGCTGCAGGAGAGGGAAGCAAAGATAGAGTTTATTCACACGGTCAGGCGTATTTATAGGGCTTTAGGGGATGTTGGTCACAGCCTATAGGATTCAAGGGTTAAGAACCAATGGGGAAAGGGTTAACAATGGACCAATAAGGGGGGGTTTTCACATTGCCTGGCCAAGTAAAGTCTTGCATACTAATTAGGAAGATAAGGGTTTTCTCTCAAGGGGTCTTGGGAAGAAGGGGGGCTCAGGGAAAAAAAAAGGCAAAGACTCCATTTTACAATACAGTAAAAAGCCTCAGGTTTTTAAGGCAGTTTGGTTGGTTTCTTCATCTCCTTCACAGGCCCACCGTTACAGTTTGGCGGTCTGGAAGATCTGCTTTACTGCTTGCCGAAACGTGTTTCAAGCTGTTCCGAGGAAAAAAGGGCTCAGTCCTGCCTGTGAAGACTCGGTTCTTGCTGCTGCATCCCAGCTTCTCCCAGCCTGGAGGCATCTCCAACCATTCCTGTGCAAGTAGAGGAGAGAAGATGAACATCTTCTGTGGGATCTGTGACAGGAGAACCTTGGGGCGTACTGTAGCTCTTCTGAGAACAGACATGTTTTCTAAACCTTTGCCGTCCTGTTTTGTAGAACTGAGGGATAATGAAGTTGCTTTGTCTTACAGTGCATTGTGGGTCCTTCCCAGCCTTCCAGCTGTCCCAAACGTTGGATGTTTGCCACCTTATGGCATTGTGTGATGGATGAAAATGTATTTTTACCCTGGACTGTAATTGTCAGGGCTCTGTTGTGCTCAGTAAAGCATTCAAGTCACTTGGACCTGCCAGGGGAGAGACGTGCTCTGCATTTCCCTCTTGCTAGCGGATCTGAAAAGGCTCCAAAAAAACTACCTCAAGGCTTCTAACCCCTCTTAGTGTAACACAGCTTAGAGCTGGGGAAAAGGAGGCATCAAGAGCGTAGGTGCTGTGCTCTGTCATGGGGCAGGACATTCCAGGGGGGACTGACAGATGCTGGAAGCCCAGCTACTGGAGGAGATGTCATGATGCATCTTCTCCAGCATTATTCCATGGGAATTGCCCAAAGCCCACATGTTTGGGAGGTGCTGTATCATAGCACTCTTGGCTGTTTACCTTCAACTTGCTGGGAAAGCTCCCTCCTCCCTCTCACTCTGGGGAAAATGAAGTAAAAAAGCAACTTCCTGGTTTCTTAGGTCCTTGCATGTGTTTCTGCAAAAGCTTCCTAATTAGCTGGTGGAGCAGGCAGATCTGAAGCTGGGTGGCACCGTGGGGTTAGCAGAGCAGCTGCTGCTCTTTTCATGCTGTTTGCAGGGAGATGCTCCCCTGCTCAAACACAGCTCTCCTTGGAAGCTCAAAGGTGAATCACAGAATCATGGAATGGTTTGGGTTGGAAGAGACTTCAAAGCTCATCTTGTTTCACCCTCTGCCATGAGCAGGGACACCTTCTGCTAGACCAGATTGCTCCAAGCCCTGTCCAATGTGGCCTTGGACACTTCCAGGAATGGAGCAGCCGAAGTTTCCCTGGGTAACCTGTGCCAGTGCCTTGGTGCATCTTGTTCTTGGTTCTTCCTGGAATCAGTTTTTTTCTATATGTGCAAAATCTTCACAAAAACATGCGAGTTTGGGTTGTATCTAAAGGTATCGATAGATGCCACGAGCTGGGCTGAAAACACTCACTGGAGTTTTGTGGCAGCCATTGCTGCTTGTGGGTGATTTTTCTTCTGATGATAATAAAAAAGCCAATTAGTATAAAAAGTCAAGGCTGTGTGGTCCCTAGTTATTGCTCCTTCCAAACCCAGTCCTCTTCCTGCTGTTGCAGGGAAGCTCTCTGGGAGCAGCAGTTTGGACTACACACTTTCTCCCTCAGCAGCTTTTGTCTTCTCCATGGAACAGAGATTTTTAGCTCTCAAAGTATCTGAGCTCCTTCTGCTGGGCATCACCAGCTCCAGGGGCTCACGTGAGGGTGCTGCACAGAGCAGAACACCTATGTGTAGGGATGGGCTTTTATCAAACCCATCTACTGATGAGGTGCAGGCTGACATCACCCCAACTTCTGCTCTTCAGCCTTCCTGCCATGGAATCCATCCTCCTATTGTAATGGGTAATAAAGGCAAAAACATATACTTTGCTGATCAAATAGGTTTTGTAATATTGTAGTTAATGTTTTACTTGTATTGCGAAATGTTAAACCACAATGTTATGTATGTTATGCTGGTTGTAAGTTTTGGAATGTACTTATAGGGGAAGCATAGAGAGAGCTGATAAGGAGAGGACTTGCTGCCTTCATCCCTGAACCACCTAAAGGGAAAAGGACTGACCCCTAGCAACAGGACAGAGCCCAGAGTGGGAACGAAGTGGACTTGGAAGATTTAAAAGAGAGCAGGAACGGAGCAGATTTTGATTGGAGGAGCCAAAAGAGAACAGAGGGTATAAAAGTGGACTAGGGACTCATTAAGTTTGTGGACCGTTGGTGGAGCAGGAGACTCCCCGGCTGCCCAGCACTGTTTTGCTCATTTGCCTTTAATAAAATTTTGGTATTTCAAATTTTAAACTTATGGTCTTTTTGACTATAACACTATGATAGGTTTTGGACTAGGTTTTGAGGAGCATTCACTTCGCTTTTAGTTAATGAAATCTGAAGCTGGGTCCTGGGTTTGCTGGCAGTGTGATATATTTTCTGGAGCTCCAGTAAATAGAGATTTCTGGCTGTACTTGTCAGCTCTGCTTATAAAGAGGCACAGACATTCTCATCAGGAGTGTTTTTCTGATGTGACCAGAGATTTCCCAACAGCTTAACAACCAATAGAGGCACCCAGCCTGCAATGAGAGGAGGAGCCAGAGGTCCTCATTACTAAACTAAGGAGGGACAATAATTCCTCAAATCCCATAAAAACTGCAGAGTAATAGCCTTTGCTTGGATATTATAAGGTCTCCAGGCAGAGGCAGGTAGCACAGCTGAGGTACAGGGAGCTGCTGGGAGTGATGCTGAATTCATCCAGGCCTCCTCTGGACTCAATTTCACAGTTGAGGGCAGTTTTGCAAGAGAAATAGGTGGTTACACGGAAGGGGTTATTTCCAGGTGACGTGTGACCCTGCTGGTCTCCTTGTGACTGTACCTGGCTTGCTCTGGCTGGGATTCCTGCCAGGAGACACAGCTGGATTCAAGGATCCCTTTTGCTTTGCTGGGATCTCCACGGGAGAACTCATCAGTGCCATCCCCTCCCTGGGCACTGGCACGAGCATGTAATGGGGTTACTTGGGTTACAAAATCTCCTGCCAGCCCAGCTGCGCCCAGTACCCCTCCCCCTGCCTCCAGTGATCTTTCACTCCCTCTTGCTCACCAGCCCCTGCCTAAAGCCCCTCCATCACTTCCACTTCAAACATTTCCTTGACACACAGCTATTTTTATGTGGTTTGAACATAAACCAACTCCCTTCATCTTTTAACAGAGCAACATTTAATTCTGCTGCTGAGATCACAGGTTTCTGCCAGCACAGGGACATAAAATTCCCAGACCGGCATGGCTCCAANAGAGCTGAGACTCAGAGAGGGTTGAAAACTAAGCGAAGGTGGTACCTCTAAAGATAAGGAGTGTTAGGGATAATCCGGGAAGAGCTCTCACTTTCACTCATTTGTGTCCCTAGTTTTGATGGTGATGCCCAAATGTGTGTGGACTGCACTCAATTATTGTGGATATAAAACACTTAATGGCGGGGGGGAAATCTTCTTGCACTGTACTTAAGCCTGTACACTTTCATTTAGTGGATGTAGCACTTGGGGACATAGTTTAGTGGTGACCTTGGCAATGCTGGGGGAATGGTTGGAGTCAATGGTCTTAGAGAGCCTTTCCAACCTTAATGATTTTGTGATTGTAATTAGTAAAACAAGGGAGCTCTGCTAAGATGGGAGCATGGAGAAGAAAACCTTGCCAGGAGGGCTTGATTCACCTTTGTGCTCTGCAGGGTTTGTGCCCCTCAGCCAGAAAAGCAACATTTTCCTGGTGATCCTTATCAAGAAGGGTAAAATTGGGTTACTGTTACAGTGTTCTTCCAAGCCTGTTTTGACTCTTCGTCCGTGCCACCTTGGCTGGTTGTTCTCTGCACCTTTCCCTCCAGGTAGGCCAGGAACCAAAATGTTGGTGAAAGACACCAAACCATCTCGTGATCCATATGGGTCCTTTCCAACTCAACATATTCAATAAGAAAACAATTATTTTTGGATCCTTTTGCCTTATAATGAAGATATGCTGAACTTTTTGTTCCCAGGAACACCAGGAGGGCTGTGTCAGCTATAAACCAAGCTGTGCTGTGTCATCTGAAATTGGTCATCCAGAAATTAGGCAGATTCTGGGAAATAAGTGCTTAGCGCTGGCTTTGGGTGGATCAAATGGTGCTTTGCTTTGCAGGGAGCTAACAGAGGTGGGGAATATAATCTTGTTTTGAGCTGCATGTAAGTGAGAACTCAATCTCTCCTGACCTGTCAGACACAGACTGAGATGGATCTGAAAATCTACTTGCTTGAGGATGATTTTTCACCTTAAGTAGCTTTTCTTGATTGTCTGATGAGTGATTAAAGGGCAGTTTTTGATTTATTACTGCTTCTGCTTGATACATGGGCTGTGGCTTATCCATGTGGCTTACTCTTCTCTAATGCCAGCCTGTTAACAGGGAGAGCTGCTCTGCAATGTAGTTATAGGAATGTGACATTTCTGGATATTTTCCTTCCCCAGACCTTCAGGTTTCCCCAGCTTGCAAATAAAAGCCAGACAAGGATGCAAAAAATGTATGACAATTTCATGTACCAGCTAAAAGAAATGAAAACCTCATAATTTCCTATCTTGCCTTTTTTTTTTTTTTTTTCTTACCAGGCCCTCTCTGAGCAAATGGCTCTGGTAGAATCCCTTCCCAATCCCTCAGGCTATTTGTAAAGCTGATACCTTATCTAACAGGCACCTTAAAAAACAACCCAACCGAAACAGGTTTTTTCTCCACCTTTGTGATCACTCTCAAATTTTTTACAGTACATGAAAAGTATTAAGAGTATATTGAAGTGTACAGAAGCTTCACATGAGGGTTTTTGTGGGATGCAAAAGAAACCTGAGGACTTTTAACCCATTTTTTTTCCCAACAGGAAGGGCACAGATGAGTGTTTCCGACTTTTGTGCTTGAAGAATCTGAAAAATGCCTGTTCAACTCAATTTTTTTTATTCCTAATTTAAAAAACCCCAGAGAAATAATGATAAAAATTATTAGCTTTCTCACTTGATCATATTTACAACAGCACATTATGTCCCAGCCCAGTCAAGACCAACAGCCCTGGGATTGAGGATGGAATTTGAAGTGTGAGAATAACCACGTAAGACAATGTCAGAAACAGAGCAGGAAAATCCTGAAGCTTTTTTTCTATTCTTTGCAGTTCATTTTGCAGAAGGATTGTTCCAAGCCCCATGCAACCTGGCTTTGAACTCTTCCAGGGATGGGGCAGCCGCAGCTTCTCTGGGCAACCTGTGCCAGGCCCTCTCCACCCTCAAAGGGAACAATTCCATCCCAGTATCCCATCTAACCCTGCCCTCTGTCAGTGGGAAGCCATTCCCCCTTGTCCTGTCCCTCCATCCTTTGTCCCAAGTCTCTCTCCAGCTCTCTTGGAGCCCCTTTAGTCACTGGAAGGAGCTCTCTGGTCTCCTTCAGAGCTCCTTCAGAGCCTTCTCTTCTTGAGGCTGAACCCCCCTCTCTCTCCCAGCATTTTGTGCTAACCATGTTTGCAGCAATCAAAAGGGACCCCATGGCATATTAGTGATGTTCAGCTGCCCAGGTCAATGGTTTCTCAATGAAATCTTTGATTAATGGATGCTCATGACCCAAAGGACGACTTCAGTGGTGTATTTGGTGATGGATGGGGGCCAGAGGGGCTAAAAGGGGTTGGCAGTCCTGGAGCCAGAGTGGAAGCTGTAAACAGGATGATGCCAACAGCCTGCGTGTGGAAAGGTTTGCCTGGCACCACTTTGCAACATGCAGAGAACTTGTCAGCCCTCAAGTGACCCAGGGAGTGCCCAGTGTATGTATGTATATCATAGGAAAAAGGCAGAGGATATTATTTTCCATGAGGTGTCAAACTACAACTCCCTGATAGGAAGGTGGAGCCAGGTGAGGCTTGGTCTCCTCTACCAGGTAAAAAGCAACAGGATGAGAGGAAATGGCCTCGAGTTGTGCAAGCAGAGGTTTTTAAGTTGGATATTGGGAATATATTCACTGAAAGGGTGGTCAGGATTGGAATAGGCTGCCCAGGGCAGTGGTGGAGTCACCATCCCTGGAGGGATTTAAAATGTGGATGTGGCACCTGGGGGAATAGTAGGACTTGATGATCTTTGAGGGCTTTTCCAACCATAACAATTCTATGATTCTAGGAAATACCAGCTGTTGATTCTGTTGTACCTAGATGTATTTCAGAGTAAAGCCATTCACCACACGGGCTGTGAATTCTTCATCACCAGCAGCTCAGGCTGCAAAGTGGGGTCACCTCTTGCTAGAAACCAGCCTGAGGGGCAGTTGATGCTGTTGGATGTCTACACACTTTTGAACAGTGTTACCATCCCCAGTGCATTCCTCCTGCACCTCTACCAGGACCCCAGCAGCAGCTGTGGCTTCCTACAGCCATAAAGAAGTGAAGTTTCATCTAAATTGAGGTTTGGATGGAGAAAAGGCACTGCTGATGTGCAGGGGAAGATATGACCACCTTCATTCAAAGCCTGCAGCGTGAGCTGATGGCTCACCACCACAAAAACTTGCACCAAAATTTCCAGTTTTCTTTCCAACAAAATTTCCACTTCTGTAGTGGTGACATGAGAGAGGGGGACAAACTCCATCTCTCAAGTGTGGGATGTGGAATGGGGGGCTCTTTTCATGGCGGGTAGTTCATGTGTCTAGGGAATAAATAGAAGTGTATTTTCCTTCAGGTGTGGGCTACGAGAGATGAGAAGGGGGCAGGGAGAAAGGTTTATTTTTCATGGATGTGATCTGAGCTCCTGCCCTGGTTACATGGCTGCAGGTTGCTCCTCTTTGAATCCCTGTTTAGTTCAAAGCTACATCCACCTCACTTCCACATTTGTGCTGCCTAATGTTATAAATTTAGTTAATATTTATATATTATAAAGTGCCAGTGCAGTGTTTACCTCAGCTCTTCAATGTATTTCATTTCTTTTACAGCTTTGGCTTTCTCCCACATATTTCATCCCACCTGCCAGTCAATATAGCTCAGCAGCAGAGCAGGGGAATGTTTCCTTCCTGAACCTGAACAAATTTTTGGAGGGATGGTACACTCTTGAACTAATGAATTATTCAAGGTTTGCTTTCTCATGGCTTTCTAGCATAAGAAACCCAGTCTCTAATCACATTTCCTATTTTCTTATGTAACTACTTAATTTCAGTACTTATTCTTTTGGGATTTATTGCTGTTTTCTTGCTTTTGATTACTTTTTCAATCATGTGGATAGGCACTGCTCAATACAGAGTCCATGTCTGTGTGTCTCATATGCTTGGGCAGTCAGAACTGAAAAACTGTAGATTGATCTGAAAATGTCCTGAGATATCCATAGATCAGCCTGACACTGAGATTATTTTCAGCCCATTCCACCCTGAGATATTGATGACTCTGTCAGGAAGAGCTGCAGGTGCTCCATCCAGAGCCTCGTTTCTGCTGAGCCTCATGGTCACAGCTCCTGTTCCTTTGTCCATTTGATATCACCACTGTCAGCACAGAAGCTGTCAAGCTGTTCTCACTTGGGACAGCAACATGAAAACTGCTGTGGGTTTGTTTGTAGGAGCAAAGTCTAGGACACTGAGAACCTTGAAGAAGTTTGTTATGATGCTGCTGACAAGATCAGTCAGCCTCAGTTGTGGGTAAGAGCTGAGAGATCACAAAAAGCCATGTTGGTTGGTCTTGGGACATTGGTTTCTGTGGATATTTCTGCCCACCAGTAACAGCAGTGCTTCTGTGAGTCTCGTGGAGAACCCCAGGGATGCTCCTGCCCATTCCCTGGTGGGCCAGGGTCATGTAAGCACCTCGTAGGTGACTCCACCACCAGTCTGGGCAGCCTATTCCAACATCTAATCACCCTTCTGGGAAGAAATTCCTCCTAATATCCAACCTAAACCTCCCCTGGCCCAGCCTTCTAATGGCCAGGGCCTCCCTTCTATGAGGCACTTGAGCTGGCAGATCTGCACACAGAGCTCAAACAGAATGACAATAAAACTTCCAAGGCAAAGCTGCTAGACTCTTTGGATACTCAGTGTATCACATTCAAGCACAGCCGGAACTCAGGAGGAGAGTGGACAGAAAAGGGGAAAAAAAACAGAGAATGCAATACCAAGTACTGCCCACTCCATCCTGACAATACTGCCTGTGGAGGCTTCACTGCTGAGCTGGAAACTCCATTGCCAGCTGGTGCTCCAGCGGAAGGTGGTGACTGGGGACACCACTCCTCCTTGTGCCCTGCTCCCAGAGCACATCCCAGAGAATGGGGCTGTTATGACCCACCCCAGAAGGGGAGGATAACTCAGGTTCTTGTTAATAAATCTCTTGGGGTGGATTAGAGTGAAACGACACTAAATAATTGGTGTTTATAAACATACATCTGTGGGGTTTATTTTGGAACAATTTTGTTTCAAAGGTGAATAGGTATGCTGCTGTTTTGGGTGTTATCACCTATAGTAATACAGCAATATTAAAGCATAAAAATAACGCTTCAGAAAATGTATAAGGGACAGAAAGCAAAAAAAAGGATAAGGGTCCTAAGAAATACATAATCACCACCAACTGGAACTGGTGATGAAACTCTGTAGATGCAGCTTCCGTATCTGTTGGTTGAACCGGTGGTCACAGTCCTCTTGAAGTGATGGTCTTGAGCCACTGGGGCTGGGGGAAGACCACCCCCAAAACTCAAAGACTTCATTAGTTACTGTGAACTTCAAGTTCAGGTGGGAAGGCCTTGAACCTCCCTTGGGGCGGGGAGTTTTAAAATGGATAGTGTCATGGGACATGTCCTGGGACATGTCCCGAGCCTCTGACACCTCCTAAGATGTTACAGATGCCTATTACTTCAGCATTCATCATGGTCCAACATTTCAGATGAATAGCCCAGGCCAGATGCAAAATGTTTTCAAGATTCCTGAAAAGGATTTTTACAGCAGGGTCCTCCTTTTGCAAGGAGGACATTGGCATGATAAGGATTATCCCACCTCACAGGATTCGCCTCTTATGAGCCTCTTCCCTTACCTGAAAATCCAGTTTGTAGCTTCAGGTATGCACACGCTTCTGCACCTGGAATAGTCGGCCAATTGCATTCACTTCTCTGATCTGAAGGTCCTTTCAAAGGAGGCATATTCACGAAGGGATAGGCTTTGCTGGGTAAGCAGCTGTTTCTTTTCAATTTGCTAGAGGGGACAAAAGTCTTTTGGTGATCTTACAATGTTTAAACCATTAACTATTTCAGTCTCTGACAGGCGCTGAGCCATGCTCCTGTTCCTGGCCCTCTTCTCCCATGGCACAAAACCCTCCATCGCTGACCTGCCTTCAGTACACAGCTCACCTGGAGACCCTTTACCCCCCATTTTACTCTTGTGCCTTTTCTCTCCATTTTTCTAATAGGTTTTAGATCTCCATCTTTTCTTCATGCTGGTGCTTCCCTCAGTGACACTTGCCAAGAGCTTGCCAAAGCCCTGGCTTTGGGCTGTGAAATGCTTCCCCCTTCACCTTACGGTATTCACTTTACTATGGAAAGAGGTGCCTGTTTGGACCCCAGGGACTTCCATCTTCATTTCTTCAGCACACTTTGCCCTGCTAATTGTGGAGGCAGGGAGTGCTATAGAAATACATACAAGGCCTTTCTTGTGTCCTTGGTTCGGTTTCCACTCTCTTGTCAAATGCTTAAATTCCTGCTTATGAAACAACTGCAGAACAGTGAAGGTGACTTTTTATGGGCTCCTTGGGATGGCTCCCAAGAGAACACTTGATACACAATGTCATGGGAAAGCCCACTGGGTTGGAAAATTCAATGCAGTGTGTCCATTTGCACTCTAGACCTGGGATAAAAATCTCATCTGCTCCATCTCCTGAGAACACTTTGACCTTGTTGGTGTGGCCTGAGCGTGTCCCTGGCAGAGATGTCTTGAAGACAATATTACAAGACACTGGATCCCTCCAGCACTTCTCACCCCCTGATCTAAGCCTGCTTCTCCAATCAGTGCCGTTCCCAAACTGGACTAATCCCAGCTGGAAAATGTCTGGGACTCTTGGCAAAGTCTTGGACCCTAAATTGTCTTATGCATCTGCTTTCACAACATCAGCTGATTTCCTTCTTGCACTTTGCAGTGTGCAAACACTCACTGAACAAAACGGACACACCACTTCATACAAACAAGCCGGATTTCTAAGTGTTTTTATATACTTGGCATGTAAAACTTTGTTTTTGATAAAGTATACCTTCAATTTTGATGTACATTATATACAGTGAACAATCTAAAGGGTCCTAATTCTAAACTCTGAGGAACATCCTAAAATAAACTTGAGGGCGTTCTAAACAGCAACCGTAAGGCTCCAATTCTAAAGTCTACATTTAACAGATTTTGGGGGGTGGGTCTAAACAGCAGGGTTGGGTCTGGTGGAGGGCAGGAAGGTGCACAGTCTGCGCCAGGACTGGCTGAAACATGGTGCAGGGAACTGGAGGAAGAGGAGTTGCCAGGGCCACTCAGCAGCAAGGAGAGGCGGAGAGACCCCCAGCAATGGCTGAGGAACTGAGGATCTGTTGCCTGGAGTGAGTCGAGGACAAGCTGCCTGGTTTCTCTGGGCTGGCGGGTGTGGGGCTCTGCAGGGAAAGGCCCTGCTGGAGCTGGGAATTCATGGTAAAGGGGAAAAGTGGAGTCTCCTCCTCTTCCAAGTCTCCCATTTCCTTCTTCTCTCTCAGCAATGCCCTGTGCAGAGAGCAGAGGAGCAGGCACATCCTCATCAGGTTACGATTCTCCTTCAGCAATTGGATCAACTCCTGGGAGCCATCATGTCCCTGGCAACATGTCCCTGGAGAGGCTGAGGCTGTGTGGCCCTTCTCCTGGAAGAGAGCACAGGGAGTCAGATGAAAGGGGCCGAGGGGCTTCAGGGGGTTAAGCCCTCACTGGTTGGGTTTGGCCTCTCCTGGAGAGACTCAGGTCTGTCTATGCTGCCCCGGGCAAGAAGAGCTCAAGCCACCTCTGCCTGGTGTCCCTAGGGCTCAGCCTGTGCCTGATTTCTGCCAAAGGACTGAGCCCCACCTCTGCCTTGGGGCCCTGGGCAAAGAGCTGGAAAGAAAATCCCCAGGACCCTCTCGTCTTGCCCAGGTTTCGTCCTCTCTGGGGACTCTCAGTCCTTGTCCCGTACCGTGTTGGCCCAAGGCCTTGGCAGCTCCCAGCTCTCCTGGCACCATCCCACTGGCCCGATGCCCCTCCCTCACCTCTCTCCAGCATCTCCTTTACCAAGATCTCTTTACCATCTCTTTTACCAAGATGCCATCCAAGGAAAACCCTGGCTATCAGCAGATCCAGGGCTGAGCAGCTCCAAGAAACCACATCCAGGACCCCCAAGGGGTCCTGCTGCTCCAGGTCCTCAGGAAGCAATGTCACTGTGTTGCTGGCTGGATGACTGTAAGGGTCCAGTCTGCCAGGCAAGAGCAGGAGCACAGAGAGCCTCAGGAGTCACGAGAGCCCCTGGCTGGGCATCGTGCTGCTGCGAACAAGCTGGCACCTCTGCATGGTCTCTGGCCATCTCTCCAAGCCAAATTCTGCCTGGGCTCTGTGCATAGGCACAGGGTAGGGATGGCTTCAGTCACCACTGTGCTGTCACAAAGGCTGTGATGTCACAAGCCCTTGCCTGGCACCCAGGAGATGAGCGAGGCAACGCAAGGACGGAGCCTCGAAGCCACCACCACACTGTCCCCAAATGCTGGGATGGCACAGAATCACAGAATCCATGAGGCTGGAAGAGATCTTTGAGATCAACCAGAGACCAAGCTACGACCCATCAGCACCATGTCAACCAGACCATGGCACTAAGTGCCATGTCCAGTCTTTTCTTAGACACTTCCAGGGGCAGTGACACCATCACCTCCCTGGGCAGCCCATTTCCATATCTAATCACTGTTTCTGTAAAAAAATGCTTCCAAATGCCCAATACAAACATTCGATGACAGGCAGGTCCTTGTGTCTTCTTGTCCTATTGCATGTTGCCTGGGAGAAGAGGCTGACCCCCACCTGGCTCCACCCTCCTGTCAGGGGGTTGTGGACAGTGAGAAGGGCACCCCCGACCCTTCTCTTCTCAAGGTTGAACTACCCCAGCTCCCTCAGCTGCTTATTACAGGACATGCATTCCTCAGCTCCACTGCCCTTCTCTGGACCCACTCCAGCCCCTCAATGTCCTTCCCGAATTGAGGGGCCCAGAACAAGACACAGCATTCCAGGAGTGGCCTCACCAGTGCCCACTACAGGGGCAGAATCACCAGCCTGCTCCTGCTGGCCACACTACTGCTGATACAGGCCAGGATGCCATTGGCCTTCTTGCCCACCTGGGCACACGCTGGAGAGGCTGGAGGGCCAGGAAAGGGTAGAGCCATGACGGGCCAGAGAGGCCAGATCATGAGGGACTGAGCAGGACTTGAGGAGCTGACAGGAGCTGAGAGGCAGACTTTCCTCCAGCTCCAGGCAAAGGAAGCAGAAATGGTCAGGCTGTCAGAGTAGTAGAAGAAAGGACTGAAGAGAACTCCATAGCTTATAGGCCAATGAACACTAATTCCTTTAGCTGCAAAAATGTAGAACTAGTTAAAAGTTTTAACAAGTGATGTAGATGTTTTGCAGAGCTATCCCCATGTCCCTCCAGTGCTGAATAAAATAATGTCAACTTTCTACCCTAACAAACTGGTTAGAGAGTTTATTTCCTGGTTTTCAGTGACAGGGCCCAGCACAGATCCCTGGGAACACCACTCCTCCTTGGAAGCAATTCCTCCTATGTGCAACCTAAATCTTAAGCTTAAGACTTTGTCATCTTGTTCTTTCTCTGGTCGCCTGGGAGAAGAGGCTAACCCCCATCTGGCTACACTTTCCTGGCACAATATAGAGAACAATAGAACAAATGATAGTTTGAGCAAATAGTCAATAAATTATTTCCAGTTTTAATATTCCCAGTTCTTTGTTTAGAAATACATGCATCCATTTGAACTGACTTTAATTTGAAGTGTTCTGAGTCAAGCATGAGGTAGAGCAGCGCTCAGCTGGAGTGTTGGCATTGGCAAAGCCATGTTCTGCCCCATTGCTCGTTACAGTGGGAAATCTGGCAGAGACACAGAGGCCTGACCATAGCGATCTGAAAGAATATATATTGATCAATGTAGCAGGGTGAGAAATTCTGTTTTGTATTTGTGGTGCGTGTGTGACAAAGGGAAAGACACCCACGCACATATTGGATGCTGTTAGCTGACCTTTCTGCAGCTATTTTTTCAGCTCCTTCTGAAAATTAGTATTTTACAGTCTTGACCGAGCTAGTTAAATTCTGCTCCTTATTCCAACTAATTGAAGAGGTGTCTTCAGGACTCTGTGGATGCAATTCCTGCCAGAGAGGTGTATCAGGTCTTATACTTTCTGCAGTTTGTACAGAAACCCGCTGTGTGCACTTCAGCTTTGTATACTTCAGTCTGCAGGAAGAGTTAGAGATTTGTTTTCTAGTCTCACACAAGCTTGTTCGGTTTGATTTTTGCCACACCGGGCAAATACCGGGCCCGGGCAATACCGGGCCCTGCACTTGGACAGATCCATGCGGTGGGCAGATGCATTGACATCACCAGGACCGAGACCCGGTGGAGATGGATCCCCGGGGATGTGGCTGATGCATCTGCTGCACAGCTGCTGGGGCTCCGCTGAAAGTCCCAGGGCACGGCTCCCAGCCCTCCCCGCTCCCTCAGTCACACAGCTAAGCCCGGCTCAGCCAGGCTGTGCCCAGCGTGGAGGGCACAGCCATGGGCACAGAGGCAGGCTCTGTGCTGTCCGACCCACAGCACAGGGACAGGGCCGGCCGGGCCGGGGCGCAGAGCGCGGCCCGCAGGAGGAGGGCAGTGACTGTCCCTCTGCTGGTACTGCTGAGGGGCACCCGGCGTGCTGTGTCCAGTTCAGGGACCCTCAATTCCGGAAAGACGCTGAGGAGCTGGAGCAGCAGGAGCGGCTGAGGGAGCTGGGGGACCCAGCGTGGAGAAAAGGAGACTCGGGGGGCCCTCTGGCTCTGCAACTCCTTGACAGGAGGGGGGAACCGGGGGCCGGAGGCTCTACTCACAGGGAACAAGGGACAGCAGGAGAGGAAAAGGCCTCAAGTTGTGCCAGGGGAGTTTTAAGTTGGCCATTATGAGGAATTTCTTCTGAGAAAGAATGTTTAGATATATTGGAATAGGCTGCCCAGGGAGGTGGTGGTGCCACCGTCCTAGAGGCGCTGAAGGAAAGATTGGCCATACGACATGGTGGTGTTGGGTCGTAGGTTGGACTCCATAATCTCCGAGGTCTTTTCCACCTAAGTGATTCTGGGCTTCTGTGATTCCGGGACCGACCGGCCGCTCTCTTCGCTTCCCGCGGGGTTTGGCCCCGCCGCGCCGCCGTAGCGCGTTGCCACAGAGCCGCGGCGGCTGCGGGTGCCGGCGATGTCGTTCCGCGATCTCCGCAGTGAGAGCGGCCAGGGGGGCCGGGCCGGGCCGGGCCGCGGCACCCGCGCTGTGGGTTGAGCGGGGCCGAGCGGGGCCGTAGCCGAGCGGGCCCCGCTGCTCCGCTGGACCGCACACGGAGCTGCCGTCGGGCGGGGGGGTCGTGGTGCCTCGGCGGGGCTGAGCCCCCCGGTGCTTGCCCTGGGAGGGGCCCCGCTGGGGGCGGGGGAGCACAGTCCTGCATCGGGGGATCCCCCCGGCCACTCGCTTAGAAAGTGTGTTTTGTAAGAAGAACCAGTTTAGCAGTGTTTCAGCCCAGTGAGTCTCGTTAAAAACTCACCTTTTCACTCAGGCGTGTTTTCTACTGAAATGATATTATTTGTTTTAATTATTCAGCTTTGTTTTTTTAAGCGTGCTTTTCACAAAGTGTATCTCACGGTAACCAAGCAGCACGCAACGGGACATGGAGCTCTTGGCAAAACCCCTGTTTGATATTTAAGAAAGAATCCCGTGCTTGTTTTTCAGATTTTACTGAGATGATGAGGGCGCTGGGGTATCCCCGACTCATATCCATGGAGAATTTTCACACCCCAAACTTCATGCTTGTGTCAGAAGTGCTTCTGTGGCTGGTGAAAAGGTTGGTGATGAGGCCAACAGATGTTGGGGCTGGAGCTGGGATGTGTGGGGTGTGCTTGGAGCTGATGGTTTGCTGTTGAAATATGACGATACTTAGTCATTCTTTGAGCTCTACTTTTCCAAAGACCAGGTTTGCAGGTTTTTAGTTTAATTATGGAGCCTGGAGTAGAAAATCTATTGTCTCAGTGCTGGCAAAGGTTTCACCCCGAAGCTGGAGCACTCATTCAAAAGTACCCATATCTCTGGTATTCTCCAGACTCCATCACCACCCTGCCCATGCCTGTCCTTGTACTCAAACAGGGTGTACTTCCCAAAATACAGCCAGTTCTTGGCTTTTTGCTACAGCTGTTGGTTCAGCCTGGTACTGTCCCACATCCATAATACGTTTAAAAGAAATAAAATTACTCCAGTCTAATCTGCTGTTGTCCACTTGTAGTTTTACACCCACTTAACCCATGGACAGACTTCAGTTAAATATTTCTGAATCTTGATGTGTTTATCAAATTATACACATTATTTTGTCTCTCCCTCTATAGTTTTTAAGCTCCTCATGAGGTAGAATATTGCAGTTGAAAACACAACAATGACCCCTTTGCCCGATTGCTATTTTTTGGCCTGGATTCATATTACTAATTAGTATCCGTTGAGTTTAATTACCAAGCTGTTAGAAATTTGCTGAATACTGTTGTAATGAAATAGGGAAATATTTAGAACCATTCAAAATTACTTGCATTAAGTTACTTAAATAGTCTTTAAAACGCTGTTGTTACACTGCGGGTGCAAATTACTGAATTTACTTTTATTCCTTGTTCTATTAGGTTGGAGACTTCCAGAAGTTTCTGCATTCACTCTCAGTCTTTTTAAAGCATTTTATAGTCTTCCAATTTGCTGTTTTGTAGGTTTTGTTTGTAAAAGTAACATGGTTAAAAGAATGTCTGAGTATGAACTTGTGAAGTGTGTCAGGTTTTGCAGTTTGTGCACAAACACACTGTGTGCATTACAGGGTCCTCAGTCTGCAGCAGCAGCTAAAAATTTATTTACCAGTCTTGTCTATGCTTGTTTTGTTTGATCTTTGCCTCACAAATGAACCAATCTCATTAATGTTGCACATGTATTTCTTGTCTGATTCTACACACTCTTCTTTCTATAGATATGAACCTCAGACTGATATTCCTGCTGATGTGGAGACAGAACAGGATCGGGTTTTCCTCATTAAGGCTGTGGCTCAGTTCATGGTAGGTCTGCCCAGGAGCTGTGCTTGGCCTGAAATCCTAAAAATATGAGTATCTGAAATCCTGGCTCCTTGTCAGTTCTTGGGCTTTCTTTCTTAACCCCTTACAGTTTCCTGCAAAGCCAAAAAAATATTCATCCTTATCCCTTGCTNTGGCTTCAGCAAAACCCCAACTCTGTTTCTAACAATAGTAACTAAGAACGTTTAGAGTTTTTCTCCATAATCATCTAGGATGCATGGCTGGACGAGAGATGAAGAGCCACTTGAATAAAGTGAAAAGCCAATTCCTGTATGTACCTGCAGTTGGAATCCAGAAACAGAAGATAGCTGCAACAGAGTAAAACACTGTAAAATGAGTGCATCACCTTTTTGTGTTTCAGTTTCTCTGTAATGTTGTGTTTATTTTCTAGTAGTTATGTTCTGAAACANCTGTTAGAAATAGAGTTGGGGTTTTGCTGAAGCCGGAGGAATTGCATGGATAAAGAGAAGAGGAGGGAGGAGGGGATAGTTAAGTTTTTGGCATTTGGGACTTGGTGGTTTTAACCTGCTTTTTGTGCCTTCTGGAGGGGTGTGGGGGTCTCGGCAGGTAGTGGATTGGGCCAGGCTGAATTGGTGTGTCCTCCTGGCCTAGGAGACAGATACAGGCCAGCAAGAAACAGAGGGTTTTATACCCTATCCCGGCCGGGGGGTCCCTGCTTCCGTTCGTATTGGCCAGTACTAGGAAGCTCACAGCCTGGCCCAATCTGCCTACCTGCCTGAGACCCCCACACTCCTCCAAAAGACGCAAAAAGCAGGTTAAAACCACCAAGTCCCAACTGCCAAAAACTCAACTATCCCTTCCTCCCTCCTGTTGTCTTTACCTATGCAATTCATCTGGCTTCAGCAAAACCCCAACTCTGTTTCTAACAATAGTAACTAAGAACGTTTAGAGTTTTTCTCCATAATCATCTAGGATGCATGGCTGGACGAGAGATGAAGAGCCACTTGAATAAAGTGAAAAGCCAATTCCTGTATGTACCTGCAGTTGGAATCCAGAAACAGAAGATAGCTGCAACAGAGTAAAACACTGTAAAATGAGTGCATCACCTTTTTGTGTTTCAGTTTCTCTGTAATGTTGTGTTTATTTTCTAGTAGTTATGTTCTGAAACAGTGCTGTTGTGCTGGCACAGCATTGTGAAATTTGTTTCATGTGAAAAAGAGCCAGGAAAGGAACCTTGCCCAAGCCCATCTAAGGAAAGCAAGTGTGACAGTAAATGTACTGCTACTGGCTGCCAAGAGCACCCCGGAGCCAGCAGCGGTGGCAGCAGCTGTGCTACTGACCCCCACAGGTAGCAGCAGTGTCACCAATCACAAAGAGCAACGCCTCAAAGAAATGCTCCACTGCTGTCTTCCAAAACCCAAGCAAGTGCCCCTGCATCAGTGTCCAAGAGTGCTACTCAGGTGGGCACAACACTGCTGCTGGCTTCCAAGGGCACTGCAAAGGTGGGCTTGCTCCTGCCCTCTAAGAACAGTACTGAGGTGGCAGCCTCATTGCTGGCTGCTCAGAGCAGAGCTCAGCAAGGTCCCTTCTGCCGGGGTGGAAGTCAGGCAGGTGCTTCCTGCTGGCTTCCAAGAGTGGTTCCCAGACTCATTAAATGTTGCTTTTGTTCCCCTGAAGGAACTTGCAGACTTGCCTAAACTGAGGTGAAAGTCTTTCTACTTGGATACTGGCTGTGGTAAAAGTCTAGATAAAGAGTATGACTGGAGGTTAATTTTGTGCTTTGGAAATTAAAGCTGGCAGATATTTTTCTTTCTCATTTTTGCAAGACAGTGATTATCTGTTATTTGGGACAGAGGATCACATATGTGTGCACTGTTTGTGCAATGCAATTCCTATTCTTAAGTGATTTAACTCAGGTAGTCCTTTATTTTGGCTTACAGCACAAAAGAAGGAGAGGTGGTCCAAGCCTGGAGTACTGTTTAGGTTTATGAGAAAGTCAGTAGGCTCTGAAGCACATTGATAAAGTGCATTTAGAATCAGTATGAATTTTTTAGGCAGGTTAGCCCTGGATAGAATTTTGGTGGTAGCTAGTAGTCCAGACACTAGATAAGGAGGGATTCACCTGTGTGTATGTGTATGAGAATGTGCAAATTTACTTTTCAAAATGATGTTAAACTGGTTTCTGAGTAACNCTGTTAGAAATAGAGTTGGGGTTTTGCTGAAGCCGGAGGAATTGCATGGATAAAGAGAAGAGGAGGGAGGAGGGGATAGTTAAGTTTTTGGCATTTGGGACTTGGTGGTTTTAACCTGCTTTTTGTGCCTTCTGGAGGGGTGTGGGGGTCTCGGCAGGTAGTGGATTGGGCCAGGCTGAATTGGTGTGTCCTCCTGGCCTAGGAGACAGATACAGGCCAGCAAGAAACAGAGGGTTTTATACCCTATCCCGGCCGGGGGGTCCCTGCTTCCGTTCGTATTGGCCAGTACTAGGAAGCTCACAGCCTGGCCCAATCTGCCTACCTGCCTGAGACCCCCACACTCCTCCAAAAGACGCAAAAAGCAGGTTAAAACCACCAAGTCCCAACTGCCAAAAACTCAACTATCCCTTCCTCCCTCCTGTTGTCTTTACCTATGCAATTCATCTGGCTTCAGCAAAACCCCAACTCTGTTTCTAACAATAGTAACTAAGAACGTTTAGAGTTTTTCTCCATAATCATCTAGGATGCATGGCTGGACGAGAGATGAAGAGCCACTTGAATAAAGTGAAAAGCCAATTCCTGTATGTACCTGCAGTTGGAATCCAGAAACAGAAGATAGCTGCAACAGAGTAAAACACTGTAAAATGAGTGCATCACCTTTTTGTGTTTCAGTTTCTCTGTAATGTTGTGTTTATTTTCTAGTAGTTATGTTCTGAAACAGTGCTGTTGTGCTGGCACAGCATTGTGAAATTTGTTTCATGTGAAAAAGAGCCAGGAAAGGAACCTTGCCCAAGCCCATCTAAGGAAAGCAAGTGTGACAGTAAATGTACTGCTACTGGCTGCCAAGAGCACCCCGGAGCCAGCAGCGGTGGCAGCAGCTGTGCTACTGACCCCCACAGGTAGCAGCAGTGTCACCAATCACAAAGAGCAACGCCTCAAAGAAATGCTCCACTGCTGTCTTCCAAAACCCAAGCAAGTGCCCCTGCATCAGTGTCCAAGAGTGCTACTCAGGTGGGCACAACACTGCTGCTGGCTTCCAAGGGCACTGCAAAGGTGGGCTTGCTCCTGCCCTCTAAGAACAGTACTGAGGTGGCAGCCTCATTGCTGGCTGCTCAGAGCAGAGCTCAGCAAGGTCCCTTCTGCCGGGGTGGAAGTCAGGCAGGTGCTTCCTGCTGGCTTCCAAGAGTGGTTCCCAGACTCATTAAATGTTGCTTTTGTTCCCCTGAAGGAACTTGCAGACTTGCCTAAACTGAGGTGAAAGTCTTTCTACTTGGATACTGGCTGTGGTAAAAGTCTAGATAAAGAGTATGACTGGAGGTTAATTTTGTGCTTTGGAAATTAAAGCTGTCAGATATTTTTCTTTCTCATTTTTGCAAGACAGTGATTATCTGTTATTTGGGACAGAGGATCACATATGTGTGCACTGTTTGTGCAATGCAATTCCTATTCTTAAGTGATTTAACTCAGGTAGTCCTTTATTTTGGCTTACAGCACAAAAGAAGGAGAGGTGGTCCAAGCCTGGAGTACTGTTTAGGTTTATGAGAAAGTCAGTAGGCTCTGAAGCACATTGATAAAGTGCATTTAGAATCAGTATGAATTTTTTAGGCAGGTTAGCCCTGGATAGAATTTTGGTGGTAGCTAGTAGTCCAGACACTAGATAAGGAGGGATTCACCTGTGTGTATGTGTATGAGAATGTGCAAATTTACTTTTCAAAATGATGTTAAACTGGTTTCTGAGTAACTTAGGTTTGTACAGTTCTGATTTCTCTTAATTGATCCACTGTCCTCCCTGAGTTGATTTCCAACTGATAGAGCAATGCAGTGAGGACTTCAAAAAAGGAAAATAAAAAGAAGGGGTGGATTGTTAGAAATAGAGTTGGGGTTTTGCTGAAGCCAGATGAATTGCATAGGTAAAGACAACAGGAGGGAGGAAGGGATAGTTGAGTTTTTGGCAGTTGGGACTTGGTGGTTTTAACCTGCTTTTTGCATCTTTTGGAGGAGTGTGGGGGTCTCGGGCAGGTAGGCAGATTGGGCCAGGCTGTGAACTTCCTAGTACTGGCCAATACGAACGGAAGCAGGGACCCCCTGGCCGGGATAGGGTATAAAACCCTCTGTTTCTTGCTGGCCTGTGCCTGTCCCCTAGGCTAGGGGGACACACCGATTTGGCTGAATTTGTTAAATAAAAAGTTTAGTTTTGCTTTGATGACTGTCCCCTTCTGAATTTTATTGATAAGTGTGAGCTTTTCTCACATTACTTATAAAAAGGCAACAGAAGATACTTCTATAGGTAGGAAATGTTTTGAAGCCATTTTAATGATTTTAGAAAAGATCCAGTCGTATTTATTGCTAAGTTTGGGTGCCTGATTCTTTTGTGTGCTTGAATAGTCATTAACTTCTGATGTTTTCATTATGATATAGAATCATATATTAGTGCATGTTGTATGAGCCTTCTCATGGATCAAGGGACATGTTTTTCTCAGCTGTTCTATGCATGAGCATACTTGAATTGGATCATCAAATTTTTTAGTCTCATAGAGTAAAAAATCATTGTCCTTCATATAATTTATGTTATTTTGGTGCAGTGTGTATCTTTGCTGTTATCACACTTAGATAACACTTAATTATGTGAAAAGAATTTACTTGGGCTGCAGGTGGCTCTGGAAGCAATGGAACCCTTTATGCTAATACCAGAGATTAATTATAGTACTTCTAAAAATTTTACAATTTATTAAGATTGCATTGTAACTATATTTTCCTTCTCATTTGTGAAGCGTGCGCATCATAAATTCTCTTTTGTTGTATTTGGAGCACAGTACATTTCTGTATATATTAGAATGCAGTTTTGAGCCCTGGAACATCATCAGATATAGTGAACAGATCTATTTTGTTTGGAATTACAGGACAGTCCAAATCAGCATGTTTTACAAGGGACAAATATGGAAGCAGAAATAATGTTATGCATACATTTGCCTTTTAATAGCTGATTTAATGTAAGAAATTCCAGGGAGTTTGGAGAATTACATATTATGGTTCAAATAATGAAACTAATGTAAATTTCTTTAATCATGCTGCCCTTAGTTTCAGTTAATGTTATAACTTAATGTGGGGGTTATTGTAGATGTTCAGCATTTTCAGGTTGAGAAGAGCTTTTAGACATTTCCTTAATAATTCACTGTCCATGGAATCCACAGTTATCTTCCTCAGGAGTTAATAGCTATATGCATTTGTAGGCAGATGTGAGATTTGATGGAGACAGATTTGTCTGGGAAGAGCTTAGTGGGATAGATTAATCATCATGAAATACAACTGGAGCTTTGCTCTCCTTTACTGAACAAGACCTAGAGAGGTGTTAATTTTCCACATAAATTATGTATTGTTCGGTGTTCCTGGTAGTTTGAGAACTTGCCAAATGTCTCCTTTCCAGACCCAAAAGTTCCCAAGGTGTCTGCAGGGTTGTCTTAGAGGGTTTTTTAATCATTTGCCCACCTAGAGCTGCCTTAGGTATTGGGGCTCAATACCTGGTTCCTGCTTGATCCCACTTGGATGCAAATTTGAAGTGCAGCACAACAAAAAGCCACTGATGAGTTCATCTCATAGAAGTACATCGATGAAAACTTAGCAAATCAAAACTTTTTTTGGAAGTGTCAGACATCACAGACAAAATTTGGCTGTCTGATAATAAGTAGTAAGTAAAAAATCTGGCTGATGGCATCCTTTCTGTATATTTATATTTTCTATTGCATTTTGATAATCTGATCTTCACAATAAATAGAGGTGAATTTTAATGATTCTTTAGAGCTGATATAAAATAGGTGAGTGTTTCAAATATGACGTTACCTTCTTGAGTAAGCAGTGCCATTGTGCCAGGCTGAAAAATATGTGTACTAGTCTGTGTATTTTTTCCTCTTTTTAAGAAGTGCTTGAGTGAAAACCCGTTTTTTTTCCTCTTACTAGACAGTGATTTTTCACTCTTGGGAGAGCCGAATTCAGAGTGGAGCTGAAATTATAATTTCTGCCTTTAACAATATCCTTTATGATTTAGGGCATCAGTCGTGTTCGCATAGGTGATGTTTAACAGAGTAAGTCAATTTAATGAGCCATTTTTCTTAAAATTTAATACCTGTTGTTTCTACCATTAGTTTTTTAGATTTCTCCTACTGAAAGGGGAGAGAGTTGAACATACTTGGCTTTCCACTTTGTGTGTTGGCTCATTTGAGGTCATTCTGCTCAAAAATTTCAAAAGCAATTAGTTGTTTTTGTACTGTGTGTCTTGTATTCCCCCCAACTCAGGGTGTACGACATCAGTAACCTGTTCTGAAAGTTTGGACTTCAATTTTCAGGAATCTTAAGAGTTACAGAAGATCCTGAGTTGGAACATTGAGCTCTGGCAGCCTTGGGGCCGTGACCACTGCCCAGGGGAGCCTGTTCGGTGGCCGACCTCCCTCTGCGCAAAGAACCACCTTCTTATATCCTGCCCAACCCTCCCCTGACACAGCTCCAGCCGTTCTCTTGGGTTCTGTTCCTGGAAGCAGATGCAGAGTCAGTTTCCTCTGCTGGGTTGAGATTCTGGGATGAGAGAGGCAAGAGGAAAACATTTACTGGAAGTTAAAATCACAAAGTCACGAAGTTTGACAAGATGTATATGGATAAACATGGGCCAACATCTATTTGCTTTGTTTCGTTTGAAAAGCTGAAGTTAAATCCATGGTCTGAGATGTGGTCCTTTCTCACTTTAGTTTCACAGGAATTTTTTCCTGTAGTCCATTCTTCAGTGAAGCTCCATTCAGAACCTTGTAAGGTGAAGTTTATGGGCAAGACTTGTACCAAATATTGTAATATTTGAGTCTCTCACCTCAGGTTGAAGGTCCTGCTGTGTCAGAGCCTGAGGGGAGTGTGAATTACTTCCAGTAGCACTGTAATACCAAAGCTGTATAATACCACGAGTGACTCATGGATGGATTCAATCTGCCACTGAGTAGGATATCCCATAGGTTAAGTATTTTACCAGAAGTTTAATCTTAAAAATATGCCAAAATGAAGGTGTTAAGTCATTTTTGTGCTTAATGTGTTATTTTTAAGTGTAATTTTTGTATTTGCAGCTGGTGATCAATTTTTGTTTGCTTCCCTGTGTAGTTATGCCGTCAGGAAAGTTTAATCTGAAATTTGATGTTGGCTCCTTATGACTATTCATTTATAATACAAACTTGTCAGAAATTTCAAGAACAACCTTTGTGTCCTTTCTGTGACAGATGCTCCTTTTCCCCCTTTATTATTTTGAAGTATAAAAAGATAAGATTATAACTTTTAATGTTTTTTTTCCGTACTGGTCTGTCTGTACTTTTCAGAGATGGAAGACAAGGGAATAAAATCACTAATATTATAGCAGTGAAAAATTTGAGAGAAGCAATAACACGTTTTGAAGATGCTGCTCGAAGAGAAGACAGTTAAATTAGGATAATTGATCTTATTCTTACAACTCATTATGGGTGAAATTTACTTCTCTACAGCATCATGACAAGACCTGGGCAGCACTTACTTTCCACTTAAACTTAATTTTAGTTTAAGTGGTGCACAGGGCTTTTGCTGTTCTTCATGCAGAAAAGAAAGTAATGTATGGTTTGACTTTTTTCTGCAAATGTTCTGACATGCAGAAAGGGCACAGGTTTCAGAAACATTTCTTCTAGAAATACTAGGATTGTGATAAGGCAAACTGGTATGTCCAAACAGGGGGGTTTATTTGTCTATGTTAGAGCATGATGACCCTAAAAGAGCTTTGGAGTGAAGAGCTAAATGAAGATCTTGTTCTTGTGAATGATGAATTTGTTCTTTCTCCCAAAGGCTACCAAAGCTCACATCAAGCTCAACACTAAGAAGCTTTACCAGGCAGATGGTTACGCTGTGAAGGAGCTGCTGAAGGTCACCTCTGTGCTCTATGGGGCCATGAACACCAAGGGAGTGGAGTGTGTAGACCTCAGTGAGGAAGGCTGCAGCAAGTTCAAATTTGATCTTGGCTCAAAAGTAAGGAAAACTTGTACTCTTGTTCTGGGCAGGGAAAAACAAATCCATTTTCTAACTGCAACTTCAGTAGAGAACGTTGTGGAAGGTAGTAGTTGTGATTTTAACTCAGACTTTCAGTAGTTGAGGTTTTGTGATTCTATGATTTGTTTTGATCTCTGGGAATTCTCAACCAGAAGCATAATACACAAAATCTCCTTACTAACCTTGTTACAACAAGAGAAGCTTGCAAAATACTGGCTAAAAGTTGATTTTCAGCCCATTTACACTGAAGGGAAGGGAAGTCTAATCTTCATGTTACCCTAACAGACATCAAAGCTGTTCAAGCACTTACAATAAATGCCATCTTTAGGTATTTATAAAACACCCTTTCTAGGTACTAAAAAAACAACAGCCCAACACTTTGCTAAATAAGAGGGTTTTCGGTTACTGCTTTCTGTTTGCTTTAGCGCCTCTTTTATATTCTAATATTTTTAGGTTTTAAATTCTTTTATAGCTATACTGTGTCATGTCTGCTTGTTAGGAAGAAATTCTTTGCTCAGAAGGTGGGGAGGCCTGGGCACAGGTTGCCCAGGGAAGCTGTGGCTGCCCCCTCCCTGGAAGTGTCCAAGGCCAGGTTGGACAGGGCTTGGAGCAATCTGGTCTAGTAGAAGAAGGTGTCCCTGCTCACGGCAGGGGGTGGAACGAGATAAGCTTTAAGGTCTCTTCCACACATTCCATGATTCCATGATTCTTGAGAAAATGCCAGACCCACAGGTGATTCTTCCTCTGTGTAAGTCTGATGTGTCTCCCTGAAAAAAAAAAAACACCCAACTGGTAGTTGATCAATATTCATTACTTATGCTATATGCTGGTCACAGACCTTTTGGTATATAAAATTTGTACTTTTGCTTATGAAAAAGGTGACGTTTCTCTTTGTCCTGGGCTGCACATGAACCAACGAGCTGGCTGAGTTACAGTTTTAAGGAGATTTGTTGGGGTTTTTGTGTTGGCCTAAAGTGGCTGATAATTTCATCCCAAAATCTCTATCTGAGTGCCTTATCTAGACTGTTTTAAAGCCAAGAGTTCACTCTGATTGCACTGCTCAATTTCTTCAATACTATGGAAATTTTTTGACCTCTTATGCAATTTTAATATTAAAACGGTAAATGTTGTGGATTTTCTTTGTGATATTGGAAATGCTCTTGCTATTCAGTTCTGTTGCTGTGTTCCCAGATTGCTGACTTGAAGGCAGCTAGACAGCTTGCTTCTGAAATCACCTCTAAAGGAGCAGTTCTGTATGACTTACTTGGCAAAGAAGTGGAACTAAGGGTAAGTACACGCTGTAGAGTGTGGAAGAACTTCTGTTCACTGGGTGCTGCAAAGGAAAAGGTGAAAAAAATATCAGTGATTCTTAGTGGTTGCTTCTGACATGAATATTCCGTGGGTTTGAAGGAACAGGTCTGACAGTTTGCATTTTCTTCCCGCTCACATTCACTCCTGGATTACAGAAAGCCTGAAAGAATGGTTTGTCATTTTCTCTTCAGCAGGAAGCTGAAATACTCTCTGTTGAACTGTTTGGAAATACTAACTTCTTGTGCACCTTGTAATGGTGGAGATAGATATATTCATAAAGATAAACGATTAATGCCCTTATTTTTTCAAGGGCTAGGCTCATTATTTCCATGTCAGTAGCTGAAAGTCTCAGAGGGTGCAGCCTGCAGAGTACATGTTCTTCAGTTTAGCTGTGAAATCACAAGCTGTTGCATGAAGTCAGGGGAGTGTCCTGAAACACTGCCAATAAATCTTGCAATTATTTTCTTCAGTGCACTTATCTGCAATGCTGGAGGTTATTCATTTTCTGAAAATGAACATTTAGAGAAGGGAAACCCTGCATGGTGTTGGAAATGGTCAGATTTGCAGTATCTGAGCTGCAGGAACTGCACCCTTAAGAGCTGTAAATTGTAAGCCTCCACAATTAATGCTCCTAGATCCTTGTCTGATGGAGTGTAAGTGTTTCAAAGGGTGGGTGATACACTGGGAAGGTAGTCCATGGAACACTGCCTAAGCTGCTGGATCTGTAAATCAGCATGGTAATGCAGCAGTGTGAAGGGCATTAGTATTTCAAAAGATGGAAGTGATAAGGCAGTTTAATTCATTGCACACAATTATCACAAAACTGTTTGTCAGTTACTTGTCATCTTGCATTCTTTGCTTAATTCTCTAATTTTCACACAAAGGCCTCCTGATATGTTAATATTTGCTGTGGTGCATTGACCCCTTCTGTTCTGGGTACTGTGTCCCTGCAATTCCACTCAAAGTCAAATATAGGTCAGTATAAGGCATCATTTTTAAAAACTCAAGCATTTTTTTGGAATTGGGCATTGTTTAGCCACTTTAAATCACAACTTTTAGAAGACTGACTTTAGAACTGGGCCCTGGAAAAGGGACAGGCAGAAGTGCAGTGTGCTGAAAGCATGGGATGAAAAATCAGGAGATGAGGAAGTCCTGAAGTCCAGCCACTTTTCGCTGGGTCCATTAATAAATCTTCAATGGAAGACTTGTTAAAGGTGCCGTGTCTAAAAGGATGATATTTCTTAGACAGAGGAGTGAGCACATGTTTCGTTGTGACACAATGACTGAGCACACAAAACAGGAAAAACTAATCCTGCCTCGGTATTTTGCAAAAAGGTTTGACAGATGGAACTTGTCCTTAAGAAATCCTGTCCTGGGAAAGATGACCTTTACTTCTGCGTCATTAGCTCTGAGTGTACCTCCTAAAGGCACAAAGTGACTCTGACACCATGGTGAGAACCTTCAGAGAGCAGCAGAAGAGGCTTTCATGCTCTATTCCTTATGATTTGTGGCTGGTTCCAACCTTCTTCGGTGATTTGTTAAACCTGAAGGACCCACTTTTGGCTGGTGTGTTAAATGACACATTTGGTACATAAGCATGTGACAAACTTGGGATTTCAGACTGGAGCAAAGCAAATAGGTTTCAGGTTAAAAGCCATGATGCTGCAGTAACCAGTTTTGCAGTGAAATTTGTCCAGTTTTCCTTTTTTAATTACAAGCCCCCAGCTCTGCCTTTCATTTGAAGGATGAAATTTGCTCATCACAGGAGAGGCTTAGAACAAATTGCTGCTGTTTTCTTCCATCCCCGTTGGGTCTGGGGTTCTTATCACAGAGCCAGTGCTGAGGGCAGTAAGGAATTGCCCTTCTGCATCTCCCACATCTCCCCTGGATCCTTCACAGCGTTGCTGAGATGCTTAGAAGATCTCAGAGATGGCATTCTCTGCCTACCCTTCCCACCTGGTAGCAGATGGGCAGAAGGAGAATTGCAGTTAATTCTGGCTTTGTGTGGAGAGTCAGAGCTTTCTTGGTAGATATTAAATCAGTTGCCACTAATCTAAGGTTACACATTCTTTTTTAATGTGCAGATTATTGATTTCCATTGGTTATTTTCTTTTGACACTTCATGGCTAATTAATGCTGACAGTAAGTGGCACTGGCAGAGGCTTTATACCATTAAAGGCGGTCAGAAGAATATGGTTTATTTTTTCATTCCATTTTTTCTCCTGATACCTGTTGCATGGACTAAAATGCATCAACAGCTGTGAGAATGTTTAAATGAATTTGAAAACATGGGAGTTTTATGTTCCCCGAACCTCTGTTTTCTTTCTTTTTTCTATCCGTTCATTTCCAGATATTTAAATGAAGGCTCTTCCTATCTAGGCTTGCACAGACTGATGATGTATCTTAGTTTTATCCTAAGTGAAGATGGCTTCCTTTTCCAGGAACTATAAAGGAAATGCCAGCATTTGGCACTAATGGGTTGCTCTAGGTCTGTTTTCATAATCTGAGCAGCTTTTGGGAAAAGGTCATTGGGGAAAAATGAAGTAAAACTCACTATTTTCTTTAGAAATGTTGACTCAATTTATGCCACAACCATTACCTTCCCTGCTGGAGCCTTTTTGCACACAGTTTGTATAGGAACTGGGTAGAAAAGGTTTATACATTAAATAAATTTCATTGCTCCAAGTCATGAAACACTTTTCTAAAATAAATCACTTTCTGAATGAAAACAAATTTCAGCTGATGAAGAGTTTAAGGCAATGGTTCTATTAGATGTATTGGAGATAGATATGCTGTAAATATGTGTGCATATTTTTGGGGAAGAGTTTAAGTCTGTATTTGTTTTCTTGGAAACGTGGTTCTCTGCCTTTCTGATTCCTTTCCAAATACGTATTTCATATTCTGTGTGAATAGACAGTTCTTCTGTCTATGTAAACTGCTTCCAAAGTCGTTGTATAGTGTAAAAGAAGAACATTTAATTAGGGACAGAGAACGAAACAAAACCTGCAGGTTTTTTGCTGAATTCAGACTATGTTGTAAAGTTTTTTTTGGAAAACAAAAAACTAAACAAACCCCAAAATTATAGTCTTCTCTTCAGATGAAAAACACAGTATAATTATTAAATTCCATGGGAGCCGTGTGTTTTCAGCCCAGCTGTGGATAAACACAGTGTAGGTTATTGGTGTCCTGTGGCAGTGCAGTGCTGGATACACAGAATTTTTATTTTAAAATGCATATAAGCCTTACATTTGGAAGGTAGTTTTCAATTTCCAGTATTGCTGGTCTGGATCTTGGAGCACAGAAATTGAAACTAGGATTTGTGGGGCGTAGTGGAGCTGATGAATGAGTTTTGGCACCACACTTTGAGATCCCTACTTGAAAAGCAAATTCCTTGTACAGAGTAATATGTCTTTGTCTTCACTGTTTCCTTTCATGACAGGGACACTTTCTCTGCATTGCATTGCTGTGTAACCTTAATGGTCAGAATATTTCCATCTAGCTTTGGAAGAGTAACTAGGCATGTTGAGTTCTGGTTTTCTGTAAAACGTTTTCTAGGGCTCTTTTTTTTGGTTGGGAAAGATGGAGGTTGATTTGGATTTGAGGTGGGGATGGGAAGTTTTGCTTGGAATTCTTTCTTTGTCTTCCTACGCTATACTAAGTGAACGAAGAAAATAAGTAGAAGTTGAGAACAGTCTGTGATTAAGGCTGCCAAACCCAAAATCAAGGAAAGCAGCAACAGAATTAATGTCAGTACTTGAGTAAAATGCAGTACAACTTCCGAATGGATTCACTTTGGGGTTTGGGACCTACACAGCTGAGTACTGCTATTCTGGACATGGACAAAAATGTTGGAAAAGCCAGTAGTCCTCCATATCCTAAAAAAATGGTAAGGTAGGGGAAATGGCCAGATTGATTTCTGGGGGGAGAGAAGGGTGATGAGATGATCCCAATCATTCCTTAGCTCCAAATAAAGCAGTAATGAGCCGTTTAAAGTCAGTTGTGGTGAGTTGAGGAGTGGGTGCTCCTGAGTTATCCTACGCTGAACATCCAGAAGGAAAAATTCAGTTATTTCTAACCTCTGCCTGACTCTTAAGTGCCTTCTGCTCTGCATCTGCCAGAGGTCCTCTGACCACATTAGCAGGAGCTTCCCAGGAAGCTGCCTTGCTTAGGCTTGTTGAATTATTAGACACAGGAAGATAATGAAGCAAAAATTTCCAGAAGAAAACTGCCTTTGTGCTGGTGGCAGGCAGAAAGATTTCTGACCTTCTTAATGTTGTTTGCATTTTATTTACGTCTTAGTTAGCTCTAAGCCCTGTAAAAGTGAAGAAAAATGAAAATAATCCAGGGGTTTTTTTAGGGTATTTAGCTTGTGTTGAAGACAGACAATGCAGAGAGTTTGTTTTCTAATGTTCCTCTTGGCACATTCCATCTGTGACCTTGAACAAACTGTTTATTCTCTGTATTGGCTCATGTAAATAAAATAAATTCTGAATTTAGTAGATTAAAGCTTTTAACAGCCAGATAAAGTGTTTCCCATTTACTTGAGGATGAATTCTGAGGTAAGTAGAGGGCATTACTCTGAGTGTTATTTTTATGGACGCCACAGCTTGTTCCAAAACTGATGGAAGTCACTGGGAATCTTGTTACTGACTTCAGTCATGAAATGCTGGCATTAAACTCTTAGGAGAGCCAAAGGCATTTAGATCCATCTGTGGAACTGAGACAGTGTTAGTTACAGCACAAAGAGTTGTCACTGAGGACGTTTAACTTGGCTCTCTTTATTCACAGCTTTTTGATTAAAGAGCCCTTCCTCCCTGCCTTCACCTCACACTGCAGCTCGACGCCCACACATGGGGAGAGTGGCGTGTGATTTGAGAGATGACTGCATTATTCCAAGCTCTTTGGAACTGACCTACAAAAAAAATTACTTTATTTGGAATGTTGTAAACGTTTTTCCATCTGCCAAATATTACTTCTGGTACCAGACACTGTCCAGGGAAGGCTGGTAAACGAATTTCTCTCATTTCCTGGACTTTGGTTATGAAATTGCCACACATAGGATTTGTAGTGGAAATTTGTATCTTGAAATTGCCATCCTGAACTCTGGAGAATTACCTGGTTTACTTCAAATTTTTTGAACTATCCTGTTTCTAACTGAAACCTAACCTATCAATTTGAGAAAAAGGGCTTGTTGGAAGGTGGAAGCCAAAATTAACCCTTGCAGCTCTAATACAGAGTTGGAATAATACTCTAGATTGTTTTATCCATAACCATGGTTGTGTGCTCCATGGATATAAACGTCTGTGGGTGTATTTTATATAAGAAGTGATTTTTGTGTGAACTTGCCAGGAGTATTTAGCTTGAAGACATGGCATCAGCTGTAAATTGATGGGTGGAACATTTCTCCTGGTGGTTTAGGGACTACTTGTGTCAATGCATTGGTAGTTGGAAGATCTGAATTCTTATAACTCAGTTCTAGACTTTCAAAAAGCCATTCAAGTTTGGAAGGAAAGAAAATCCCATCTGAACCATCTATTGTATGTCACAGCATCTGTCAAACTTTGTGAGCCTGCAGGAAGTCCACTTAATCAACCTAAATCAGGAACACTGTCTTCTGAATATCTGGTCGGGTTTTGGTTGTTCATTATTGCTATTCCTGAGACACAAAGTATAGCCATATCAAAATTTTAATTATAGAAGAGGAAAATGTGCTGACTTAAACATAAGGACAATGATTTTAGGTGTTTTTAGCTTTTTAGAATGCCTTTTTCTCTGTCTAAAATGAGTCACCTGTTATTTCTGTTGCTGGAAACAGAATGGTCTAATGGAAGGTGTGGGTTGGAATGAGATGGTCTTGCTTTCCCTTCTAACTGAAACCATTCTGTGATTCCATGAAAACAACAGCCACTCCACTCACTGCTGGTTGAGCTTTCCTGGGAATGGAAACCCAAGTTGTATGGAAGTGTTTGCTGAAGGAAGAGTTTACCTTCTCTCTTTGGGGGACAATTCCTGCTGCCACTTTTGCTGCACCTTTCCATGATGTCTTTATGTGTCCTTGAGGTCTGAAAGATGCTCCTGAAAAATGCACTCCTTCTGGTTACTTTTTTTCGTAAGAAAATCATAACCCTCCCTGAAGTTTTCTTATATAAGGTAAGGAAATTCCATTTCTAATATTGTTGCAGAAGAATGTGGATAAAAAGGAGAAGCTGAAAAGATTTTTGCCTGACTGGGTGTGTTGGTTTTTTTTGGTGACCCTCCTCTTTTTTCATTTGAAAACGGACCAGCAATCTCCCACTGCCCATGCTGCCCAAGGGCATTTCTATCTGTGTTAGGAATTCCAGTCAAAGGCTTAACTTTTGCTCTGCTAGAAGAGAAACGTTCATTGTCATATTCCCATACTCTGGAGGAGTCATCCCAAGCCTGGTTAAAGACCCATGAAGTTACACCCTGCAGTCTTGAGGACTAATCTAAACTTTACCAATGCAGTGTGTCATCAATCCTTACACAAAGTAAATGAAAGGTGAGGATTTTGAGGGTGTAGAAAGGTCACAGTAAGCACGTACTGGAGCTTTTGAGCTGAGGGTGAATCAGTGACATGAACTCTTGACCCAGAAGAGCGATGGACCTGTGTGGAGAGGCAGCAGAGCAGCATAACTTGACACCTGTCACAAAGCTTTAAAGTTCCCGTTCCTGTCTCAGCAGAACCACACGTGCAGATGGCTTCTGATCTGTCTGGGCAGGTTTTCTGATTCATTTTGGTCCACAGAAAAAGTATGTTTTCCCATCACTTTTCTCAGGTCTCCTTGTGACATGGTTTTTACATATCAGGATAGCAGGGGATTTGGACACTGTGACTGAGACTCTGCATTGCTGAGTAGGGAAATGTCTCTGGATTCCCTTTGAGGACTGCTGAGATAGGCATGAAAAGCAGTGGCAAAATTCTCAATTATTGGTACCTTTAATATCTTGAGGGGGAAAACAGGGGTTGAGGAAGGGTCAGATTCCTTCAGAAGCTCTGGATTATTTTTAATGTCCCTCATGTTCCTGTTCCTGTATAATGATACCTAATTATCCATTCCCTGTATTAGACAAAGGTGATCCCAGTGTGTGTTAGTAAACTCCCTGTGTAATAAACTCTTCAAAAAGAAAGCTTTCTGGCCTGCATGGACAGCTGGAGTTGCCAGTGCTGTCTGCAGGGAGCAGGAGCTGTAATGTCTGGATTGAAGCTGAAGAGAGCTGTGGCAGTGTCACTTCTGCATTTATCAGGCTTTGAACTCCTGGAAAACATGGAAGAATTTTATCTGTGGTCAAAAATTCATAGAAGGAATCACAGACTGGTTTGGGCTGGAAGGGACCTTAAAGCTCACCTTGTTCCACCCCCTGCCATGGGAAGGGACACCTTCCACTATTCCAGGTTGCTCCAAGCCCTGTCCAACCTGGCCTTGGACACTTCCAGGGATGGGGCAGCCACATCTTTCTTGGAACTTTGGATGCTGCCCAGGGTACACACATTAAAAGGAGCTGTACTTCCAATAAAATATACAGATTCCCTAAGGATCCTGGAGGGGCAGAGAGGTCCTTGTGTTTCCACATCCAGAAAACTTAAAGCTGCAGAGTCTTGTGGAATAGTTCTTTAGTGCCAGGGAAGACAAGTCTGGCTTCCCTGTATTTTCAGTTTGAGCCAGCTCGATGTCTGGCAGTGAAGCTGCAGGAGGGTTCGATAAGGTATTTGATAAGGTCACTGGCTCTCTGTTTGTGTCTTCCAGGATGGATTTTTGCTGAGTGAGGTCAAATTCCTGGTTAGATGAACGGGTTGGTTCGATACCTTTTGGCAGAAGGCTGTGTTGCGATACCCACCTGAGTGTGGTGACAATAATGGTGACCTGTGGTCCTGTGCCAGTCTGGTGCTGCAGCAGACACCAGGACCTGAGCTCCTGACCTCTGCCACAAGGCTGGCTGCCCATCTGGTATCTATGGACACAGCCTTGGGCTCCTGCTTGCAAAATCTGCTATGGCCTTGTCCCTCACTGGTGTGTGACCTCAGGGTTTGTTACTCAGTGCGAACACAGACCTGAGTTGGACAAATCTTTACACAGATGAAGTTTTGAAGGCTTTAAGATTGTGTTATTTCCTGAAATGGTGGCAGTATAGTTTTGTGGTAAGAAAATTTCACTTTTGAAGCCCAAACTGGTGCAATCTGGGCAGAACTGGTTTCCATGTGAACTCTCCCTGTACTGTGGGAACGTCCTGGCAGGCCAGACTCTGTGCTACTGTGTCGAGCAGTCTGCTAATTTTTTATTAGATATCTTTCTTTGTAGTAATTGAATTCTCATTTACCCAGAAAACAAAGTTTTTGAGTCTAAACCAATGAATAATTTGTTAATACTGCCAGGTGGCTTTGTCCAAAGTGAGATTCAAAACTTAAGGAATTAGTCTCAACCTTTCCATGCAGCACCAAATAATTCAGCCAGGGAGAGTAACAACAGCAGCAAATGGTGTCTCTTCTGTGCTTTCATGTGTTTTCTTTAATCAGTTCATGAGAAATAATTTTACACTTGGCTTCCCTGACTTTTAGTTAACATTTATCAGGTAAAGTTGTAGCCAGGTTGCTCCTGGACACTTGGAACAGAAGCTCTGGGAAATGATAAACAATCAGCTTGTTCATGAATACCTCTCTAGTTTCATGGAGGTTTGCTCTTTCCAGTTGGAATTACCAGGTTTGGTCCTATACTGTTCTTGCTTTAGTAATTTTTTTGTGTATTTTTCATCTCTCCAGGGAACTCTTTATTTTTAATGATTAATTTGAAAGAAACCTCTGGGGTATCATAATGTGTATTCTGATGAGTACACCTAATTACAAAGAGTACATTAGATGAATGAGGCCATATTTTTAATTTTTACAGTTTTTGAGCACAAGGAATTGTGAGTACAGCCAGTGGTAATGAAATACCTAGTGTTTGGGCAAATTTAGAAAACTAGTTTTGCCTTTAAGTGAAACCTATTTATATCAACAGATTTAAGTAAGAACAGATAGTCCTTTGTGTAAAGCCAGGCTTTAAAAATCCTAGCTGTCAAATTTCTTTGTATTTTATATTGGCTAGGAGATACCACTGAGGATGAGTTGGGCTGAAAAAAAAAAGTGGTATATTTGCTCATGCAGGGAGCAGGGATAAGTCACAATGGTTGTGTTAATTTTATTTAATTTGCTAGTGTCTTTACAATGTTTAGATTGATGAGCTTTGGTATTTGAGAATAAATGGTTTTCCCAATATCCTCTTAATCTTTGTGGGATGTTTATCTGGGCATGTTAATGTAAACTGCCTTTTAATCCCTTTCTATATGGTCAGTTGTAGGGTCCTCCTTGAAAAGATATATTAAAAGTTTTTTCTTTGAGAGTGTTCATGGGATAACAAGAAATGGTCCCGTGAGGGGTACCCAGGGAAGCTGTGACAAACATCCACAAAAAAATTTGTCAGCAGCTTTGGTAGTCTCAAAATATATTTCTTTTTTCCATTATATATCCATGATTTATTAGTATATTTAATATTTTTTTCTACTTAAACTTACTACCCCAAAGAATCAAAGTCAGGTTAATTCTACTGTTTGTAACAGTGAAATGAAAATGTACATTTGAAGGCAGAGTTTTAGAGGTGAGTTGTTTGTCTGGAGGATTCTCCACCCTTGGGGTCTCTTGGGGTGTGAGTGGGTTAATTGCCCAGACCTTGTGTTTTGCCAGTTTAACCCTGATTCCACAGTCTGAAAATACAAATTTCAGCCTTTCCACTCTACTGCATTGCCCTGAAAGGTTTTCCCAAGCAGGTGTGACTGTAGAACTGAACCTTGTTCTAGAAAATTATGTGGATTTTTGCACGAAGACTGTGGTCTGTACAGGAAGTAGAGGGAAGGTAGAAGAAGAAAAGACATTAAACTTGCATAAATTATTCCAACTTAAAAGGTCAGATCTTTAGAAGTTTTCTCTAAATCCATCAATCCCCTTCCCTGACTCCTCACTGCAGGGTTCTGTGTGTGTCCTGGGGTGTTTCATTAAGTGAAAATTGGTGAGGGAATTGTTTATAATTAAAAACTGCAATTGTTGCTGTTTCTTTTCTCTCTTTTGCAAATGGGAAGGAAAACAATTCCCTTCCCCTGCTATTTAGTCTGAGGTGTGTTGGCATGGTGGCAGAGATCTTTCTCACTGTTGCTGTCAGAACTAAGTGCAGTTGGTAGGGCGGTGTCTGCACCAGGCTGGTCCTGGCAAAGACCTCACAAATAAACAGGGGTTTTTCTGAGCTTCTGGAATGTTTGGTGTTCCCAGAATAGCTCCTCACCTACATTACTTTTGCCCATCTTCCTCCAAAAACATCTGCCTGTGGAATTATTCAGGAATTTATATAGCACAGACTCTTTGTATCTTATTTTCATCCAAAATAGCTTTCTGCTTTGGAGTTTCCATTTCTCTGTGGATAGAGGGATGTTCACAAGCACTTTAGACAGTGTAAGCTGTCACTGCCACCAACAGAAGTAATTCTTGTCACTCTCCCCAGCATAGTATTTCTACTTCTCGTGCCAGGAAAGAAAGCTTTTGTACAGCGTGTGGTTGGATTGCTCAGAGACCTGATCACGCAGAGTAATTAAGCTGAGCACAAAAAGCTGCTTTTTTCTTTTTATTTGGCTGGATGAATTCTGATGTTGGGTTCACCCTGCAATTCCCTGGACTTGAGTTGGTGGGAAGGGAGCAGGCTCTGTTCATACTTACCTGTGCAATCTGGAGCGTCTGGCATGGTTTTAGCAAAGTTGTTGCATCTGCTTCCAGAATTCACCCTGGAGTCAGCTGGGTTTGCCTGGTGCAATGTGTATAAATCATTTTTAGGTTCTTGGTCAGGAGTTTTCTAGAGAGGTGCTTTTTCCATCTTAATCCACCTGTTACCAAATATTTTGCCAACATAAGATGGTTTTAAGGACATTGGGCTGGAAAATTCTCTCTCCTCCTCTGTCGTAAAGTGAGGAGCTTCCAGAGTCAAAGACACATCCTCATAGAGGTAAAGTCAGTGCTCACAATCCATAGACAGTCTTGTTTATTAATTAATTACACAGTTTATATAGGGTTTTACAGTGTCTACGTATAACAATTGTCTATAACTTATTGGCTAAAAGTTACTCACCTATTACATTTCTATAGTTTATTGGCTGAAACCTGAACGCTTAATGTGTCTATTGTCTATCTTGCGGCTAACTTTGCAATAAACAATTCTACTGCTTTTCCCATACGCTTTCTTGTTTTCTCATCCGTCTTCTGATTTTACTTGTAACCATCTTTTTCATGTCCGCTACTTATGGGTACACTATTGCTTATTGATACATTGCCTCTGCCTCCCAGCACGTAGGCCAGTTCACTGACCTTGTTTCCCAGCATGTAGGCTGGATTGTGCAAACAGGCCTGTATTAGGATTTCATGCCCTGTACCTGAAAGCATTTCCTCAACACTCCTCCCACTACCAAGTAAGTAATGCAGTGTTTTTTATATAATGACCAGGTCAGACCAAGTAAGACATCAGACAAGTGCAGCCCTGAGCACCTGTGTCCTCAAAACTGTTGAGAAGGGAAAAGGCTTTTTCCATCCTTTGGGATCTAAACAAGGATTACTGGGGGTTTTTGAGTTTGAACCACTTGTTTATGAGAACCAGAGAAGCCCAAACATCCACAGAATGCGATTTTCACATGGGCATAGGAGGCACCTGTGATATCCTGAGTTGGAAGGGACCCTCAAGGACCATGAGTCCTATTCCTGGCCCTGCACAGAACATGCCAGCAATCCCACCATGTGCCTGAGAGCATTGTGCAAATACTCCTTGAGCTCTGGCAAGCTTGGGGCTCACCGTCCCAGCTGCCTGGCAGAGTTTGGTGGCTTATTGCTCCACAGTTTTTGGGATACTATGCTCATCTACCTCCACTGCTGTATTCATGGGTTGTGGTGTAAAGGTGAAGGAATCTCTGTCCCCTGTTGCATGCCTTGCTCCATATGGAAAACCAGGGCAGTTGCCACATACCTGCCTCCAAGAACTTTTGCAGTCAGACAGTAGCGCCTAACCTTGTTTTGAGAAGATGCCTTTTGCTAATCTCAGCCTCACTTAACTGACTTTTTCATCATCTCCTGTTCTTTAAATAATTCCACTTTGGTGAATAAACACCAAATCCTACTCCATTTATTATGCAGATGATCCTGTCATTATTGCTTGATCACCCTCAATTCTGCATATATTAGTTCCTTTGTGCAGTGGTGAAATATATTGGTGTATTTTTATTTCATAGGAAGCAAGAACAGAATCTATTGCCAGACCTTTGGAGATAAATGAGGCTGAGAAGGTGATGAAAATTGCCATTGACAGTGTTCTGGTAAGCAAAATTATATTTATTGTAAAATTATAAATTCTCTGCTTCAAGTAGCATGTAGCTCATTTTATCAAGAAGGAATGCCTGGGGCACAGTGGTGGCTGTGAGCTGGCAGAAATCACATCTGCAGGAGAAACAGTGAACTAATCTAGCAGCAGCACCTAGAAGAAGACAAGATCCTCTCTGCTGCACTATCACACTGTGTAGCTGGCGGTTTGACCTTGGCTGAACACCAGGTGTCCACCCAAACTGCCTCAAGCCCCCCCTTTCCCAGAGGGAAAGAAAAAAAAACCAAACCACAGCTAAGTATTCATGAGTAGAGATAAGGGCTGTGAGAGGTTTCATAAACTTCATGGGCAAAACAGACTCAGAGTGGAGATACTACTTAAATTTATTACTAACAGGGTAAGAGCTATAGAGTAAGAAATAAAACAGTCATAAAAACATTTTCTCCCCCACCCCTCCCTCCTTCCATGTCCTCCCTCCTCCCCATAGCAGTGCAGGGGGACAGGGAATGACATGTTGCAGTCAGTTGTTTCTGCTGCTGCAAATGTGAGTCCAAACCCTTAGGCAGTTCTGCCAAATCTGCTGTTCCATGGGTCACTCCTCATGGGCTGCAGGGGGACAGCCTGCCTCACCATGGTCTGCACCACAGGCTACAGAGTAGCCACAGCTCTGAGTCCTTCCCCTGCTTTCTGTGGAGTCCCTTCCACGGGAGACAGTCCTTTGCTGTCCTGTAGGTCACTCCATGGATAAGCTGTACCTGCTCCAGCGTGGGTTTCTCTCTCCATGGGCCACGGCCACAAGTCTCTTGCAGGACCCTGCTCCGTCCTGGGTCTCTCATGGGTTAACAGCCTCCTTCATGCATCTACCTGCCCCAGCATGGGCTCCTCCATGGGCGGCAGGGGGTCTTTGCACCCTCCATGGCCTGCAGGGGGACAACCCGCGTCACCATGGTCTTCACTATGGGCTACAGGAAGCCACAGCTCTGAGTCCTTCCCCTGCTCCCATGAGGTCCCTCCTCCTCCTTCTCCTCCTGCACCGACCTTGATGTCTGCATTGCTAATCCATGGCTGGAATTTCAACTGTGCAATAGTCGTCTATTCTTGGATATGTTATTACACAGAGATGGTGCTATGCTTGCTAATTGGCTCACACTTGGCCAAAAGTAGGAGGTCCCTCCTGGAGCCAGCTATCATTGGCTCCATAGGACAGCGGAAGCTTCTAGCAGTTTCTAACAGAAGCCACCCCTCCCTCTACCAAAACCCAGCGACAGAAACCCACAACACTAAGTGTTGGTTCAGTGTGCATCAAATAGCTGCACTTGGCCTCTCTCTTGAGAGAAAACACATTTTAGTCATATTCCTTGCTTCTCATAGGAGCTATGCCCCAAAAGCACACCAGGCGGGTTAAGAATGGCCTAAATCAGCACAGAAATATAAATACCCCAACCTTGTCTAAGATGCGTAAACTCTGCAGAGTCAGGGCTCCAAGGAGTGACCTTGGTGACCCAAAATGTGCAGGTACCTTTGGAGCTGGGAAGCTGGTCTCTGGAAGCAGGACAGCTGAGCTATAGGGTGAGAAGAGCTAATCAGTGCTAATCAGAAGCACTGTGCTCATCAGTACTCTGCCAGTGCCGCCTTGTGGTTCTCATTTTGGAGGAACTTTTGTCTGTCCCAGTCATGGCAGCTCTGTCCTTGCTTCAGTGCTTGGGTTCTTGAATTTCTGAACCTTCAGCTGCATGGTAGGAGGAGGGTGTTAATTAAATCATAATGATTGCTATCAGTTATTTAACTGCAGAATTTACCCAGTCCAAGGAGTGGAGTTCCAGCTTTAAACTGACATATGGAAAAGACCCCACAACTGAGTAGTTGTAGAGAAGTGTGTTTATTCAGCATTCTGGGTGCATGGGGGATTAGTCCACCCAAGACATGCACACCTGTCTGTGCTCACAGGCTTGTTTAAATACAGTTACAACATGCATATTCATTATTTCCTTATACATATGCATTATTTTTCTTAGAAAAGGCAGGGTTATTCTAATCAGTTCCAAGAATTAACTTCCATTTTCTCCGCCCTGTGCTCCTCACACCTGAGTTTGTGCATTGGTTTCCATTTTTTCCTGGGCCGGGGTCTTTGGGTGTCTTAGGGATGAAGATCGTGGGTCTTCCTTGCTGTGTCCTTTTCAACTTGGCTCAAAAAGTAACATAAACCAGTTCTGTTGGCAACTCAAACCAGTCTAATTAGGAAATTTCTATAATCATCTTATTCTCTTGACATATTTCCTGATTTATCTTATTTTCATATGATGTCCATTCTGTTTTAGAAGCCTCAAGGCCAGGTACTGATTGCAACCATAACATGTTCCCTGTTTCTGTATTTGTAGCTATTTATGGCCTCAACCATGCAGTCTATCTTTGCGACTTCAGCAAAACTCCCTACAGTTATTTCAATTAACCCTCTCACTGTTAGCTCTTTATTGAGACCTTATATCAAAACAGCCAGTGCATAATCAAAAGATATTCCAGGTGATCTTCCCGTACGTTTCTGCTCCTACTCACATAGTCTATATGAATACTAAAGGTGTTAATATGCATTTCTCATTCTAGCAGTAGTAATGATGAACTAAAAGCTGCATAGTAGCATGATTGCCTTCCTGGGAAACAGCAACAACACATACGTCAGCTAATTAATTAAATGACCTGTTGAAGCTGAGGAGCATCAACAGTTGCTGCTGGAATTTCATCAAGTCTGAAGTCATCTCTCTCCCTCAAAAGATGCTCATGGTTTCCTAGGCATGAGCACACTGATTGCACTCAGCTTGTCTTCATGAGCTGAAATATTCGCACTTCCCCCTCCAGTAGCACCTCTGCCAGTGTTCAGGATGCCTCCCATATTTTGAAAAGACTGGTAAAGCAAGATTGAGAAAAGGTTGAAGATAATTCAAACAGAGTAAGTTCATTATAAACACAACCTCTATCTTGAAAAGAAAAAAAACTTATGGAAACATAAAATTTGCTAAAATAATACCAAGAAACAAACACATTTGTCATCTGTGTTTATTCAGATAGAATTCTGGAATCATTAAGTTTGGAAAATACCTTAATTATTCCATTAAGATAGGTTCCAAAAAGGCCTTAATAATTCCAAAAGGTAGGCATCTACCTATCTTTTATCGCTTTTTCAGTGAGAAGGAAAATTACAGTTAAAGCTGTGGAGTTTTTTTCCTTTTCCTTTTTAAAAATAAGGTATTTTAAATTTATAAGTGTCCAGTTAGTTCATTATCCTGGCCACAAAGAACTTTTTAATTTCCTTTGCCTATTTGAATAAACACCGATGAGATTAAACAGAACAATGTTCAGCATCTGAAAGATAATTCTAATTATTCCAGTGCCAGTCACTGTTCACCATCCTTCTCTTTTAGGAAGTAGTCCAAAAGACGAAAGACATGTTGAATAACGTGGCTTTGGATGAAGCCAATTTGGAAGCCAAGATTGAAAAACGAAAATTGGAACTGGAAAGAAGCCAGAAGAGGCTACAGACTCTACAAAGTGTTCGGTAAATATTATGAACTGATTATCTATTGCATAAATGAATTTTAGAATAAAGGGTGGAACTAGTGCAAACAGTCTCTCTTTTCCCAGAGGCTTCTACCGTTAACACCAAATAAAAAAAATAATTCTGTATCCATTGCTAGGATCAGTTCCTCTGAGCAGTGGAACAGTCTGACATAAAATCTGTAGAATCACAGACTGGTTGGAGTTGGAAGGGTCCTTAAAGCTCATCCAGTCCCACACCCCCTGCCATGGGCAGGGACACCTTCCACTAGACCAGGCTTCTCCAAGCCTTGTCCGACCTGGCTTTGGACACTTCCAGGGATGGCGCAGCCACAGCTTCTCTGGGCAACCTGTGCCAGGGCCTCACCACTTTCACAGAGAGGATTTCTTTCATATATCCAACCTTCTTTCAGTTTGAAGCTATTACTTCTTGTCCTATCACTACAGCTCTTGATGAAGAACCCCTTTCTATCTTCTTTGTAGGCCCCCTTCAGATACCGGAGGTATCGAGGTATTCAGGTTCACAGTTTGGGGTGACTTCTTGCCCTTAATTAAACTGCAGGTTTATAGAAGCTGCATTCTGACCTAATATTAAAAAAGGAGGAAATATTCAAAAAATCAGCAGTGGAAGGAATTATATTGATACATGTACACCTGTTGCAATACTGCAAGAAGTGTATTGGGTTAGTGTGCAGTATCAAGCAGCAGCAGTGGTTTTTAGGGTGCAGTATTTACCTCTGTGGCATCAAGGACATCATCACTTCATCACCCAAGTCTAATTACAGTTGTAATGACATAGGACACTTTTGTAGCCAGGAAGTCCCCAGCAAAGGATGTCATTTACCAGCCATGCTACACACTAATTTTTTGGAGTCATGTAACAACAGCATAATTAACTTAAATTTGCCTGCTAAGAGGGCCAAAATTCTGCCTGTGTGAAAAGAAATGGTGTGGAGGTTTGGGTTGGCTCCCTGCCAAACCCAGCTGCTGGCCACACAGATTCCCCCCTCCCAAGAGAGAAGGAAAAAAAGTACCCAAAGACAATTGTACTAAAAGTATATATATATATTCAAATATATTACAATTGTATACAATCAAACATTATGAATATACAGAACAAGGATTCCAAACAACCCCAAAAGGGAAAAGGGGGGAAAGGGAAATGGGACAAAAATGGGTAAAAACAAAACAGATATGCACACATTCGTGAGCTCAGGGAAAAGCTCAATGAAGTAACTAACACAATAAATTCTCACCAAACTCCCCTCAAGAGAAGTAGTTCCTTCCCCTCTGCACAGCTGGGACAACAGCTTCTCAGATAGGCCTCAGGTCATATAGACAAGAGCTAAGCCAACACTGAGACCTGATGTCCTCCAAGCACATGAAAGGAAGAAGAGAGAGAGAGAAACCTCCTTGCCCTTCTCTTATATACACCAGATTACGTGAAGGAATGGTGTGGAATACTTCCTTAGTTATGACCCTGTTCTTCTCCATGGACACCCCCCTTGTTGCAGGGGAGAAGATTGCGTGCCCTTATCAGGTTGCAAGCTGTGCTGGCAGTGGTACATGCCTCCAGTAGGGTCTCCCATGCTAGTCAGGTCTCAACTGAAGGGTCAGACAAAGTGTGTCCACGGGCAGGATGAGCTCGCTAGCTCCCCAGCAACCATCCCAGGAGGACAACTCTAACTCCAAATCTGGGTAGATGGAGCTTTCTCAGCCCTGTAAGGCTATCCGTCTGAGAGAAGGATACGCTAACCAAAC
>WBMV01004268.1:1333206-1486235 GCA_013396655.1 Campylorhamphus procurvoides | reverse complement strand
TTATTTTATTTTATTTTTCTAAATTGCTGTTTGATTGTAGGGAAGAAGTGGAAGGTTTTCAGCATTCCAGTCTCCAGCAGCATGACTTCCACATGTTATTGCAGCAACCTGGTGTCAGTCTTTCACTTAATAAAACCTTCCAAGTCCTTACAGAATTTCTGGTGCCAATGAGTGTTTGATCCTGCCAGGGTTTTTTCCTTGACACCCCACCAAATTGGGCCTCAGTTTTTTTCATAGTTCTATTATTAATTGTTCTTTCCTGTTCCTCTGAAAATACCTTCTCAGACTGGTACAACATCTTCTGTGATGTGATGGGCTGAACCTAATCCACACTGCTGAGAATATCTGGAGCCAGATTTTTTACCTCCCACAGGATTACCTGTAAATACAGAAATAAAAGCTTCTGGAAGACCAAGGTATACAAACTTATACTTCTACATTGCTAAAACAAATTTTATAACTTAGCTACAATCATTAAAGGAATTTCCCCTTATGTGTGTTTGCTTGCAGAGCTGGCAGTTGAATGCCAAGTATCTCAGATGTTTTGGTTTTGATGTTTCCAATTAGTCCAGGCCCACATTTCAGATCACCAGGATTAACTTNCACATCAGCACAAGATGTAAAGAAATGATTGCTGTTATAGGATTAAACCTGACACAGAACTACTTCAGTTTAAAGTCATTTGTTTGCATGGTGTTGGCAATGCCGAATAGGTGCTAATGTCTAGAGATTGCTATAAAAGTGAATTTATTAAGTCTGTGAATACAAAAATTATTAGCATATTCAAATTTCAATGTCCAAAAATCTGCCATGCAGTTATGCAAAATAGAGGCATAACTCTTTAGAGCACTAATTGGGTCTTCACTTTTGCAAAAATCTGACATTGTTCTGCATTTGCTTTTAATTTTTTTGTTCCTTCANATTTTTTACCTCCCACAGGATTACCTGTAAATACAGAAATAAAAGCTTCTGGAAGACCAAGGTATACAAACTTATACTTCTACATTGCTAAAACAAATTTTATAACTTAGCTACAATCATTAAAGGAATTTCCCCTTATGTGTGTTTGCTTGCAGAGCTGGCAGTTGAATGCCAAGTATCTCAGATGTTTTGGTTTTGATGTTTCCAATTAGTCCAGGCCCACATTTCAGATCACCAGGATTAACTTTATGTCAGGAACAGCCATCACTGTACAAGTCCTGTGTTGTCATGTTTTTAGACAGTTAATTTCTTGCTTTATCTCTTCATCCTGAATAGCAGCATTTATTTTGGTGTATTCAAGGGAAATGCAAAATGCTTATGCTTTAAAATCATAAGCAATACTCCCGGGCAGTGACTAAACAGTGACACGTCCTTTTCCACTAATGCCTAGGAATATCTGCTAGCAAATCAGGGATCTTCACATCAGGAGAGCAATTTCCAGAACTGGACAAATGGTTAGATTTGATACTGAATTGAATAGTGGTAGAACCACAAATTAAGGGCTCTAGATGAGAGCACCAGCATGCTGGGCAATTCCCAAGCTGAGATGCACCATGACCCCACTGGTAATTCATTTCTCAGCACCATAAAAAGACACATTATTGCTCTGTATTTGATGGCAATGTTTGCTGAAATACAGTATGATCACAGTATATAGAAAGTATGCAGCATTAGGAATTCAAATTCAGTTGGAGATCCTCTGCAAAATGCCAGAAATTCTCATTCATTTCTACACTCTGAGAGGGGCAAAAGAGGGAACAATGAAATCCACACACAGTGAATCTCTGCTAATAAATCTCAAATATTTATTTCAAGATTCCTCTTTGTGAGTCTTCTCATTTCAACAAGAATAAGGTTTTCTTACAATCAATTGAATGTAGGCCATTTTCTTCACTTACCACTTTCACTGTTGGCAATAACAATTGACATAGATACATAATAACAGCCAGGAGAGCAGAGATCTGATCACCTGGACAAGCAGAACTCTCAAAATAAAAATGCAGGGGATGTCTAGCAAGATTGCAAGACATTTAGCACATATTAAGCATAGTCAGATGATAGTAAAAAATTGTAACTCACATTTGTTAAGACTGTATTTGCATCCTGACATCTGGACTCACTGGGAGGAGAAAGACCACATACATTAATTCATTAATATAGGGTAGTTCTTAACAATATTCCCCTGTATTTCCCTTTTTCTGACGGCCTATGTTGTGAGTCAGCTTGCAGCAGGCATTGGCTTTATTTTGAAAGGTGAGGTCTGGGATATGAGAGTGATATTGCATGTGTTGTAAATTAATTTTCAGATAAATAACATAATTTTTCAACAGGGTTAATGGCACAGGAGACAGAATGTGCTGGTTGCATGCTGCTGCTTCTGGCTTCCTGCTGTTAACTGTTTGGAAAGCAGCTTACTGTACAGTTTGCTCATGTTTTCCTAAGAAAATAATGGTCAGTGGGATGCCCTATCACAGGAACATGACTGTAACATCTCTTGAGTAATGCACAATATGCCCTTGTTAGAGCTGAGACAGGTAAGAGTTCTTCACAGCCTCTTCTATGGCCTGAAACACTGGTTTTAGCCCTCATGGTTCTGCTCTTCTGTGCATTTCACTGTTTGTACCAGTAGCCCACAGCACTGCTACAGCACAGGTAAAAAATCATTCATTTGATAAGATAGTTTATGGACAATTGTAACAACAAGAGCTGGAAATACAGGATGGAGTTACTACAGGATTTAGGCATTTCTTCCTACGGAAATCAACAGCAGTGAAGACCCCCCGGTATCTCTGTAGAATTAAAGTAGGTCTGCAGGATGTCTGTGCCTACCTCCATGCAGGATCACCAGTGCTGGCACAATGGCTCTGTGCCACCCTCCAGTCACGACACAAGCACCCTGAGGGTTGTGCTGGCTCACACTTCCACCCCTGAAATTCCGTCCTCCTGCAAAGAGATGCAGTTACACCTTTACACTTGTGCTTCCAGATTCAGTTTCTCCAGATGACTCATGATGACATGACACTTGGTCATGCTGCTGACACTGCCACTCTGTTCCCTGCAACCAGAAGATGGAACTGGAATTCAGAGTCCTGGCAGCATCTCCCTTGTGTCTCACACACAGCTGTGTGGTGTGTGCTGGGACAGACTGGTCCACATGAAGAGCAGGAGCAGGCTTTTCCTGTCATTCCTACCACTTCCTAGTGATGTGTGCAGCTTCAGTGAAAGGGGGTTTTATGATGTAACTGGAAACTGAAACCAGATTAAGCTCTACTTATCTATGTGGTGTGATCTTATTTCCATAAAAATACAAGCTACTATAGGAACGTGACAGGAATTCTTGAAATCCTTTAAGTGCACAACCCTCTTGTTAAAAGTGAATTGATATATTGCATGAGGTTTGTCTACTATTGGTTTAGTGTTTAATTTTTGACCCATGTGGATTATCTCTTTAAGACCAGTTTTTGCGACTCCATTTCATATTTGAGACAAAGGGCAATGTGTGGGATATTTTGTTCATGAACCTATTGAGTAAAAGGCCCTGCTTGCCTAAGCACCAGGAAAGGTCAAACAGAAATTCTGAGGAAACAGCATCACTTTGAGAACCAAAAGATTAGAGCCTGTATGAGACTGGATATAACAGGATTTCCTCAGCAAGGTCTTGAATTTTTCACCTCATATCAAACCTTTTACTATTTTGCTTCTCATCCAGCTCAGCATTTTACATTTTGCCCTGCATTGCAAAGTCTTTGGCACACTGTTTGTGTACATTGTACAATGGACCCCAGTCTTGTTTGGGTGCTCTCTTGAGCCTTCCTGTGTCAGCATCCAAAACCAAGTTAGTCATATTGAATTTGCAACATCAATTTGACAGCACTCTACTAGTCACACGAAGCATAAGGAATTGTTCCAGAGTCTAAATATAATTCATTAATTTTCTACAGAAGAATTAAATACTCTAAACATGTATTTTGAAAGAAAGCTTATGCATAGTTGCAATCTGTAGTCCAGCTGAAGAACTGGTTTGGGGAAGCCAAAGTAGATCTGTGCCTGTAGACTGAATCAAGCTGATCTACAAAGATATCTCAGAAAATAGTGCCAAANTATCAAACCTTTTACTATTTTGCTTCTCATCCAGCTCAGCATTTTACATTTTGCCCTGCATTGCAAAGTCTTTGGCACACTGTTTGTGTACATTGTACAATGGACCCCAGTCTTGTTTGGGTGCTCTCTTGAGCCTTCCTGTGTCAGCATCCAAAACCAAGTTAGTCATATTGAATTTGCAACGTCAATTTGACAGCACTCTACTAGTCACACGAAGCATAAGGAATTGTTCCAGAGTCTAAATATAATTCATTAATTTTCTACAGAAGAATTAAATACTCTAAACATGTATTTTGAAAGAAAGCTTATGCATAGTTGCAATCTGTAATCCAGCTGAAGAACTGGTTTGGGGAAGCCAAAGTAGATCTGTGCCTGTAGACTGAATCAAGCTGATCTATAAAGATATCTCAAAAAATATGGCCAAAATGCTTTAAGAAAACCACCACAACAATTAGAGCAACAGTATTAATCACATAATGAGGGGCTAAGCATTATGATTTATATTTTGCAGGATTGACTTGAATCCTGTGTCAGGAACAGCATAGCCAGCAGGAGCAGGGCAATGAACATCCCCTGTACTTGGCATTTTTGAGGCTGCACCTCCAGTGCTGAACTCTGTTCTGAGCCCTTCACTTTTGAGAGGACAGTGAAGTGCTGGAGCATTTCCAGAGAAGGGCAATGAGGGTCTAGAAAACTTGTCTTATGAAGAAGGGCTGAGGGAGCTGGGTTTGGGGGACCCCATCCTTGGAAGGGGCTGTAGTGAGGTGGGGACTGGCCTCTTCTGAGGTACCTGAGCTGAAATGGCCTTAAGCTGAGACAAGAGAGACCAGACAGATTAGATATTAGATAAAAATCTGTCATTGTTCATGTGGTCAGCCCTGGAACAGGTTGCCCCCGGGCAGTGGGGATGTCCCCGTCCCTGGAGGTGCTGAGGAGGAGCTGGGTGATGTGCTGTAGGAGTCACAGTGGCAGTGCTGCGGGGATGGGTGATGATGAGGGTCTCTTGCATCCCTGCCGACTCCGTGACCCTGGACCAGCCGGTCCGTGGGGTCCCTGCCGACCCCAACCCCTCCGTGACTCTACCATTTATTTCATTCCCAAGAGCCAGCGCCCTGCTCGGCCAGTAACGCGGGCATTTCCATGGGCATATATTTACGTACCTGGACATATATTTATGTATTTGGGTATATATTTACGTACTCGGACATGTATTTGTGTACCACAAGCGCACGGCCCTCCCCTCTCCCCATTCATACCGCACCTCGCGGCTCCCCCGCGCCCGCAGCGCCCTCCTCAGGCGGCGGAGGGAACTGCCTGTACCGAGACCCTGCCTGTACCGGGACCCTGCCTGTACCGAGATCCTGCCTGTACTGAGACCCTGCCCGTACCGAGACCGACATCCTGCCTGTACCGAGAGNACCGGGACCGAGACCCTGCCTGTACCGAGACCCGGCCTGTACCGAGACTGAGATCCTGCCTGTACCGAGACTGAGATCCTGCCTGTACTGAGACCCTGCCTGTACCGAGACAAACCCCTGCCTGTACCACGCCCCTGCCTGTACCGAGATCCTGCCTATACCGAAATCCTGCTTGTACAGGGACCGAGACCCTGCCTGTACTGAGACCGAGATCCTTCCCTCACCGGGGATCCCGCCCATACCAAGGCCCTTCCCTCACGCGACATCCCGCCCCTATCGAGGCCCTGCCTTCACCCGATATCCCGCTCGTAAGGAGGTCCCGCCCGTACCGAGGCCCTTCCCTCACGGGGGATCCCTCCCGGGCCGAGGCCCCGCCCGTGCCGCGATCCTGCCCCTGAAGCCCGGCCCGTGCCGAGATCCTGCCCCGGTAGATCCCTCCCTCCCTCGCTCCCTCGCTCCCAGCCGCGGGTCCCGCCCGTGCCCGGGGCGGTGGGGATCGCCGGGAGCCGCCCGAGGAGCGGCCCGTGCCCCGCGGCTCGCTCTGTGGGACCGGAGAGCCGCTGAGGGGCAGAGCGGCCCGGCCGCACCCACAGCCCGGGGAGAGGAGCACCGACAGCCGGGGGACAGCAGGACCCACAGCCCGGGGAGAGGAGCACCGACAGCTGGGGGACAGCAGGACCCACAGCCCGGGAACAGGAGTATCCACAGCCCGGGACAGCAGCACCCACCGGGGCTGAGCGTGTGGGAGCGCTGCGGGCCCGGCCATGGCCCAGCCCGGCAGCAGCGGAGGAGCAGGAGGAGGAGGAGGAGGAGATGTCGCCTCCCCGTCCCGGGGCCGCCTGTCGCTGCCCTGGCCGCCCGCAGAGGACACGGAGGAGGCGGCGGACACGGCGAGCGAGCAGGTCCGGCGGATAAAGATCGGCGACGGTGTGGACGACGAGCACAACAGGACGATCCGCAGGCAGTACCGGGAGCTCATCTCGGCCGTGCAGCGTAAGGAGGGCCGGGCAGGGCTGGGGCAGCTCCGGGACACGGGGATGGGGGCTTGGGGTGGACTGGAAATTCGGGTCCCAGGAAGCGCTTGTGTGGAAGGGCAGAATCGCGGAGTGGTGGGAAGGGACCTTAAAGCTCATTTCATTCCACCCCCTGCCATGGGCAGGGACACCTTGCACCAGCCCAGGATGCTCCAAGCCCCGTCCAGCCTGGCCTTGGACACTCCCAGGGATGGGGCAGCCACAGCTTCCCTGCCCAACCAGTGCTGGGGCCTCCCCACCCTCCCAGGGGAGAATTTCCTTTCAACACTTAATCTAAAGCTACTCTCCTTCAGTGTCAGGCCTTGTCCTATCCCTATGTGCCCTTGTGCTAAGTCCTTCTGCATGTCCAGGGATAACAAGGTTGGGGGGGATTAGCTGCACTAACACACTGGGGCAGGGGAGCTGTCAGCTTTGGACCCGGAGGTGCACCGAAATCCTTTAATTTTGCATTTATGGCGTTTGAGTTTTAGTTTGAAACTGCAGGTACCAGTATGTGCCTGGACCAGAAGATTATTCTTGGGCTTTCGTGAAAGTGCATTGGGATTTTTAGCATCTCCCTAGACAGATGTGTGAGTCCTTCTCATGTGTATGTTTGGATTATGCTGTTTCTCTCACTAAAGCCTGGCGGTGATTGTGTCAGTAGCACTGCCAAGTTCAGCAGCGTGTTTGTTGTTTTCTGAATACTTGATGAATTTCTGGGGTTGTTTTACAACATAACACTACACAGTGTCTGGGTGATCCAGTCTGTGTTTGTAGAAGTAACCAAACGTGTAGTTTCAGGAGTTGGTTTGTTTCTTTCATGAAAATCCCTAATAATTTAGAGGTAGGCCAAATAACATACTGAAAACTCCAGTGTCGTAGCTGATTTGACACTGATGCAAGTGTTCCACTGGAACCAGAAGTAATCTGGTTTGGAAGGGACCTTTAAGCTCACCTTGTTCCAACCCCCCTTCCACTAGCCCAGGTTGCTCCAAGTCCCATCCAGCTTGGCCTTGAACACTTCCAGGAATGGGGCAGCCCAGGGAGGTCCATGGGGGAGCAGAGATCCACCTGCAGCTGGGGAGGAGTCCACACTGGAGCAGGGGGATGCCTGAAAGAAGGTTGTGACTCCATGAGAAGTCTGCACTGGAGCAGGGACCCACAGAGAGAGGAGCCCATGCTGGTGTAGCCTGTTCCTGAAGATCTGCACCCCGTGGAAAGGCACCCACGCTGGAGCAGTTTGTGAAGAACTGTTGCCCCTGGAATGGACTCATGCTACAGAAATTGGTGGAGGATGTCTCCCGTGGGTGTGACCCCATGCTGGAGCAGGGGAAGTAGAGCTTCTCTCCCTAAGGATGAACCAGTAGCAGAAACAGCATGTGATGAACTGACTTCTATTTTTCTCTCCCGTCCAGCTGAGGAGGGGAGTGATAGAGTTTTGGTGGGCACCTGGCCTCCAGTCAGAGTCAAACAAGCACAGTATTTCTCAATGCTTCTGTGTTTAAGTAATTTAGGATTTCATAGGTGTCTTTTCCCCCTCAGAAAATCGTGAGGAGATGCTGAGTTCAAAAAGCAACAGACTGACAGAAGCTTTGGAAGAAGCCAATAAACTGTTTGATGGAGGTAAAACAAATTCTGTTGTGTTTATTCAAGGTGTTTGGCCAAGTGTGATGCCTTATAAACAAGACAATGAAGTTGAGGTCCAAGTACTTTATTAAAAGCTTTATATAGTTTAAAACAGATATGTTTAGTTGAAGATTGTTTGAGTAAATTTATATGTGAAAATAAATACTCCTGTTTATTCCAGTTAAGAAATACTCCTTGTTTTATTTTGACAATGCATAGAAGCAGTATACATAAAAGATATCAGTGTAGAGGGGTTCATTTCACATGGAAAATTGAAAAAACTTGTCGGTAAAAATGCATTTATTCTTTAAGATCATGTGTTATTTTCCCATGCTTTGTCAGTGTCACTCTTATTCTCTCCCTTTTTAATGCAAATACTACTGTAAGGATTGCATAAGTAAGTGTGTTAGAGGTCATCGTAATAAAATGATTTACAAAGCTCTAATGCCAAGATAGTCCTTATGCTGAATTTTATTACTACATTTTTGACAATTTCATATTATTACATAAAATCTTTTCTGTCACAGTTTGCCGTGCACGAGAGGCTGTGCTGGATGCCCAGTTTCTTGTTTTAGCATCCAATCTAGGGAAGGAGAAGGCCAATGAGTTACACTCTGAGATGACAACATTTGATTCAGCAACATTTGCAGAAGACTTGGTAAGTTCCAGGCCCTATATTTGCCAACAGTTTTAACTTTCTCTTTCTGGTTGGTGGGGTTAATTGCTTTAAATGACATACTAAGCACTTTCAGTAGAGGAAAATTCAACTTTAAATGCAGATACCCCACCAACATTACTGCACTGCTGCTTCTCTATCACTGTTCAGTCAGCTTGTGCTCTTAAGGTCTCTGCACACTTTTTAAAGAGTCACTCTTTTGTAGTTTCTCAGTAGCTAAGTAGTTTCTTTATCCTGTCTACTGCTTTCTGTGGTTTTGGATAGAGTTGTTAAGGCGCTGTGTCGCTGACAGGACTTGGGATGACCTGAATGCTTTTAGACTTGGCCTGTTTGTCTCTTTGTACTGTGGCTGAGTGGAAGAGTTGGTTTAGAACAGCTTCTATGCAGGCTGTTGAGTTTTTCACTCCTTGAAAATTTTCCCTTATGTTACAGCAGATCAATAAGGAATCTGAGTCTTTGGTCAAGTCTAGATCTCTACAATATAAAAAGCCATTGAGTTCAGTTGTTTTATTAGGGTTTTTCCTGGGTCAGTCTGGACTGGTGGTTGCAGGGATAGGCCAGAGAAGTTGTTCTCTGGTGTTTGAGGGGCTGGGCTTCCTCATGGGAGCATGTGGTGCTCAGAAACTATGAGACATCTGAGCCCTGTAGTGCAATTTAAGTGATGGTCTGCTACTTCATACATCACTGAAAGTCTGTTGGAATCTAAGCAGTTTTATCTACCCGTGGCTCTTTTTTATATTGCTTGCTGAACACAAATGTGTGTTTATCTGTTTTCACAGTACCTTTAGCAAAGTTGAAGTCCTCATGCACTGATATTAAATATTAACCCCTCAGCCAAACACCACAAAACAGTGTTTCCCCATGAATGTATCTCCTGGTTTATCTGTAAGTGAATTTTCATTGCAGCTTTTTCTTTTGTAGCTGACCACGATGGGTATAAATCGCACTGAAACAGAAGAAAATGATGGTGAACCTGGTGGGTTTTTACCTAGTGATGCCTGGGAGAAAGTGGGAGAAGAAGCACTAAAGCACTTCAGAAGAGCACCTACTTTTCACTATATGTAAGTAAGTTTCTTTAAGGAAATACTATATACTGCAGCACAAGGTAATAGCCCTAATGAATGGATTCTTATTTTTAATGCCCTGGGCTTGAATAGAGTTGAATCTGAGGTCACAGCAGTGTCAGCAAGGACTTCTGTGTGGTCTCTTCTTCTGGTACAGTCGACAAGACTGCAGTCATTACTTTGACAAAATTGTGTCCATCATCTTCACCATCAGATTTTCCTTTCCTTTTCCTTTACACTCAGGGGGACCACGTGATGCTCAGCACAGGGGCTACCAAACACCATTCTGTTCGTGCCCCAGGGTGCTGGGTTACACATCTGGTTTTGTGGGTTAAAAACAATTTTTCTTTGTATCATTGTATTTATTGTAATCTTTTTAGTAAATTGAAACTCTGACTTGTAATCTCTCTTGAGCTGGGTTCATTTCTCCCACTGGTTTACCTTTAAACCATCACACCTCATCATTCTCTCCCTGTAGAAGCTGCAGCCAGAATGATGAATACAGGAGCCTTTTTGGTTATTTTTCCTCCTGATCTCCTTCAGATCTCTTCTTACTGTACTGGATGTTTTTAAAAATTTGTGGCAAACCTGAACTTAAATAAACAAAACAATAGATGAAAAAGAGTTTTCAGGTAGAAAAACTTATAATAAATTCAAATAGAGATATTGGAGGACATGAACCATATACTCTGATTAATTTCTTAACTAGCTTTAAGAAAAGTAGATTGGACGTTTTCAGTCTAAAAAGAAAGTTGGAATAATTGCATCAACTTTTCTACATGTGTTGATAGTTCTGGTATGAGGCTGCCAATATACTGGGAGCAACTTCTGGGGATGGTTCTTTCCAGAAATCTGAATCTTTAAGTGTCAGTCATTACTTTTCTCAGGAGATCCACTGCTCAGTGTGTAGATTTCTAAGCATACAATGTAAACCACATTCCATTTATGTGTTCTTTGTATTTTGGTTAGGTTAGGATCGTTCAAGTCTGATCCTCCTGTAGCAAAGCAACGTATTGAAAGGCAGAAAAAGGCTTCAAGAGAAGAAGCAAAACGGGCAATGCCTGCTCAGGTTTGTAAAGTGTTATCTTTATTAACCATTTGTTCTGGCATAGCTATTACTTACTAGTGACTTCTAAGTCTTCCTGTTTGGGTTTTGTAATTACAAACTGTAGTATTTGTGACATGCCACCCTTAAGGGGAGGGGAGCAGCTGAGATTCATAGATTCTTGTTCTATTCCCGCTTGTGCTTTAATTCCAGGAGCCAAAATGACATTTGTCCCAGAAAAGTGCTGCCCTACCTCTGTATGTTTTTTTCCTCACAGTGTGTTATTACCAACAATCCTTGATTGTCACTGCCAGCGGTCTGTGGTTGGCTCCACAGCCATCCCAGCTGTGTTTGAAACATACACATCAGCTCTTTCTGAGCTTCTACAGTACTCTCCCTTCATTATTAGGCTTCTTGATTTGTTTTGTGTGGACTGCAGTGTTTCACTGAGTGGAAGGAAATAGAATTTACAGACTAATTTCATGTTTAGAATAGGATTGACGGACTGACTTTTCAAGTTCCAATGCCCTTACTTGCTTTGATGTCTGTTGCTTTAAAAGGAGACAAAATAGAAGCTCTTTACCTTGCAATGTTTTTCGAATGTGGTTAACAGGAGTTAATTAGCTGAATGTTAATTATATATATAATATATATTATATAACTATGTTTTCTGCTTTCTGTTTCCCTCTTCTTTCTGTGATACACTGGCAGAAAGGCAAAAAGTCTGTGAATACTTAGGGACTTAATATCTGAAATTTTGAAAACACCATATTGTTAGAGGGAAGCTCAGGCTGCAATAATGCCAGGACATGGAGGGAAAAGCTTGATTATTGTCTTTTAAAATACTTAGTATAATCCAAACAGTGATAGAAAGAATTCTGTTACACTTTGTACTGGGAAGAAGAGGAGCCGGCGGGTTTGCGAGTTGCTTTTAAATGATCTTCATGAACCTCCCAGACTGCACCACTGTGTAACCTAATTCCACAGAGCTATTGAAAAGTAAGTGTAGCCCTTAGTGGGCTCAAAACATACAAGGCGTGGCCTTTCAGCTTGATATTGTAAAATGTGAATTAAACCCTAAAGCTCTTTGCAAGTTATCTCATGTTTGCATAAGAGCGTTTGTAATGGTGCATGTAGGGAGAAAAATTCAGTTCTGGGTTCATAAAAGGCCCTTTGCAAATTCTTGTAACATGACAGTGGTTACCTGAGACGAATCTATGTTTCTTTTTCCCAGTTGAAAAAAATGGAAGAGTCTCATGAGGAAGCTACAGAAATAGAGAGGATCTTGGGAATACTGCAAACTCTTTTTGAAAATGATCGTAAGTATGATGAAATTAGGCATTAATTGGAGAAAATTATTATTCTCTGTCTTTTACAGTTAGGAGTGGTTAAACTGCAGAGGCAAAATGAGGTGAAGTTTGAAAGTAGAAATCTTCATGTCAAAGCACATATACCAACTATGTATTTTTTATGGACACTCATCAGTGGCTGTTTGACTGCAAAGATGTAAATCCTCTCCCCCTGATTAGAGCCTGCCATTTTTTAGAAGGCAATCCAACAGTCACTGCATATGGATCTGAGTGGGGGAAAAGATGGAAGAATATAATTACTCTGTAGAACATTTGTTTATTTCTGCAGGCAGCTGGGAATTCACATTGTAACTCAACTGGCAAACGTTCAGAAGAATGCTTTCCAAAGGAGTGCTGTCTCTCTTTAAGATTGTGTTTACATCTGTTAGCTCAACCTGTTTGTTTGTTTTAACACAGCCATTTCTGCATTTCAGCTGATACACCTATTTCCTTCTTTGATTTTGTGATTGATCCAAACTCCTTTGCACGGACTGTGGAAAACATGTTTCATGTGTCCTTCCTAATAAGGGTAAGCATGATATGTTCTTGAAATCTCACTTTACGTATTGGAATTACATAGAGATACTGATATTTATTTTTTTATGTCTTCAAGATTGAAAAACTAGGGTCTAAATAATAGGAATACTAATTTATTTTCTACAAATGGTCTATGATATTTTGGTATTCGAATGAAACAGAGTTGAAAGACATTTTTTTTCTGCTGCAATCCATTTAGCAACAAAACAATAGTTAAATTTTTGCTGTCAATATGCCTTTCAGAAAAGATTTTGGATCACATTTTATATACAGAAAAGTAGTCAAGTATAGAGGAGTTTTTGAGGTTGTAGGAGAAGATGTTAGTGCAGGATTTTATGTTCTTTTTGAATGTACAGATTTGCACCTCAAACTATACTTAGTTTGTCTAAGTAGGATTATGTATTAAGTAATAATATGAAATCCCAATGCATTATCCTACCTGGATACCTCTAACTTCTGGAACTTTAAATCCCACTGTCTTTTAGGATGGTCTTGCAGAAATAAAGCTGGATGATGATGAATTGCCAGTAATAGGTAAAATCTAGCTTTAAGAGACCCTAATTGTTTCTTTTTACAACATCACATGTTCACAAAGTTTTAGGTATATTTTTAGCTGGGGATATGCAGTGAATGCAACTGAAGGTGTGAAGAGATTTATGAGGAGCTGAAAGGATTGAGTCTTTTCAAATAGCAATATATGAAAAAATACCATTATGCTGATTTATACAAATTAATTCTATTCATAGAAATCAAAGATTATTACCTTTCCTGTCAAGTTACATTTTTGCTGATAAGTACATGAACATTGTTATGCTTTGCTAAGAAAAGCTGTTTTTTGTGTTCAAGAAGTCTCTCTCTTGAGTTGGGAACTGGTGCAGCTCAAAACAGTTGGAAAGGAAATACCAGGCTACACACCAGGTCTTTGGCTTTCATTCCAACAGGATATCAATGGGATTAAGACTTTGGTGGGGTTTCATAAGGAGTTAAATACTTAAGTATTTCTGGGAATCTGAGAAAATGTTAGTTTCTAAATTTTTAGCAGTTGAGACTTAAGGAAATACCTTAAGCAGTGTGTGGTACAGGCTATTGATAGAGACTGGGTGGAACATGCAGAATTGATTTTTGTGGAGCTTTTGTGTTCCTGGTAGAAACTGACTTTGCAAGTGTAAATACTGAAAATACTTTGAAATATTTTGATCAGAGCCTACAAAATCCAGGGAGGGAGTGGAGTATAACCAAGAATCTGGAGTACGGAACCAAGTTGTCATGTCTCTGACCCAGCAGGAATGGAAGGTACCACAGAGAGCATTTGATACTTTTATTAATCCTTTCTTTCTTAATTGTAAGAATGTATCTGAGAGCTGTGCTGTTTGTGCTCTCAGGAGAAGTGTTCCTGTGTACATTATGGCTGCATTTGACCTCAGGGATGCCAGAATGATCACAAATCTAATGGGTGCTTTTAACTGCGAGAAAACTGAGAATTGGGATAGCAATTCCACCTTTGATCCCTGAGGCCTGGTCAGTTTACATGCTTTTAAGCTGTGCACTGACTTTTTACTATTACTGTTTTATACGAGGCCTGTGTGAATAATGGAGACTGTTTCTTCCCTTCCATATAGTTGCTTCTGGAGGGGGAGTTTTCCACACTATTTCCTCACTGTTTGCTGTTTGTAATAAACCTTAGAAGACAAAAAGTAGTTTTGAGCACACGCAGCTCTTCTCCTTTGTCCCTCACTGGGAATGTGCAGGAGAAACACAGTTAATTTGAAATGGAGTTTTAGTGTCAAAATCTTCATTACTTGCTCCATGGTAATTAAATTGAAATAGTTCAGCACTCATGACTTACATACTCCTGTCATCTCCACCCAGAGGATCATAGAAGAATTTGAAATAACAGAAGCCATGATTAGCCCTCCTTTTCCAAGCACCGAAGAGGAAATGGAGACAGAGTAATTTTTAATGTAAGTTCTTTTAATTTTTTTTTATTAATAAATCAAATTCAATAAGGATCCAGTGCTTGAGTTCCTTTTGCACGTGGAAGAACTGCAGGGGAACTGTGTGTGACTTAAAAATGTAGAAGAACTGTAAGCAGGGTTACTGTGTAACATCTGGAACATTGCTGTGTGCTTGCTCTCTTCATGGAACAAAATGTAATCTAGTCTTGTATGCAGTAATTAACTGGGGAAAAAACCCCTTCATTTTTACATGTGATGGTCAGTTAAGTGAGAGACTGGAGTTAATTTGTTGAACGGCATACTGGGATTGCAATGTTGGGAAGAATCATAGCTTAGTTTTATGTTTATTAACGTAGCTGACCGCTGATGTTAATACAAGTAGTCTGAAGAAGGAAGGAGGGGGAACCAGGGGGAACCAGGCTGTCTTCCCTTCCTGCTTCCTTGAACTTCTTTCAATGATAGGACTGAATTCTTTTACTGTCACAGTTGCTTTTCAAGTTCCAAATTTTCATGAATATTATCTTATTTTTTTTCTCTCCCCTCTAGGTGCCTTAAAGAAAATAGTTTAGAATGCTTACTTCAAAAATTGTTTTATATGTATATATTGTAAAATTAAATCTATTCTTACTGGAACCTCTCAACATTGTATAAGCTGCTTTATTCAGAACCATGGAATGATTTGGGTGGGAAGGGACCTTAAATATCATTTTGTCCCACCTCTGCCAGGGGCAGGGACACCTTCCACTATCCCAGGTTGCTCCAAGCCCCGTCCAGCCTGCCCTTGGGCACTTCCAGGGATGGGGCAGCCACAGCTTCTCTGGGCAACCTGAGAAATTTAGACTTGTCACAGGGTTATTACCGTATACTCTCTCTTTATTTTGGCTTATTTTATACAGCCACTCACCAGCTTTTATCCTTCCTGCCCTTCCCACCTTGTCTCTCCCTGGCAGCAGCAGCAAGTGGAATTTACACGTTTAACCTTCCCTGCTGGGATAATCTTGCTATCTACGTGATTTTGGGTGCTGCAGGAGAAATTGATAGTGCCCTGCTGTTCTTGCTGTTCTGGAAACTAAGGTTTGAGTTTGGGAATCTGGTCCCAATAAAAGAGAGCAATTCCATTTTTCCAGGCTCCACCTCTGTTTGGTTGGTAACTTGGGCACACCAGCTATATGGGGCTGTGCATTATTTTATTAAAAATAAATAAAGTCCAGCTCCCTTTCCAGAAAATGCTAACCCTAATGGAGGAACCCTACCTCTGGACATAGGAAAGTACGTTAGCATGCAAGGTTTTATGTTCTTTCTGAATCCCTACACTGAAAATACAGTTTGAATTTTAGAATTTTACATTCATTTTCCAAATTTAAACATTTTAGAAAATACAAATATGTATACAAATACGAAATTTTAGAAAATACACATACGTATATAAATACAAAATACGACATTTTAGGACATACATATACGTATATAAAAACAAAATATGACATTTTAGAAAATACATATACGTATATAAATAAAAGATACGACATTTTAGAAAATACATATACGTATATAAATACAAAATACGCCATTTTAGAAAATACATACACAGATAAAAAATATACTGTTTTAGAAAATACGTATACAGCCACAAAATACAAAACTAGAAAATGTGTATACAGACATAAAATACAAAACTTTAGAAAGCACAGAACCACAGTTATATTGTCTAAATCGAGGTTTGCAGCGAATGGTGCCGTGGGTATTTCCACCACCCTTTTACCTCGCTGTAGCAGCCGATGGGGATGCACAGAGCGATCCGATGACCTTGCTGGAGATGTTTTTGGGGTGAGGAGCCTCTCAAGCCCTGAGGGGAGTGCTGTGAGCCCCGGGTGTCACACCTGGAGCTCACACTTGGAGCTCACAGCGCTGCCCTTTGGCAGCGCTGTGAGCTCCAAGTGTAAGCTCCTGGTGTGACCCCGGGGCCGCGCTGTGACCTCCACGACAACACTCTTAGCTCCAAAAACAGCCCTGTTTGCTCCAGGGGTGCTGTTTCCAACCCGGCCCTTCCCAGGGAGGCGCAGGCCGGGCGGGGCCGCCGTCGCCATGGCGAGCGCCGCCGCCTTCACCGTGGTGGAGTACAAAGGCTGGAAGGAGGGCCGCGGCTGCGGGTACTGCGGGTCGGAGCGGGGGAAGGTGTCTGCGGGTGAGCAGGGCCGTGGGGATGCGGGCTGTGAGGGGAATGAAGGGGATGTGGATACTGAGGGGGATGAGGGGGCTCCGCCATGGCTGCCCGTGCCTAAGATGGCGGCGCCGCCTCTGCCCGTGCCAAAGATGGCGGCGCCGCCTCTTCCTGCCCGCAGCCAAGATGGCGGCGCTCGTCCCTTCCGGGGCGCTGCCCTGAGGGGCGGGCGGGCATGGCGGCGGGCGGCGGCGGTGGGGAAGGGTCGTCCCACAGCATCGTGGAGTTCTTCGGCGGCGAGGATGGATACCGCTGCGGATACTGCAGGAGCGACACCGGCAACCTGTCGCACGGTGCGGGCTGAGGGGCGGTGGGGGACGCGGAGCCCGGAGCTGCTCCCACGGGCCGGGGCTGGTGGTAACATAACTAAGCGGCGGTTCTCGTGTTGTTTTCCTGGGTTGTTTGTGGGAGGAGGTGGGCTTTGCACAGCTGATTGCGCCCCAGGATTTGCGGTGGGTTTGGGGTTGTTGCACTGAATGTGAAATCAGTAATTAGGGTATTAACGAGTATGCCAAATCCTTGAAAGACATCCGTGCTGAAGTGCCGCTGGCTGGTCAGATTTGCAGTGACCACAGAATCAGAGTGGTTTGGGTTGGAGGGACCTCAGAGGTCACCATTCCACCCCTGCCATGGGCAGGGACACCTCACACTGTCCCGGGATGTTCCAGCCTGGCCTTGGACACTTCCAAGATCCAGGGGCAGCCACAGCTTCTCTGGAAACCTCTGCCAGGGCCTGCCCACCCTCACAGGGAAGGATTTATACCTAATATCCCATCTAACCCTGCCCTCTGGCACTGGGAAACCATTCCCTGTGTCCTGTCCCTCCATCCCTTGTCCCCAGTCCCTCTCCAGCTCTCCTGGAGCCCCTTTGGGCTCTGCAAGGGGCTCTCAGGTGTCCCTGGATCCTTCCCTTCTCCAGGTGAGCCCCCCCAGCTCTCCCAGCCCGTCCCCATGGCAGAGCTGATCCAGCCAGTTCTGCAGATTTGTATTTTAAAGCCCTTCAACAAGTATTGCTGTGTTACTTATTTCAGGTATGTGGGCACATTCAATGACAGTTCAAGACTACCAGGATCTCATAGACAGAGGATGGCGAAGGTAAATAGAAAAAGGAAATGCAAAGCAACGTGGAATTCACATTTAAAATTTAGATCTGTGAAAACAGTTAGTTTCCATCAGTAATTGAAGTAGAATTATGTGTCCCGTGCTCTGTGACTTTCTGTAATGTGACACTGTCAAACAGGAAAAAATTTAATGAATAGTTTTTGGAAGGATAACATTGTGGTATAGCAGAAAAGAGCTGAAGAACTTGCTTCTTGACTTTTGTTGTGTGATATTTTGATATGATTTTAATAAGAAAGATTTTTCTTGCCTTTATTTTGTAGTATAAGAAAAAAAACTTAATACATATTTATTGCTGTTTTCAGAAGTGGAAAATACGTCTATAAACCTATCATGAATCAAACATGTTGTCCTCAATACACAATAAGGTAAGAAACTCAGAGTATGTTTTTGTAAAGGATTTGACCACTTCAAGTATGTTCCACCATTTGTGTTTGCTGCTTGAAACTTGTCTGCCTTTAGTGATACTTTGAATAGTAAATACGTGCTCTGGGTTTGTGCACAGGGACATCAGCAGCTCTAGGATATTTTCCTATAAGGAACCTCATCTGTAACTCACAAACACTGCTTTAGTAGCTTGCATAAGAGAGGCTTACACTTTTGTTGTAGTAATTATAGTGGTAAACACATAAAACATGCCCTAAGAGCTGGTATTATGCAGTACAAAACAATATAAATTTCATTACCTCAAAAACGTTTGTAAAATATTTGATCACTTAGTATAGGTAAACTTAAGAAATAAATAGAATTACATATACAGTGTAGTTTTTTTAAGTGATTCCTTAATATGTTTTTTTTTTTTCTGAAACAGTCTTTCACAAAAGGAATGGTCATCATTTTTTCTTTTTTAGGTGCCAGGCTTTGCATTTTCAGGCCTCCAAATCTCACAAGAAGGTTCTGAAGAAAATGTTGAAATTTATTTCCAAAGGAGATGTGTCGAAAGGAGCGAGTGAAGGTAAGAAACATTTAGTGTTTGAAAACCAAAACTGATGTTTGGGAGGAGGATTAAATACCTGCTTGACTGGTCAAATGGCAAACAGGCTTTGAATTTTGTGTGTAGACATTGTATCTGTTGGAAAACACTTGTAACTTTGGAAATTAGTTAATTTAGTGTTAATTGTAGTTGTGCAAAGTATATGCTGTGGTTACACAGAGAAATTCACTCCTGCATGTTTAATTACCTCCAGAAGAGCCAATGGATTCCCACATAGAGGATGCAGTCCCGTGTGATTTTCCATACAAAAGTGAGTCTCAGGTCAGCCAGTCTGAACTGACTCCCTTGGGTGTGGATCACACTGAGAGGGTGGAGGACGAAGATAAGGACTCAGGGGAAGCAAAAGAAGAGGTGAATGTGCCGAAGGTGGAATCGGATTCTCTTCAGATCTGTGCAGACAAGGACACTCCAGTCCCTGGAGAGCCCTCACAGTCGGCTAGAGTTGTTCACACACCACCTAAGCCAGGTATTCCCATTTCTGGTAGTCACTGGGATATACTGTCATCATTTCACATCTTGTTGAAGTCCTTCTTTTATCTTGCCTAATGAATCAGTGAGTGTTTTGTTTTATTCCCCATACATTTATAGAATTACAACGTATAAATTGAGAGGTGCTGGGTGTTACTTGTTTTCTTAGTGTTTCCCAAAAGTTACATTGATTTTCATTATATGTTTTTTTTTATTTTTAGTTAAGTTATGGTGAGTACATAACTACAGTCAGGAGTTTTCTGTAAGCCATTTAGGTTGCAGTCAGATAGGTCATGAATGATAGAATCTCCTCAGATGCTGGGATCAGTTCCCAGTTCAGGATGTTTTTGTGTGCAGAAGATGTACAGCCCAGCTTTCCTTTCCTTCTATGGGATGTTGTGTACCTTGGGGTATGGTTAATGGACTGGTACTGTTTTTATATTTCTTAATTTCTACAGGTTATTTTGCAATATAAACTCTATTGTTTATATCCTGTGAATAACTTAAGACTGCATTTTTCACACTTTCATAAAGTCTTTGCCCCAGATCTAAGTAGCATCAGAAATAACTTTGGTATATTGTGTTGTTATCTTGTAGACTTAAAGAAAATCATATAGCTATCTACTAAATTTAAAAAAAAAAATATATAGATTCTTTTGGTCCTCTCTAAAGAATGACATTTTTTAGGTGAGCTTTTTCATCTGACTGGGAGCTTTCCTTGTTTCTGATTTTGGGTAACTTTAGATTAGAAAAGAAGTGTCACTAGAGGATTAGGAATTATTTAGGAATTTCTCCTTTTTGTCTTGCTGTGAACTTAATTTTAAGTTTCTGTAAGAAAGTGAAGTAAGACTGAATCTCTAGGATCTGAAACCCTGAAGAGGGGAGGTTGAGATTAGATATAAGGGATAAATTTTTTATTATCAGGGTGGGCAGGTCCTGGCACAGGTTGTCCAGAGAAGCTGTGGCTGCCCCGTCCCTGGAGGTGTCTAAGGCCAGACTGGATTAACTATAAGGTTATTTTTCCCTTAGCAAACACTTACTCCAATTTTACCCAGTTTTCACCATCTTAGTAATCAATTTTTACATCGAAATAAAAAGAAAAGGTACCAGAAAACCAGTCGTGTTACGTAGAACTGTTCCATGTTCCTGGAAAGCTGTTGCAGAATTTTTAAGGCTGTATGTTTTATTTTGAATTTATAAAAACCTTTATAGTCCGTTTATGGTTTATATAAATTTTATTTGTTTAATTTTTCAAAACCTCTTATTTTTTGAATAATAAATGAAAAACTTTGGCCTGTGTAAACTTCATTTTGGAAGCAAACCAAGGGACTGTTGCCAGCAGGTGGCAGACTTGGGTAGAAAATGTGAGTGTAGAACTGCCAGAGCTTTGAAAAAAAGGTGAGGTAAGGTCTTCAGTGATGTTAAGAATAACTTTGGGTCACACTTTAAACACTGGAAGTGGAGATAAGAAATCTTGTTATAATGTGTTTCAGAAAAAGAGGGTTTACTTTTACAGAGTAGAAAAATTCAATAGTGTGCTTCTTTCTGGAGGTTTTAGGGGAAATACAAAGGGGAATAATAAATGCATCAGAAAGCTTAATGAATTAATCTTTTTTTTTTAGGGTTGATGGTGTTACAGGTCAAATTTAGTTTAAAATTTTCCAGATAGAAAGATGTTTAGTTTTTATCTTGGAAAATGCAGACTTAGCCCATAATAACATTGTTTAATTGCAGTTTTATTCCTTTATAAACAAAACAGGTCGTTGTCCTTTAGGAATAATGGTCTGTTTCTGCACAGTTTCAGATAGAAAAGAAGGTTTGCTTATGTCTGTGTATGCACATTTATTGTTTTAAGAAGATTTTCTTGCTGACTTACAGCTTACAGAAGATAGGAGACACGAAACAGATCCCGATACAGATGGACTACTCATTCTTCAAATGTATCATGACTGTTTTAAATAAACTCCTCCTCTGCCTTGTTTGCCTGAGGACAGACCACATAGTAGCCCTAATTCCCTCAAGTTTGTCCTTTCCTGCTGAATAATTTTAGCTGTGTGGAGGAAACAAATACTCCAAACCCTTAGCTGAGAGTTTCCCAAAAATTGCTAGCATGTGTTTTACAAATGCATGGATTTTGGGAAAAATGGAATGGTATAAAAGACTTCTTCAGCATCTGTAACAGTGTTTGTTACCGTTTGGGTTCTGTGCAAGATGTATGACTGTATTTCCCAATATGAAACTTTTTCCACTCTTCCTCTCTTTCTGAAGTTTTTAATATGGCTCTTTTTTGGCTTCCAGCCCATCTACCATCCTCTCAGTGCCTCTAGAGGGTAGCATGGGGACCAGCCTTTTTTTTTTCAGTTGAAGAAACTGATGCATTATTTTTTCTAGTAATGGCATTTTTATATCTTGACTTTTTATCTTAGATTAGTGTCCTAATTGTAAATTTAATCTGGCCCCTTCATTGAGGAATTTGGACCACTTGAATTTTTATTTGTGCATGGCTTTGGATTTGTGTTGCTTTAAAAGTGAAGTTCTTGTAGTACTAGAAAATAGATCAGGATGGGAAATAGTACAAATACCATTTCACAAATAGAATATTATAAATGGTTGATCTGTTAAAGACAGACTGATAAACGTGATGAATTGATTAGTTAAAACAGACAATCTGAATATGATTTTAAGCATAGATGTAAACTTCTGTGGCCTTTTACTCTTCCAGTACATGACATTAATAGAATTGGCACTGGCATTGGCAGCATTTCTGCACAGTGCCCACAGGTGCCAGGTGACAAAAAAGAAATCCTTTTTTTTGGGGTGTGTGTCTTCTACAGGCATTTGTCCTGTAGCCACATGGGCTTTGAATGTGGTAGAGCAATTCTCTGTGAATTTGGTTGTGAGGTTTTGTGGTTGTGTTTTTGTCCTTGCAGTTTCGAGTTTTTAAATATATCCATGGCTTTGGGGTGGAATCATGGTCAGGGTGATTCCAGATTCAAGTACTGCTTTAATATAGCTTTGAATATAATATATATAGTAAATAATATTGCTTTAAATTTAATAGTTTTAACTAGCTGAAGAATCATTGCGTTAGCTTGGGCTCAGGTGTTGGTAGTTGTAAATGTGAAAGACCACTTTGAGTTCAGATCACAGTGGGGAGTTAATAGTGATTTTAGCTGTTTCTTTTCAGTGATTACATAAGAACTGCTTATTTGTTGTTAAATGTGCTGTTTAACTCTTTGCCTGTGCCCTTGTAGGGAAGGGGGCTGATCTGAGCAAGCCACTGTGTCGGAAAGCAAAGGACATTCGGAAGGAGAGAAAACTGCAGAAACTCCTTCAGAACCAGAAGGGCACCTTAGAAGGCTCTCAGCTTCCAGGGGGAGAGCAAGCTTTCCTCCTGCAAAACTCCAAATCTAAAACAAACCAGCCTAAAACCATCGAAGACTTCGTTTTTGTGTCTTTACCTGATGATGCACAACACAAATTGGAGGTAATGTCTTGTTCACTGTTGTGGGAAGCAAATGAAGGATAAGTCTAGTTCAGGAGTTTTTGAAATGCTTGGGTCTGTATCAGTGAGCTTATGGAGTAGTCATAGGTTAAATCTTCAAATATATGTAATTGTGTGTATATATACAATTCTATACATATAAAAATATATAAATAAGTATAGATATACATTTATGCACACACAGTGCAGCTGAGCTCTGTGTAACCACAGGAGGGTACTCTTGCACTGCAGTTCATTTGGAGCAGAAATCAGTAGTTACCAAAATAACTTGCAAATTGATTTCATGCAGCGTGACTTGAAAATGAAAGACTTTGAATTAGCCAAGTGTTGAATGATGAGAGAAATCCAATATTTAGTTCTGCAGTATATAAACACTTAAACTATCTACACTAATGAAAACTGACAAGAAAGCAGTAGCTTCATAAAATTAAACAGATAACAAGATAGCAGCTCTCTGTGCAAGTCTTTGCTGCATGTTGATGTCTTTGAAAGCTGTAGAGGTGATGGTAGAAAAGTTTGCTTAATATACTGGTTGCCACTATATCTATTAGAGACAGTAATCTGGAAGACTTTTGGGTTTTCTAACATTTGTTCATCATAAAGGCGTTTTTCTTCTTTTTTTCTGTAAGCTGGAATACTGAGTATTTTCCTGCTCATTTTCAGTGATGGTACTGGAAATGAAAATATTTACTGACTAGAAGCTGTGGAATCTCACTTAACTCCTTCACATTTTCTGATGAGTTGTGTAACAGAAGCATTATGGCTTTGTCTGAACATCATCAATCAGAAGATGCAGGGAAAATCCAGCTGTATTTTCCCAAATTGTCTTTGCTCATTACTGTCAAGTGTGGTGTTTTGTTGGGTTTCATTTTAATTGATCATAACCAGTGCTATTTGTGAAAATAGAACCATTCTGAAAATTATGTGGGTTTTGAAATTAATATGACCTTAAATTTCTTTGAAAAGACTTGCACTGCTGCTCATATGATAGCATTCTTGTGCTTAGGCAGAAATTGTTTTTTCTAAGAAGAATTTTGAATTTCTAGATAATTTTTTTTAATTATTTTTGTGTGTTTAAGGGTAACGATGGGAAGACTGATAACTGCTTGTTGCAGTTAACTCATAATTGAGTATGGAAAGAAACACTGCCTCATCTTTCTCTTTCAATTTCAAAAATATCAAGAAATCCCCTTGGGATTATTGCCATAAAAACAGTCTTTAGATGAAGAGCACAGAGCTGAGTCTTCCAAGCCCTTCAAGTATTTTTCAGTATAATATGAAACCACAAGAGGATATTCTAAATAGTACAGGAAGTCTCTTTAAAATGTTGATCTGCCATACCATGAGTTGGTATGATTTCCTGAAAACTGTTTGTGTATTTCTTCTAGAGGCATTTTAGTTATCTTGATTTGCAATTTGAAAACCATATGTGTTATTCAGTGGAAATATGAAAGCCTTCAGTAGCCTAAATTGAGCTGAAGAATTAGAAGGCTCTTGGCTAATATTAAGTAAATTATGATGGCCCTTGTGCAGGAGGTTAAAATTTCTCTCTGTTGTGTTGTTTTTATTATGTATAAATGTATAGTTACTGCATGTATTGTAATAATAAATGTGTTTGACTTCTTCTGAAGGTGAGGGTGGTGAGATCATCTCCACCAAGTTCACAGTTCAAAGCCACATTTCAGGAGTCTTACCAGGTCTATAAACGTTACCAGATGGTTATTCACAAGGACCCACCTGATAAACCAACCATAAATCAGGTCAGAAGGCCAAATTAATTGTATGCAAAGCTTCCCCTCCATTTCATGTGTCCTGTTTCTGGGAGAAACAAATGTGGATTTTATATCCATTGTATATTCAGGAGCATTTAAAGTACTGTAGCAAATAAAATCAACACCCTGAAAGTGCAAACTCTTGATACCTCTTTGTGAGTGCCACAAATATTTGGTCTTAGTTGCAGACTGAAAAGTTACGAACGTTTCATGGGGATGCTGTTGGGTAAGAGATGGAGAGGAGGAGGCTCTTGGAGAGAGATATTTTAGGCCTTAGAGATACAAATTTCATAAGAACTGAGTCCAGCTGGACACTCAGCCTGATAGCTGGTCTCATTGGCTTTGGTTTGAATGCTTCCATAAGGAGGAACTAATATGACCAGGGCCAACATGTGAGCAAAAGTTTATCACACACACAAATTGTGGCTTTCAGGTTCACAGGAGTTGAATAGTTCTCTTCACTTTCAACTTAAGCCTTTCAAAAAGTAATCTGTGCACTCCATCTAAATTGCACATTGTTGCTGCTTCATGTAATGACCCGGTGGAGTGTCAGGGTGAACTGTCAGACATGTTACTTCTCTGATATTATAAAGAAAAAAAGTATCATGAGCTTAGAAAAATAGTATACGTAGCAAGGATATGTAATTGCTGAACCAGAGAAATGAGTAATGTGCCATTAAAAATAATTTTAAAAGTCCAAACTAAAATTTATAGTTGATTTGATAGATACTTGTTAAAAAAATAGGTTGAATAAACAAACTCGTGCTTTGCAGTGTTCTAGTGTTACACAGCTTTTATTCTTTAATGAAAGTATCAGCAGTCATTTTAAGCTCAGTGTTAGTTGTCAGACTTTCTCCTGTAGGAGGTTTCCTTATTACTGTGTTTAAAATAGAAACTGACTTCAGAGGCTTTGAAGTGGATAGGAGGAGATCTTTCACTAGCCTTACCTTCAGAAGCAGCTTATCTGATGATATGCACTCAAAACAGAATGCTTGTATTTCCCTTGCTCTGAAGGTGAGGTTAGTACCTGTCTCCTTTGAGGACCCCCAGTTCAAATCGTCCTTCAACCAATCTGCCACTTTATTTGCCAAGTATCAGATGTCTGTACACAAGGACACACCTTCTGACTGTGGGGAAAACGAGGTACAGTTCACTGCATGCACCTTTCTGAAAACATCTTTTTAAAATGCACAGTTAAATGGTGGGAAATGGTGTCTCTGAGAGTGATTCTAAATATGAAAATACTGCAATTTCCATCTGGGGGGAAAAGCATTGAGTCTTTTAGTGAGGTTCTGCTGCAGGCTTCAGCCCAGAGGTCACTGAGCTGGAGAGGGGGGGATTAAACATGATTTGTAAAGAGATTGGGGACTAAGGTTTACACTGGAAATAGGGTGATGGCATAGAAACTTTTTTTTGATGGCAAAATCACCTTCTGCCTTAAAGTTGTTTGGTACCTGTTCTACATTCCTCCTTAATTTTTTTTGTGGTCTTGCTGAATTTAACAGGTGAAAGTTTTAAAAATCTCACTTTTATTCCCATTCCTTTGCTAAGCACACTGCTCAACTGGAATTAACATTTGCAGTAGAAATAGCGCAGAAATACCTCCATGAGCTGATTCTCTGAGGTGCAATGACAGTACATGTCACATGGATAAACCCTGCTCTTAAAATTGTTCATCATAAAGGCGTTTCCTAAGCTAATGAATTAAAAATAATCAAAAATACCTGTGGGGTTCTAAACAAGCAGCAGTTCTCTATTTCTCTGGAAGGTGGCACAACCTCTTCATTAGCAGCATTAATGAAATTGCTACTTCAGAGCTGTCATTTCTATCTGCTGCAGATGTACAGCTTTAATATTGGTCAACTCTCTAGTCAGGCTTCTCTGTTCTTGAGAGTGATATCTCACAAGCTGCGGCTGTTTTCCAGGTAGAATAGTAAAACCACATAATAATTTTTGGCTTTAGTTCAAAACAGTGTAAGGAGAGCTTTCTGTTTTTCTGTGAGATGTCTGTAATGCTACTCTGGAAAGCCATAAAATCCATTTCACTTTGTTTTGTAAAATAATAGGTCTCATAACAGTAAGTAGTAGTCTCTGCCCTTTTTATAATTACTGGCATAAATGGCTTTAATTATATAATGTAAAAATGGGAACCATGCCAAGGTAGATGGAGCTGTTTGCTGGATTTGTACTAGGCATTACCTGGTCTGATTAGGGACTTGATTTTTCTGCTATGATGAAAATATTTCAGCCCATAAAGGTGCATTAAGGACAGTCAGGTTTCCACTGTCTTAAGGTGTAAAGTCTTGTCATGGCAATTGCTGTTGAACAGGAAGGAGATGGATTTCTGTTCCCTGCTAGCAGTGTAAGGGATTTTTATCCTCTTTTCCCTTGTTACTTGCCAGAGGTGTTTCCTTATTTCGTCTCTATTATCCCTCTCTGGCCTCATGTTTGTGCAGGCTTAGTAAAACATTCCAGGGGAGACATAAAACCTTCTCTGAAGCATCTCCTGAGAGTAAAACTTTGGTGTGGTGCTGGTGGGTTTGAATTTAGGTGCTTGTTCAGCCTTGGTAAGTGATGTTGTATGTCCATGTGACTGCTTGGCCAAGAAGGTCTTTCTGTTCACAGCTATTAAAAACTAACACTCTGTCTCTTCAGTCCAGAGCATTCTGTGTTTGATCTCTGCAGGAAGTAAACTGAAGAACATTTGAGACAATAACTTATTTTCATGTAGTTTAGAAGCTTTTTTTGTTTTTTAATACCAAATCTGTGTGGGTAGAGAATTATCTGAGTCACTTTTAAGAACAGAAGATACCAAGTAAGGTAAAACTGATTCAAATTATTGAGAGGAAAGGTGGAAAATACTGTTTCACAAACCTCAGACTTCTTTCTCAGACTTTCTAATACATCATACAAGCATTATGGAGCCAAAGTTTTTTAAGTAAAGGTAGAATGAAATTCTGTCCTAAACACAGGGCTTTTTATCAGAATAATAAGTCTGCTTCTGGCTTTAAACTGGCAAACATCCAGAATTTTTCTTTTTAATCTAATAAATTAAATTTAGCTTTCAATCTGTGCAGACTACTCTGAGGTTGTTGATCTTTTTTTTTTTTCAGGGAGGAGTCCTGCACACTTTTGTGTTTGGGAAGTTTCTGTTTTAGGAAAAGTATTTATATTTGGCTGAACACTTCATGTTCAGAAACCTGCCGATATTGAAGTTCAGAATCCAACAAAGACTGTTGTGGGACATATTAACAGCTTCTTTTGGGAATATATTCTTAGGTTGTTTGCATTAAAATATACTGTCTACCTACATTAACTGCCAGGCTAGTTTAATATTATTACATTAAAAGGCAATTTTAGGAATCAATTTAGAATTTTGGTGATTATTTGAGAAAAACGCTAATGTGAAAAGTTATAAAAATGTTCACAATATTAACAAAAAGTGTGAACAATGAATCTGATTATTGCTGAATGAGTGTGAAAGGAGGCCTTTTTGCACCTATGTAAAATATATACAGCTTTTCATCAAGATTTTATGTGCGAAGGGAGAGTAGATGGTTTTCAGGGCAGGGAGTCCATGGAATTGAACTTCTGGGCACTCTCTGGTTAGTGCTGATTTGAGCCCAGTGATACCTGGTGTTTCGCTGCCCTTCAAGAGCCTGAGCCTTTTTGAATTTTGCCTTTTCCCCTCTCCTTTCTCCTTTCCTTCTTCTGCATCCCTGATGGAGACTGCATGGCACCAATTATACTGTGTGCATTAAAATCACTTAAACTGTTATTTTGCTGGGAAAAGTCCTGTGGTGCATTTTGGTCATGCCGTGCTGATTCCCGAGTGAGGCAGTGACTTCTGTTTGTTCTAATAAAAAGCAAGGTAGACATTTCAGAGTGGAATAAACTTTTTCCAAGTCCCAGAGTTGGTGTTACCCCTGTGGTGATGCAATTTGTCTATTCTATGGAAGCATCATCACAATCCTCTGTTCCTCTTTCACTGGCAAGGAGAGGATTTGGTAAGGTAGAAATATATTTATTATCTGCCAAATTTAGGAACAGATTGAAGTATTTTCTTGCTCCTGGCATTAAAACTGATTTAGTTAGCAAGAGGAAAAAAAAATCATATCTGTTTTTAACTTAACATAAAAGCTGCAACTATATTCTGCATATTCTTTTAAACTGTTCATGATCCCATTTTTTCTTAGTTTGTCTGGTATAAATTGAACTTACCCTGGCAATCTTCTCACCCCTCTCAAAAGCCTTTGGTCACTTGCTGCAGGAATTCAGCTTCAGATCTGACTTGGTTGTCTCTGTGCTTCAGAGTCAAGTACTGATGTTACACAAAGTTGCTGGCACTTCAGAAGATTTATGTCAGCATGTTTTTATTGAATTGAATTGGTGTCCTGAGGAAAAACACAGCAAACAAGTTTCTAATTAAAGGTTTCTTCATAATACTTGCTCTTAAGTAGGGCTGTGGAAGAATTGATTTTTCAGTTTTCCTCTGTGGGAACACAAAGCTTTATTAAGCTGCAATGTAAATGCATGGTCCTCTGGATATATATGTGTTCTTATCTTGAAATAGTTGTTGGAAAAACTGAGAAGAATTAGGGGAAACCTCAGCAGATTGTTAAGTGCCAAGGTATAAATAGCTTGTGAATGAGGTAAATCATGGAAAATAGGTGTTTCCCTGCCTACTGGAGAACTTTATCCAAGGCTACTCTTGAATTTGTCAAGTTCCTCAACTGCTCATTTTTGTAAGATGTGAAAATGTTAATGAAAATAATCTCTTTTAATGTTTGTCCCATTCTTTGGGTTTCTTCTGGGCTTGTATGAAGTGCTGCCTGTGGGCCTTTATCTCAGGTCCAAAATGACAGTCATCATGTCCTGTTCCCAGTGTAACAGAGCTGTTATTCTCTACCTTTTTGATGTTGTTTTCTTGTTTGTTGAAATTATTTTTTTGTTAAGTAGTGGAAGATGTAATCATGTTTAGTATGAGAAGCTGTGTCTACAACACACAAAAAAATCCCACAAGTGCAATCCATTGCAAGGATTTATATTACAAGTTGTTTGGTGCTTTTCCTACTTTTGTCATGGTTATATTTATTTTGTGAAATGAATCAAGCTATAATGAAAAAAAATGAAATAAATGTTAGAAAAACTGAGAAATGGAGATTTCTCTAGTGAACAGGGAGGAGGGAGTAGGTGAGCATCCTTTTATTGAGCAGACCTTGTTACCCCATATTATTAGTGAAAGATAGTTGGAGCACAAATCATAGAGCTGATCAGCAGATCCAGAGTACCATAATTATGCAAAAAATTGTTTGGATGGGGGTTTGTCCACCTTTTTTTTTACATTTGTCATTAAAAATATAATAAATCCTAATACAACTTTGTCAGAATAATTCATGCACAGAGAAATGGATAAATATGGGTTTAGGGCCTGTATTTTTATTTTTTAAATTGAATAACTTGTAATAGCATTTTGTTGTATTTCTGGGAGAAAATGTGTAGATTAATATGTAGAAGGATGATCTGAGAATAGGCAGGATGAACCTTATGTGTCTTATATAATCCCAAGGGGCATAGACTGGCTCTTTGGGTGAAACCATTGGATTTATGGATCTCAGTAATGGTTTGTCTTCTGCTTTGCTGAGAGCAGTCCTTATCTACAAACGTTTTACCTCTTGTTCAGCAGCAAAAGTATCTATTTCTGGGTGAGAAATCCAGAGAGGGTCTTGCAGAATGCAAATCAACTGGAAGATGATTCTACCCCAGCTTCAGGATGATTTATAAAGTATTTGGAGGTGGTTATGCAAATGTCTCAGAACATTTTGCCACCTGTTTTATATAAAGTGTCAGAATTTATTTCTTGGTATTGAAATGATGAATACAGGTGTGGTGGTTTGGAGGCAAAGATTTTAGGTGAAACAAATGCAGTCAAAATTCATCCCAGAAAGGAAATTTTTGATCCCAATGAAGTAATGGCTAATTTGGATAGAATAGGGGGGATCTCTGGCAGTTCTTAATTGAAGGATCATCTCAGAAACCTCGCATTTCTGACCCAAGGTTGTTTGTTTTAAAATGCTTCTTGAAGTGAGTTGGAGAAGCTGTCAGCATATTTTGTACACTTACACATATATATATGTATAAAAGCTCCTGGCTAGTTTAGTTGTTTAACTGTATTCAGTTACTGTGCTAAACAAAAAAACAGTGGATATCATTCCAAACTGGGTTGTACATATTAAATGTTGCCATGTAAAAATTTGAAATTGAGCATTTTTTCACTCCTGCCTCTTGCCTGTTGAACTTAATGGTTGATCTGCGTGGTTTAAAACAATACACCTTGTCCATTAATGGGATTTTTAATCTTCAGGTCTTTTTTCAGAGACATGACTGAAATGTTGCTGAAACAAGCTCTGTGGCAGCTACAAAAGTTAGACAACATTTCCATAAAAGATCATAAAAACTGTACAGTAGTTTCCAGAAAGAGCAGGAGTGAACAGTTTATTGCTGTTTAGACCCGAAGCAAGCGTTTTATTTAACTTCTCACAAGCGTTTTTATCATGACAAACTTGTAGAAAAATAGTGTCTGTCTGTTCCCTCTGTGAAAGTAGCTGGACACTCTCTTTGCTTTGTGCTTAACTAAATATTTGTCTTGGAAGACAAGAATTTCGCTGCACACAAAAGATACACTGTTTGAAAAGGTGCAAAAAATTACTGAAATACGTATAGCGGGTTTTTTCTTTCCTAGGCTTTTTTTTTAATTGCCTCCCAGGAATCCACTTGAACTAATACAGAAAACAGGGAGTAGTCTGGGAAATGCCAAGGAGCACGTTCTGAGCAGTTCCAAACTTGTATCAGCAGCCAGTTGCAAACCTTTAGGTCTCTCTAACCTAGTTTCCTCTTTCTTTTATTTTTTAGTGAGACAATGCTTTAAAAATCAATAGCCTTTGTGGCTATTTTTAACGTTCTATAGCTTGCCTCAACAGCCATACATTTTTATCATGCTCTTGAATGAGTTCTTTTATCATTTTGGTTGATGGCAGCCTTGGCAGAACGTTTCACTGCAATGAACTTGCATTTCAGGTCTCTGGTAATGATGACGTAAAGATTTAGAATGGGTATTTCTATGTCAGCCTCATGCCTTCTGTTTACTTGTGTGACTGTAGTGCCATGGATTTGTGGATTCTATCTTGAAATGCATAAAAAGAGCAAAGAATTTAGGCATCCAAACAATTAAATTACTTATCCACAGTCATATAATTTCAGTTTAGATTCTTTTTGCATCACAGTTTATGTTCTTCCTAATTTTGCCACTGAGTTTTTAATGTAAATCCATATAAAATTAAGTAATTTTTACTGTAAGACTGATAAACCTCCATTATATTGAGAGTAAGTTTCTTCTGAGCACACAAAGGCACAGTGACTTTTGTCACTCCATAAGGGAATTGACATTGTTAGTCTGAAATGTCATTTCTGTCCCATCAGCAATTATTTCTCTTTCCTTAGTCCCATTCTTGTACTGAAAACTGCATTTAGTCTTTCCTTGATTACTATGTTTTGAAGGCTTTTTCTTCACCTTCAGGTGTGTGGATCTCTCTTCAGCATCCCTATATTTTTGTAAGCAGTTGTGGAAGATGCTGCAGAGCCAGCCCCAGGATAAGCCTTTGATCCCTCTGCTAACTGAGCTCCAGTGGATTGCTCAGCTCAAGGATGGTTTGGCACCATCTTGTCTTGTAACGATGCTGCTTTTTGTCCCATTTTCCTGAGAGAATTTTCTTCATTTTCCAGTTAATTTTCAATCTATTTCCCTACGTATTTTTGTTGTTGTTTCATTTCTTGGGTGGGGGTTCTTAGCAGCTTCTTCCAGCCTTACTGAAAGTTTGACTGACTTCTACTTTTCTTACTGCACAGCTTTATGGTTCATATTGATTCTAGTCTAGTTTTGGCTAAGGAAGATAAGGTTTGCATGAAGCCAAAAGCAGCTGGATAAAACAGGAATAACATTGGACCTGGAAAGGAGTTTCTAGAGCAGAAAAACCTCAATTCTAGCTCTGTGTTTCCCTGCATATCTGAGGAGGGGAAAACTCCTGGGAAGATGCCAGTGTCCCTCTAGGAAGAATACCCAGTTTCATGGCTCTGTTAGTGAGCACAGGAACATTCATTTGGCCACTTCCAGTTCCCAAGATGGGGAAGCATCGTGTTGTCCTTGGAATCAGGAGGAGAAAGAGGGAATGAACTTGCTTGCCACAGGTGCAGGGGATGCCCTGGATCTGTAGGTTGTATGATTTATCATCATTATCTTTTATTTTATTAGAAGCCTGGCACCTTTATGAAAAATGAAGCAGAGAAAACTGTGACCAAAATCCTTGATTTATTTTGATCTCATTCAGAGATTGCATTTTAAAAAAAAGAACAGAGTCCCATATCCACTGCTCACCCTTCTGTACCCCAAGAAAAAGGGCAAGTGCTCAGTTTTCCTTGACAGTGAATTGCAAATACAAGCAAACTCTAATATTGTCAAAGGGAAAATGATAAATTCGTGGCACTGAAGATCCCAGATAACTTGACAGTTCCTGATGACACCTGAAAGCTGTTTTCCTGAGAAGGCCATGATGTCCTTGTGTGACATCAGGAACCTTCACTTGCAGAAAGTCCCTGAGCTACCAGGTGAAACCCATTCCAGTTTAGCACCTGAATATCTTCCCCCATTTGTAAATGGAAGCAGGTGTTAACACTCTGGTTTATTGCCACTTTTTAAAGCTGTGCATGTGCTTTTACTTGAGCAAGTAGCTTTGGGTTGAACCCAACCCTCCATTTATTTTTCTGCCTTTTTTTCTCCCTTTGATTTAATTCTCAGTGATGTGTTCATCTCTTGGTTTTATTAATTCTGTTTAAACTTATTCCCTGTTGTTTTGTGGATTCTTTCTGGCAGCTGTAATTAGTTTGCAGCAAACTAAAATCGTTGTGGATTTCATATATATTATATAGCTTTTAAAAGGCTCAAGTTTATGTAAATCAGTTGGAAATTAAAATTAGAAAAACATGACTTTGTGAAAGGAATTTTAATTGTGCTTGTGTGACATACTGAGTTATTTTACATGCAGCATCAGCTTTTGTCTGTATTTCTTTTGTGGTTTATTGAATAATTTTAAATTGTGTTCATAATAATCTTGCAGTGTTAGATGAGTTTGTTAATTTAGGAACTGAATCTTACGTTTTCTTCTTTATAAATAGATTAGGTATATTCCTGGGGTATAAGTGCTGTGGATTTGAAGATGGGAGGGGAGAGTAAGGGAAGATAGCAAGAGATCAGTGGATCTAAAATATTTATTAAATTCTCCAGCTCTATGTGTGATTTAAATTCCTCCTTAAAAAGAAAACTAATGAACACACAGCAAAAAATCGTTGTTTTTTTCTGGTGTTTCTTAATTGACATCTTGAGAAGATTCACAGTCTTTTGAGTTTTTTGAGGATTTGATTAAGAAAATTGTTTAATAATGTATAATACAATAACTTATAAGAAGACTTGCAATGTTTTTTTCTCCCTTAAGGTTGTGGTACAAATTCAAGTGCAGTTGGAATTTTCTCCTGGCCAGCAGCACAGCTGTAACAGGATCCACTGCCCAGCAAGCTCAAGTTATGCTTAGGTCCTCTTAAAAAGTCCCCCCTCGCCCTCAAAGCCAGGGGATTGGACAGCAGGGCCTGGAGAACTGATAAAAAACTATTTGAAAAGTGTTGTGGGCACAGTTTTCTCACCATAGGGTTTAACTTGCACTATAAAGCTGGAGTTACATGTTAAGAACTATTGGGGGTCTTTTGACATGAAAATTAATAACACATGGTTGATTTTTTCTGAAACCACTGGCTGTAGGGGCTGTGCACTCGCAGTGTAAGAATTTGTAACTCTGCTCTTTTAGGACAGGAAAATAACTCAGTAATTCAAAATTTTAATTACCTTTTTCCCCTCTCTAAGTGTTGCCAATGTGCTNCCCCCCCCCCCCCTTGTCTTTTCTCCTTATCCACCAAATCAAAATAATTGTAGAATTCAATTAAGGTATCACAGTCATTTGTTTTTCCAAACTTGTGAGTAATGTAGAGTGATAATGACTAGATCTGAAATGGTTCATTATAGGTAATATAAAATCCCCTGCCTGCACCAGCACCATATAGAAATTCAGTGTTATTCCATGAAGTCCATGTCCTGAGGTTTGCCATTCATCCAGAGATCAGCTGCTGCTTGTTTGAAGGGGGAAACACTGAAAGTGACTTCTGCAAAGTCCTCATTCTTTGAACAACAACAGATGCACTTTGTTAGGCTAAGGTTGTCTTCCCTTTGAGCTGCAATGGGCCAGTTAATGTTTGCAGATTGATATCAGTGTCTACCAGAGCCTTGTTTTCATTTCTGAAATCTACTTTGTAGCACTCTCTGCAGAAAAGAGAAAGTTTCACTCCCTTAGGCTGGAACTCTGTCCTAAACCAGCAACTTACATTTATTAGTACTTTTTATTGTTACCTGCCTTCCTCTTCTCCCCTTGCCTGGGAAAAATGGGATGACTGACAATCAATCAGCCCATTTTTTTGGTATTGCCCTTTAACTGATCTCAGAACTTAATAATTCTTAACAACAGTCAAGTTTTTGTAGGTGTCTATTTATATTCTTTTTATCAAACTTCTAATTAAACCTTCCTGTTTATTATTACTTTGCAGTTTGTTAACTGCTGACTTACTAAATCACCCAGTTAATACAAGGGGGGAATTAAACTGTGTAACATATACCGGTTATTTAACGAGGGAATGTTTTGGGGTTAAATATATACTATACTTTGTAAGATATTTAATGTGGAAGCCACTGATAAGGAAGCATATCAAATAAATAAATGATAGTGAATAAATAACTTATTACTCTTAGAATCTTGGACAATTAAAGTATTGCCTTTTTGGTTGATTATCTACAGCACATCGTTTTATATCGAGTAAAATAATCTAGGTTTGAAATGCACTTTCAGGAGGTTGATTTCATATTTTCTCTTCCTCTTTTTTATGCTTAAAATGGGCTTGCTTTTGTTTTTGAATGTAAAGTGACTTAATGAATTAATGTTAGGAATTATGAGGGCCCTGGCCCCCTTGCTTTAGTGGTGGGGTAGGCACCAATGGGAAAGGGCTCTCTGTTGCAGGGAGTCACAGAGAAGGGTAATGTGTAATTTAAAATAAAGGACACCACAAACAGACTTGTATTACAAGGGGACAATTCTCTCACATCACATATTTAAAAACCATCTTCTATTTTATGGAAAAGGGAGTACTTTGAATAGTTAATCACTCTATCTGTTTGTACTTCTAAACAGAATGTGAGAGTTTGTTTATGGAAATTTAATTTAAAATCTGATGATGCTTTTCAAAGATACGGTTTTAAAACACTGTATTTGACTATTAATGTATCTTAAAGTAGTACTAATAATTTTCCTTTTTTTTTCCTGCTTTGCATATTTGGACTGTCTTGTTGGGGCACATATTCCTGCTGAATCCACTCTCTGCAGTTCACACGATTCCTGTGTGATTCTCCTCTGGAGGTATGTATTTGTTTGAGAGGAAAGTTTGGAAATTAATGTCCTTTTTGCCCTCCACTCTCTGTAGTCAGCCAGCCATTCTGGTGTGGGTGGGTGGCACAGAATTTCTGTCATCACCAACTGGTAAGGAAGATATTGCTGTGTTTTCAAAGGAGTCTGAGGACTCCTCTGCTGGGTCATAAGTTACCCCTGAATTTCATAGGAATGCATTAGAAGACAGAAGCAAAAGTGCTGTGTCTCTGTGGAGTTTAGATTTATTTCTATGAAAAGAACATATTACTAAATAACTTGTCAAAGTTGTATTTGCCTACAGTCTGAGGTAAAAGTTGAGGAGAGATGCTGTTCTTTCATTGCAAGTAAGCAAACTGCCGTAGGTTTCTTGCACTGTCTTTCTTGTTAGTCTTAAAGAGTTAAGGGCCTCGTGACTGTAATGAAATTGTCAGGTTATAGTAATTACACTGGTAATTTGATATGTCGCAGTTTGAATGAATCCATGTGTGGAGAGTTTGTTGCTTTTCTCTGCTGAGTCCACTGGCCTTTACATTCCTGAAGGCTGAAGAGTAATAGAGCTCATTAGACTTTATAGGAAAAGGGCTTTTATCACCTCGTCAACTCAGGCAGCAGACTGCCATTATATTCTTAATTTTGTGTGGCTATGTAGATGTTGATGCACACTGCCCTGCCAGGTTTATGCTGATATTGTTTCTTACAGACACTTTTTATTGACATTTCGAAGCTTGAATTAAATTTTGTGTGGCACCACTACAGATGTCTTCAATTAGATGAAGTTAAATAAAAGGGGTTATATATCAGAGGCCAAGGGATTCTTGAAATTCTTTATTCTGAAACAGTTGCCACAAGCAAATCTAGCAGTGTGTAGTCTGTTTACTCTCTTGAACAAAAATAATTCAAAATAAAATTTAAACCTTACATGTTTTCAATTTGTAATTTTTTGAATTTTTAATATTATTATTAGCTGCAAATAGTATGAACACCCAAACTCTCCCTGGCTTTTTTGTTTCCTTGTTTTATTGTTCAGTTTACTTTCTGTTTTGTCTATGGGTTCTGGTACAAAAAATGAATGCTTTAAAAAAAAAAGATACAGCATGTAGTAGCAGAAAACTATGCAGCTTTCTAGCAGTAAACAGGGTAATGTAAAGAGGAGTTTGAAGGTGTTTTTTATTCATGCTTTTGTTTTAGAGACTGCATTTAAATATTTGCCATTTTGCATGTGCAACTAACAGCCTTGTAGGGAGAGGAATGATGGTAATGGTTCAGCACAGGAGAATGTCCAGACATTGTCCTGGTACCCTGTTGTTGCCAAGGGGAGAGGATTCACAGGAGAAGGGACAAGGAAAATCTGGACTGCTCAGGGTGATTCCTAATTTTTGGTGCTCTGTGACTTCAGGGGGATGTTCTGAGCCAGTGGCTGTGTTGTTATCACGAAGTCATTTCAGTGTTTGTCCTCCCCAAGTTGTTCCTTGTCATCTTGAGAGAGCAGTTGGAATAGGCCTCAGCACTTGGATGTGCTGTGGCGTTATGCAATCAAAGGATAATTTTGTTTTGTTTTCAAATTATTCTCTAATTGCTCTTTAGTCTTTTTTTTTTTTCCATTTTGACTGATGTTAAGCATTAAATTGTGGGTTTCATAACTGCTGTCAAAATTATCTTTTTGAAGGAACTGGTGATTTATACCAATTGTTTTGGGTGTGTCTATAGCAATATTTTTCCTGCATGCATTTGTTTCCTATTATACATATCCAGAGGCTTTTGAATTCTAAAGAACTGAAAGATGTTTGTGAATCTCAGTCTTTGCTCTTCAAAAAGCACATCAGCTTCTGCTTTGCATTATTTTATTTATTGATTTTACTGATATTTAGTTTTTAGGAGCTCTAATAATAAATGACACCATTGTAGGCCTGTAATTTACAGGATCACCTTCTGTAGAATATCATATTTTACTCATATTTGATGCTCTGCTCAGGACTAAGTCAAAACTCATTTAATCTAGAGATTTTGGCAAAGTGCTTTTTTTGCCATCATCCCCATGATATCTGCATGGGGATACTAAAAGTCTCTTCCAGCTGAAGTCCCTTGTCCCTTCACAGCTTCTCTAACCCTTTTAGCATTTTAAGCTTCTTGTCACTGTCCTGACTCAGTAATTGTTGGTGTAGCTCAAATTCCAGACTTTTCCAGTCAGGTGCAGAAATTAGCTCTGTAGACAGTGTCATATTTTGCTGCAGTGAGTTGATTTACTTTGTTTTGTGTGGAATCACAGAACTGTTCAGGCTGGGAGGAACATGTGGAAATCACCTAGTCCAACCACCTGCTGGAGCAGGGTCAAACTAGAGCAGGAGGTTGAACATTTCCAAAGATGGAGACTCCACCAGTGCCATTGTTTGTCCATCCTCTGAGTTAAAACCCCTTCCCTTCTGTTCAGATTGAGTTCCCTGTTCAGTTTGCACACGTTGCCTCTTGTCCTGTGGGTGGGAACTGCTGAGGAGCATCTGAGGAGGATCTGTCACCCCCATTGCCCAGGGTGCTCTTGGCCTTTTTCCCTGAGAGAGGGAAAAGCCTTGCTGGCTTTTCTTAACACAACCCTCTCTGCTGCCACAGCCTGCATTTGTCAGCTGCTTTCACAGCATCTCCACTAATCCCCAGTGAAAGGAGGATGGAGTACTGAAAGAGGAATACCTTGCTAACCAAGAGATAGAAATCTACCATATGGTAGGTTGTGTGTGTGTGCCATTGGGAAAGGAACTGCTGGAATTAATCACTTTGCTTATTCAGCAAATAATTTCCACTGGAGTGTAGAAGTCAAGGGTTTCCTGCCTTTTTTATTTTTAATTTATGAGTAAGGGATAGCATGGATTTCTTAACTTCCCTCCATCTGCAGAGAGGGTAAAATGGAAAAGTTCAAAATATGAAATATAATGAAACCTTCCAGAGAAAGATAATTCTGCAGTTAATATGGGCAGGACCCATTTTTGCTAATTAAGGCACCTCTTAAAATTAAAAAAAGACCAATGTGCCTTGAAGAAAATTGAGCGCTGTTACCATGTTTGAAGTTCAATTATAAGCACTTATTACATTGAGATGGACTAATTGGGCAATATATAATGCCAGTTCTATGAAATATTTAGATTTTAATAATGTGTTATAAAATATGAGCAATCAAATGTGTTCATGGAATCATTAGCCAGCAGAATATGAAGACAGGTAAAATTAACATGTAATGGAATATATTGTATTTTTCTCTGCATTAGAGTCTAAACATTGTAGAGAAAATTACATGGTTTTGTCCTGGATTTAGTTGTTTTTCTCCAATATCATCAGATTATAGTCATTCATTGTATTGAAATATGAGTATAAACTGTTAATTTAAAATAAATTGGTCCCTCTGGATTGATTCCAGACTAAGGTATAATTTTGGGTAGATAAGCCCTTTCTGGTGGGTCTTGCTCACCTGATGCCACTGGTGTATTTTACATCACCCTTGACAAACATGGTCCCAGTGGAGACGTCAGGAGTGGGAAATGGTATAACCTGCTTCAGGAAAATGTTTCATATTCTAGACCTGTTTCAGGTCAAATTGCCTGGATAGTGCATAGGAAATCGAGTTAAAGGAGCCAAGTATTCATTGAGAAATGGGAGAAAATGTAATACTGACAAGCATTACAAAGGATTGCATTGTATGAGAACTTTTGAAGGAGGAGGAAAATCTTATTCTATTTAAAATGTTGTTTGCTTAATGTAATGGGGATCCCTGGACGTTTTGCCTGAAATCGGTGCTGTGCTCGTTATGTTTGTTACAGAACATAGACTCTTTTATGTTCATGACATTTCACTGTAATTGCATTAGTGAAGTAACTGTAGGTTGTGCTTTAGCAGCAGTTTTTAACTTCAGTTTGCAGAGTTCCAGTGACCAAACCCATGTGATGCTCTTTGGAGCTTTGAGGTCACACTCAGACACAGCTTTCATTTAACTTCAGAAGACTTTGCTTTGGGTGAAAATCTTTTCCATGTTGGCTTAGACTATCTGTTGTAACATCCATTAAATCCTATATGATGAATTTTTGACAAAGAAAGAAAATCTGTTTTAACTGAAACTTATTTAAGCAAGTCTGTGTTCTATTACCAGTCACATTTCCCTGTGGCTTTGAGGAGATGTTTCATTTTTTCTGCCACTGACTGCACTGATATTTGAGAAAAGAACTTAACCTGAGCTGAGAAATCCTTAGACAGCATCTCTTACTTGACTGTGTCCCTGCTTAAATTATATTTCATTTGGCTCTGCTGAGAAGGTGAGGATACTGAATGAAACCATGACTCTTGCTTAAGTACTCTTTACCCAAACAAGGGGAAAACCTAGTTTAATGTGCTAAATCTGAGACTAATATCCTCATATACTGCAGATGGAGCTCTCAAATGTTTAATCACTTCACTTTCAGAGTATTTATAGCTCCACGCTATATAACCATATAAAAATGCAAACATTTTATTGTGTGGCCTTTATTTTGGGACTTACTGGTTGGGTAAGTTGGCTGAAATGATTTTTGCTCAGGTGATTGATTTCTTTTGACACATGTGGTACCAATTAGAGTAACTTCTCCTGCCCATCATCTCTTCAGCCTGTGCTACTGTATCAAAATACTTGATTAAACCCACCTTCTGTTGTTGTAATGCAAAACAGTTGGTAATAGCAGGCAATATTGTCGGATTTATTGAGTGAGAAGCAGCTTTCTGAAGACCTGGCAATGCAGTGAAAAACATGACTAGATGGATAATTAAGTTGAGCACAGTGGAATTCAGGATTAAAGTAAACTTGACATGGGAGAAAATGGAATGCTAAAGCTGGTTGTGTAATACAGTTTAAATTAGGAGATCATTTTCTTCTGAACTCGAAGCATCAGTTTCTGTCTCGAGGTGCTTTACCCCATCCAGAGGCAAACTTCATTGCACATCCAAAACCACGGCACACAACAATAGCAAGTTCCTTAGTGTTTTTGCAGGAGATCCTCTGATGTGGGTTGACAAAGAAGGTGTTTCAGGGATTTTGTTGCAACACAGTTTCAGGTTCTTAGAGAAAAGGTATTTCATCAGTTTTAGAGAGTAAGCCTTAGAAGAGTAAATACTACATGAAGAATAAACTGTTCAATTCTTTTTATAAAATGTTTCTCTGAAGTAAATTTAATGACCACTGTAAGAAGCTCATTTTCTGTGGCCTAAGTGCTTCCAGTGCTTGGGGACATGGAGGAGAGAAACAGAAGGGTCCTTGCTGTGACAGCAAGTGTTGGAGGCATCAGGTATCCATAGGCAGCCTTGGGAAGGGCTGGCACAGGGGTGTGACATTCACCTTTCTGCCCTTGGGCTTCCTCTCTTCTCGGAGAGTAGGCTGGTGTCTGCAGGATTTGTTTGCATGTAATAATGCATTAATAACTTGATGAATCACCTTGTTTTATCATGGCAGTACCAAAAGTGCTCCATGGCAAGGAGTGTTTCAGATTGGTGTTTGGGATGTGTGATATGTCAGGTTTACCCATCATGAACAAAGGTCACAAATGATCTGGTGAACTAACATTGCTTTACCTGCTTTTCACCTTCCTTTGTTTCCTTTTTCTAAATGCAGATGGCCAGAGTAATTTCTCACAGTATTTAGTTGTGTGTTAAATTCTTTCTGAAATTGTTTTCATGCTGAGAGTCTGTCAGGCAGTTACATCCCTCTCTTGTTTTTGCTTAGGCAGAGCATGCCCCGAATGGACCGGAGTGTGGCTATGGATCTTTCCACCAGCAGTACTGGCTGGATGGGAAGATAATTGCTGTTGGTGTCATTGATATCCTGCCCTACTGTGTGTCCTCTGTCTACCTGTACTACGATCCAGACTTTTCTTTCTTGTCTTTGGGAGTCTACTCTGCATTACGGTAAGAGGACACTTTCTTTACCTGATTGGATGGAATTGATATTTGTTTCTACACTTGTGCTGTTATTTGCAGTCTAAGCATATACTACCTCTAGCAAAGTGTTTGTGGGTTTTTTTGTTTTTTTTAATTATCTGTGGCTGGTTGCATTTCAAATAAATTTTAATTGTCGCCCATGACTAGGGATGTATCTTTCTAGTTAGCTAAATACTTTTACAGATTAAGGAAACACTCAGAAACTAAATACTGAGTTTTTATTGCCCCCAAAATAATTTAGTATTGCTTGGTTTCAGCAGGAAAAGCCCCTTTTTTGTTTGAATAGAAATAATTTTTCCTTTGACTTTTTTCTTAGCCCAGTCAGCAAATGAAATTAATCACTTTTATAGTTTTATGCACACTGAGGTCATAAATAACAGAGTACCTAAAAAACTGTTGTCTTTTGAACTAGTAGTCTCCTGCTGTACTAGCACGAAGTATATTTTTCAGGTATGTTAATCTCATTATCTCTGCCTTCAGAAAGGCTGATGGAGAGAGTAATCCTATGAATTTTAAAGCCTTAAATTAACTATCAGCACAGTCTTGCAAAACAGTAGGAATAATGGGTAATGCTTTTCATTGTGGACTAGACTTGTATATGAAATTTCAAGGTACTGTTTTCCTTTCATAAGCAATTTTATGATTCCATTATTACTATAAGGAAAAACAAAATCCCTTAGTGAGTAGAAATACTTGTGCATCTCAATTTTTTCCTTACCTTTTTTGCTTCTCTGCTTACATGAATTAAGCTGGTCATAGACATGTGGTGTTCCCAGGGAGGTTCTCCTGGAGCAGCTGGGTTTGAACCTTATGGCAGAGGTGTCTATATTCAAGTCTGAGTTTGAGAAGCTGTAGCACAAGTTTTTTTGCCTGTTTTGATTTGCCCTGCACTCCTTCAGGTGCAAAAGAAGCACTGGAGTGGTGAGATCCAGCTTTCTTCTTTCTCCAAGACATCCTGCTGAGAGGCATCTTCTCTGTGGGTGGAGCTTCTCAGCTGTTTCTTTAGAGTTGCCCACCAGGGTGGGTAAATGGCATGACTGGACCTACAGAAAGCACAAACATTATTTTTAGGAAACTTCTTATCACTTCTTTTGTGGTAGCTAATAAACCACATACAATTTAATGTCTCAAAAGTCTAATCTGAATTTGTGTAGGTTCTTAGGAAACCAAAAGATCTTAATCAAAATCTCTACTTTTTAATTCTCCTCTTTGGAGGTGTGAATTTCGTGATTTCTGAATAATCTTTGACAAATGCATTTCAACAACTTATATAAAATGAGTTTTTCCCACCAAGTTCCTTGTGAAGTTTCTGACATCAGCCTTCCTGTTGGCTCTCATTGCCTGGTTCCTTTTCATGAAGGAGAAGCTGTAGAGTCATAGAAGAGTTTCAGGTCAGGAGGGACCTCTGGGTGTCATCTGCTCCAGTTCCAGCACAAATCAGGGCCAACTTCAAAGTCATTGTGAAAATTAATGAAGCTGCTACTGTAGCATCTCCAGTGGTCTGTATCTAAAAGAGTCTAAAGTATCATTTTTTGAGCCTTTCAGTGGCACTGGCAATTTTATAGAATTAATCTAAATTCACAAATGTAGAAAAATATTGGAACTCCTATAACTTTCTATTTTCTATTAGATTTTTAAAGTATTTTCTTACATATGCTAGATACTTGAAATCAGACTATTTTTTCTTTGCAAGATGAACAATACAACATAAAACACTGATTCCTCCTAAGAGTTGTCTTTTAGTATTTGTACATATCACATTACTTTATGTAATAGTAGACTGACATAATCCATGCTTAGGAATTCTCAAAATGACTTTAAATTTCCTACATAATAAATGTAAAGCTTTGTCGGTGCACCATGCATGCATGGCTCAACTTGTGAAAAAGCAGCTTGTAAATTCTCCAGCGTTTAAGGCAATAAAAATGAGTTCCCAACAGTCTTAGGGGGAGCCAACTTTGTTCTTCTTTCAAAAAGGGAGAAAAAAAAAAGGTTGAGTTAGGGAGGATTTAGGAAGTCACAGAGGAATCTGATACCTTCAAAGCTGTTGCCAATTTTACTCTGAGGAGGTTAAACTGCCTTGCAGTGCTGTCACTTCCACTTCATGCCACTTGGAGAATTTTTGCTGCTGAGTTGTAGAAAGGATGGGATTTGAGGATCATTTGAAATATGTAGGCATGTAAGTAAAGCATGAGGGGAGAAGAAGCTACCTGGAAATACCAGTCTTGCCAAAGGAGAAAAAAATCATCCCGAATGACTGAATGACTCCTATTCATATAATCAGGAAGTTAAACCTTCCCCTACTACCTAAAATCATGAATTGCAGACAATCACAATGTTCATAATCCCTCTTTAGCAGGAGGACAGGTCCTTAAACTTCTTTTGGAATTGGGCTTTGTGACTCTGGAATACTAAGTCTGAATTTTGCATTGATGAGATGGATGTGTTTTTCCCTACCTGATTCCTCTTGCCAAGCACTAACTCTTGTGCCATTCTAACTCTTTTGTTATGGACCATAAATGAAGGGTTTGCAAGAAGTCTGTGGTCCCATTTCCATAGGGAAGATTCAGGTGGAAGGCCAGTAGGTAGCCATGCGTTGTGCCATGCAGTGACACCTCCTTGGTGCTCCTCCTGCACTGGGTGGAGTCAGAGGACTCTCCTGCACTGGATCACGGCACACACTCCTGGAAGGCAGAAGGGGAAGGATGTTACAGCATCCTCCCATTCAAACTCTGCTGGAGTGAGAGAAATATAAAGGATAGAGCACAAACTTGAGTTCAGGGTTGTTACCTGGGCATGTCCCTGGAGGCTGCAGGGCTGAGAGGACACTGGCAGTAGTTCACTTTGCTCACTTTGCTATCATGGGCACTAATTTGGTTGCACGAAGCCTTGTTGCCCAGGGTAAAACTTGCAGCTGCAGCCCAATATTTGCCTCATTGCATTAGGGTCTATTTATTTCACTTGAGTCCTTTTGTTTGATTAGATCTGGTAGTGTAGTCCAATTGGAAAGAGCCTTTTAAGAGATTCTGAAATGCAAGGATAATGTTTTTCTCCTGTAGTATTCCAGCTTCTGAATTGCAGGAAGGTGTTTGTTTAATTAGGTCCAGGATAATTGGCATGGAACAGTGAGGTGTTTAACCTCATGCTATGGCTCAAAGATTATGTATAGGAAGTGCATCTTTGTGCTTTTTTGGTGATACCTAAATCTCCCTTCTGGAATCTGTTTTATTTCCCTGGATTTTCAGACATGGAGGAGCTTCAATTTCTAGAGAGTCACCTGTTTTTCAACAGATTATATGTAGATACAGAGTTATAACAAACTCGTGATGGTCTCAGCAAACTGCATGCAACTGAAATGTTAAATTTTTAGTACATTTACAGTTCAGATTTGTTACAAAAGTGATCTGCAAAGTTAGAAATGCTGTAAAAATGATCACTGTGGAGCAAGCACTGGCTGAGTCTTTGTGAAAACACTGCTTTCCTTGTGCCAGTAAAATAAAAAGCAAACTTATTTTGGAATACATTGGCACTTTTCTTTCACAATAAATGAGAAAATCATACCAACAAGCATGGGATGGGTGAAAAATACCTTTTGTTGCATAAAGATGGGTGGTTTTACATGCAAATTGTTGGAGCATAAATGATAGAACAAACAAGAGGCTTATCCTTGGAGTTTATTTTTTAAAAATACACTGATGTTTTCCTGAGCCAGTCTGAGCAATAGCTGGGTCAGATTTCTGTAGAATTCCAGTGCACATGAATATTAACAAGAAACCTGATAAACAGAGGCTGTTGATCAGTTTTATTTAAATTTCAAGTCAGGCAGTTGGCAGGAGAGAGCACAAAAACGAAAGTATTTTTAAGCCTGACTTAGTGTTGTGCATTTTGGTGATTTGTTTGGTTGGTTTTTAAGTATTAATTTTCAATTTATTACGTTTGGGGTGTTTTGAAACATTAATTTGGAGTTTATGATCTTCATTTTTTATTTTATAAAAGTCTAGTCCTTTAAATAAGTCAAGAGCCATGTAGCTGTTCAATATTTCAATATGAAGAGGTAAAATGACTGTAAGAATCATATTCAAATGTAATTAGTCTTTTCTTTCCTCTCACAGGGAAATTGCTTTTACTCGGCAACTTCATGAGAAAGCTCCTGATCTCTGTTTTTATTATATGGGTTTCTACATTCATTCATGCCCCAAAATGAGATACAAGGTAAAGTGTTTTTACTTATTTCCTTAGGGTGCTGTTATTCAAAGCTTTTGACAGTGTTCATAGCAAGATAATATTTTGTAATTGTCATTTTGGATTTGAATGTGGCTTTATATGGTTAAATGTGAATGTTGGTTACTATTTAACTTGGCTTTTTCTTTTTAAATTTAGCTGCATGAGCTATTTATTACAAGTTGGCTTAAGAACAGCTCAGATAGAGGGATTTTCAAGGCTGTCAGATAACAGTTTGTCATTGGGTTACCTGGTTATCTTGTGTTTACAGTATCTCTTCCAATAGACTGAAATTCTCCCTTTTTTAGGTTTGCATATTTGTGGACCTGTTGCCTGGTGACCAGAGGCAGTGATAACATGCCCTTGTGGTCTTGGCTGTACCTGGGCTTTTACTCTTTTTGGTTTTTGTTGAAGATGGGGGACTTGCTCTGCCCATGAGACCAATGAGAAGTTTGGTGAGCAGCAACTTTGAGCCAGGTAGCAGGATTTAGAGAGGGTCAGGACAACCCAGAGGATGTCACCAAGCCTCCTCTGTAACCCTGTTGGCTTCAGCTTGGTTTAGATCTGAGTGCCTAAGAATGCCTTTTTTCTAGGTTTTTTAGATCTTGTGAATGTGGTACATTTTCTCTGTAAGTGTACCATTGATTTTGAGTATTATTAAGATAGAATTTCAAGTACTGAACATTTACATGTAACCATTTATGTCTGTTAATTATGTGGAAAGATAAAAGGCTCACAAAATCTAGAATAAGAGGTACAGGGTTTTCATTTCCTTTTTTTTCCTAAAAATCCTCAGTGTTTTCAGCTAGTTTTTAAACAGCCAAAAAATTGTGAGGCTCATTAAAGTGATGGTTGTGAAGGAAAAACCATTTCAGTTTTATTATGGTCTGTGCTACAGGTAGATGATTCAGTCTCCTGAAAATAACAAATCCCTCCCTTTGCTTTAGTTAAAAGATGTTTGTGTGTGTGTCCCTTTTGCCAACTCTGGCAAAAAGTGTCCCAGTTCTGAAAGATACCATGGCTAAGAAACTTCAGGTTCAGCTGCTTGTAGTGCTTTATTAAAAAGATGAACTTTGTATACATGGATTAAATAAATGTATTAAAGTAGCCAGCAAGCTATTTAATTACAAAGATTAATTGCTAACCTCAAGAGCTGCTATACATTGGTATTGTTTATCATAATGTGGTGTCCTTTTGGGCCTGTGCTGCTATTTAAAAATGTTTGCTTCAAGAATATAAGATTCCCACACTGCTTCTAGATTTCATTCTTAAGTAATGGAAATGGATTCAATTGTAGTGGGTGTATTTGACTTCTTGTTTCCCCCAAAAAAGCTCTTTTTCTTCCCTTGCTTAGACTTAATGGCTATCTGACATGACTGTGGTTTGGTAGCATATCCATTTTAGTCTTCCAGAAACCTGCACATGTCAATGTGCTTAGGGGGTTAAAAAGCTGGGGCAGAGCAGGAGAAGAAAGGCTGTACATATGTAATTAGAACACACATAGACACACACAATGCTCTGTGTTGGGAGTGCAATAATCTAATAAATTAATTGCAGGGGATTCCATTCTATTTTGTATTTCTTTTCCTGGGTATATCTGTTTTAGAAGTAACCCAAACTAATGCAATTGAAAATCAAGCTGACATTAATTCTGTATAGTTCCACTTTCCCCTCACTGAAATAATACACCGGAAACAAATTTTAGAGCTAAGCTCTGAAATGTGTCTGGATAATGCTACTGTTCTTGTGAAGTGATTGGGAGTGCTAAAGTAGGGTGGGCAAGTACTGACTTTGCAGATTAAGTAATTTCAGTAATGCCTGGTTGACTTAGAGGCATTATATGTTGGCGGCTTTGCTTTATTACAGCTTAATAGAGATGTTAGAGGCTCCCTTCCCTTAATGGTATTAAAATGGAAAGAATGAGGGGCTGTAGGCAACTGTTGTTAAACTGATGGCAGGTAAGGAAATTAAATGAAGGGGAAAAAGAAAAGGCAGCTGGAAAGCTAACCCCACTGGGGTTTTATTCTTTGCTTGTAACTTTCTTTGCAGAGTTAGTGCTAGGATTTTTAGAAGTGGAGGCTCAGCACAGTGTCACTTCTCTATATAAGCAGTGTCTTAGGATGAACACATACAGACATAAAATTACACAGAATTAATTACAGTGAAGTCATGGAATCTGGGAAATATTTGAAAATTTTCCTAGTCACAGGGATCAATGGAAATGCCTAAGCTGACACCTGCTTTTGATTTTTGATGGCCTTGCAGTGCTAGGCAACTTCCCACAAGGATGCCTGGGTTTGGCTACTGGTTTGTACCAAGCAGCTGAGTCTCTTCCTGCTGGTTAAAGAGGGATGAATTGGGATGTGTAAGGACCAGTGACTTCAGGATGTTGGTTTATGGAGCTTGGCAGTGTTCCCCTTTCCATGGAGTAAAACTCAGTCTGCTGTACAAGACCTAGTTCATGAATTTGGAATCTGTTCAGTGAACTGTTGTATTCCTCTTACAGTGCAAGACTCGTGTTTAATGTTGTGCACATGAGGGCATAGCTGGACATTCTGGTCTTTTGGGCCTGTGCTGCTAAGACTGGAGCTATGGATATCCAAGAGCAGTCACTAAAGCCTTGCTCTGCAATGCAAGCTGTAGACGTCTCTTCTGGATTCTGACTTTTTTGTGAATGTAAAGTAGAGTCAAACATTGTTTTTTTAAAGCATTGGTAGTATGCAATCATATATATATATATCATTGACTGGTGTTTGGTGTAATATTGGTATAATTTTAATTTTTAATTTGGTATAAAATTCTGGTATAATACTCAGCAGCTGCTGAATATTTTTAGCTGAGCAGTTCAGAGGCTAAACTGGCAGAGAATATGTTATTGGGGGTCAGTGTGTGACCTGTTCATCTGAAGGATTCTCTTTCCACAAATGATACAATTTGGGGCATGAATAGTGTGTAATCCAGTGGAAGATTGGAGGCCTGGGTGTCCTGGAAGCAGGTCCCTAGGTCAGGATTCCTGTGGCTCAGTAGCAGAGTTGGAGAGTTCTGGCAGGAAGATGAATGGTTAAGAGTATCATCTAGCCCATGGATCAGACATAATTACAGAGGATTTTAAAAATAAAGCTCCTTTTTGACTCATTGTTCCCATTCCTTTTGTTCCCAAGTAGCTTTTGCATTGATTGCAAGGGGATTTTAAAACAGTGGAGTCCTGGAGAAATTACTTTAAGATGTGGGAAGGGAATATATTGTGACATTAGACTGTTTTTTAGTCCCCAGTTTCTCCCAGATTTATTCCCATGTATGGGTTAATATTTATGAACTGGTAAAATAAAATCTACATTAAATTGAGACAAAGGGATTTCTGTAGTCCTGTTAACTGTGTTAATATGGAAAAATCCAAGGGAAAACCTTAAGCAATGGCTTTGTTCCATTTTTTCGAGGTAGGTTAGGGTAATACAACATTAAAATGGTTCTCTGAAGAAATTCACGACCTTGTGGTAAACCTTCTCAGGCTCTGTTAGATGTGGTGGTTCTTATGTTGGAAAGCAGTCTCCTGGAAAATTTTCCAGGAGTCATAAGATGCAAAGTCTTTTTCCTAATGCATTTTGGAGTGTGTGATAACATTTTAAGTATAAGAAAGTATTTTACTTTCTGATGTGGTTGGTCTCTGAGTTGCTTCTCATGTGTTTAAGTCCTGTGTGTGTGTTTGTTATTTTCACTTAAAGACAGTTGTTTACAAATATATTTATAGAATTACAGAAATAAAAGAAGCACCTTTAGCAAACAGCTGTATCAAAGAGGTGCTTGAGAGGACCTTGGATTGTTTCCTGTACTAATATTCTGCTTTATCCTGCATCTTTCAGTACAAAATTTTACTCCATGGCTCTATGTTAATATCTCACATTTTCCAGCCATTACTGAACTTTTGGGATCCTTTCTGTTCTTTCCATTCCAGTCTTTTCATGCAGATTTTGGGGTTTGTGGTGGGTGACACTAAATAGGTTTGGGGTTTGTGTTTCTGGTGTAAATAGTCAGTATACTTGCTGCTGCTGTTTGCCATTGGGCCTCTGTTGACCTTAAATCACTTTCTCCTCTTAAATCCTTTTGTTAGGAAGGATTTGTTGGTGCTGTTTTCTACGTGAGTTTCCTTAGTCGTGGGTTTTGTGAGGGTTTTTTTGTGTCAATATTTGCATGCAAACACTGTAGTTGGAGCTTGTATCAGTGCTTGTTTTGGTCAATAATCTGCCTTCCCTGAAGCCACTCCACTGATGCTGGTAAATAACTCTCAGTGTACTTTGAAGTGCACAACAGATTTAATGTCCTCTTGCTGTGTTATCTGTGTGCCATTTTAAGGCCATTCTGTGATGTGAAGAGGTGTTTTGACTGAAACCTTTATCCAGACTTGTATGCAGGCCAAAGTAAATGGAATTATTTCAAACAGTCTCCTTCGGTATCAAGTCATGGCCAGACTTCAGATAGATGGAATACTAGAAAGGGTTCTGAAATGTCAAAAAAAGAAACAAAAGGCTGATTCAACTGTGATTAATCATTCTTAAACTAAATACCTCGGGACTGACTGTGGTTGTGAGCAGTGCCCCTGGAATTTTATGGCACTTGAGAGCCAATTTCTTTGGCTGCTTTCAGGAATTCCAGCATCACTCCAGTGCATCCAGTGGTAGCCTGGACATCCCCAGGATCCACAGAGGTCTGGCTCATCCTCACTTGTCCAGACTCTCCCCCATGTCTGACTGTGGAATTTAGTTAACCTTTCCAATAAGCTGGGATTTGCTGTGCAAGCTGAAATGTGTGAGGGAAGGAGATTTAATGTAACGTGACTGACTGTGATCCTGGCTGATTTTGGGGGTGTGAGCACACACAGTTATGGCTCTGCCACCCAGCAGCAAACACCTTTGCTCAATGTGTCACCAGGCCTATGCAGAGGGAGCTGGGGCTTTTATACCTCTGTGCAGATCTGTTTATTCAGGATGTATTCAAGTTGCCACCAGCTGTCAGCCTCCTTTTCTCACTGGTATTATTATTTAGCTTGATAATGGGAAGATGGGATGAGATGGAGGACTGGGGTTGCTCTGCTCAAGTCTGTTAGCACGTGAACTAGTGGCTTTTTCAGGATTAATTTGGCTGGTTTATAGGAATGAATCCTCATTCCAATTAATACAAAACAATTTTTTTCTTTTTTCTTTTTTTTTTTTGGTATAACCAAGTCATAAATAGTCAACTAAATATCCTGAGGAGTCAGTAGTTGTTATAGATTGCCAGGTTGTTGTTTGCAATACCATTTGGTAATAAAGAAGTGAAATATCTGCATTGCAAACCCATTATCTACTGTAAGAAAGCAATAAAAGTTGTAACAACGCAGTGGTTTTGCTTTTTTTGGCAAGACTGTTGAAAGGAAACGGCAAATAATATAGACAACAACATATAATAATAAAGCCCTGAAAATTACAAATTGCACAAGGAGGGAGGACAATCCCTGGATTTGTGTATGTCTTGTTAACATCACTTTTAACTGTTTCCCTCCATCCTTCCTTCCATTTCCTCACTCTGGCCAGGATCCTCTCCATGAGCATCAGCAGCTGAAATTGGACATTGATTTGTTCTCACCCCCTGTGGCTCTTCTAGTGGTTTGGTGTCTGAGGAGGAAAAGCTACTCTTAATTATACTGGAGTTCAAGCATTAAAACCCAGAGGGATTTGGAGAACTCTTCTAAAGTGACCAAGACTCCCAAAAGGATTTTGGATGATTGATCCAGTGCCTGCTTTCAGTGCTTCTGAACACCAGGCTGCTTTAATATTCCTTAAAGGTGTAACTACTGCAAAGAGTCCTTATCTCTCTACGTGTATTTTTCTGTGGGGCAGAATAAAAATATCACGGGTGAAAAATTATTAGTTCTGTAGTTCTTGATGTAATGGTAGTGATAGATTTGAAATGCTTTTCTTTTTTACTTCTAACAGCTTCTTACAAAGTGCTTGAGGCCACTTTCTACGTTTCTTTTTTCTTTAAGACATTTGTAGACAAATTGTGAAACTCCACTATTATGAGCATCAACAAGCAGAAATAAGGAGATGCTTCTGCCATAACTGAATGTTGATGGGGGTTTCCACTGAAAATGTTATTATTTAAAGCAGAATATCAGTTTCCATGTTGTTTTTATAGCTGGCAAAGGCAGGGAATGCAATTACTCAATCACTTCTTTCTTTTTTTCCTAAATGTTATTTTTCACTGTGAGTAATTGGTAAATTATTAGAGTTTGTCCTTGGTGCAAGTGTTGAATCTGTGTCACATTTCACACAGCACTTGCAGGGTTAAAATCAATTGCAGTGTCATTTTTCTGCTAGAAACAAACACAGATCCCAGATGTCTCTTTTTGCTTAACTTTATTTTCCCTGGTAAAATATTTCAAATGAGGACTTTTTTTTTTTGTCATTTAGAACTCCCTTGGGAGAAAAGTGAACGTGTCCCTGGGGCTTTATTTTTCTAATATTGGAAATTTAGATTTCTTTTTAGTTGTTTACTTGAAGTTTAAGATGACTGAAGTGTAGCAGAAATGAAGTGACAATAATATTTATATTGATGCCTGATTGTATCATTTGTAGACTTTTATCAGGGCAGATGATGTTTGTTCTATTGCTGAAGTGGACAAGTCTCTTTCTCATCACTGGCCCTTGAGAAAATAAACGTGTCCCAAAGCAGAAGTTTTGGGGGGTGTGTTGTTCAAGCATTGAAGGAATTGTATCTGAAAGACATTTTCAGAGTGAAGTTGTATGTGAGGAATGACCTTTCTGCAGCTTCATCTCTATACCTGTTACTTTTTATTTGACAGGTCTTTGGTTACAGAACAAATTTCTTCCACTTGAGTAAACTCTTTTTTTTTGGGTGCTTTTCTTCTCTGTACTGGAGATATAAATGTTATTAAATAGGAGTGGGTGATTTTGCTAATTTAAGACTTTAACAAACTAAAAATCTTCACAAAAGCCTAATAGTAAGAGGAGTGGTTAGTTAAATTGTTGGCCATGTCTGTACTGGTGGATGTTTTGTGAGTTACCAGAGGTAACTTGCCTGTCTCTGTCAAAAAGGGCTGCCAAAAAGATTTATTCAGGATCATGTTAATGAACCTGAGGCAAACAGTCTTCTGAATGATAGTGGCTGGTAGAAATTTGTCATGTCTAATTCATGATTCTGCATAGTCATAAATTCACTGGTTATTGCTGGCTTACACTAAATCTTACCTGAAGGCTCATTTGGGGACTCCACAGCAACCATTGGCAATCAAAGTGACAACTGTAAGTTGTGGGATACAGAGGCAAAAGAGGTGTGGGGTTTGTTTGCTTGGTTTTCTTGGAGATTTTTGGTTTGAAGGGGAATAATATACCTCACAGTTCACATGTCTTTAACTTTTCTCCTTCATCTGAGGAATGAGGTCACAATTCCCATTTCAGGATTTTCCAATGATAGATTTATAAATCCATTAGTCCTTCCTAGTAAGTGTAAGAATGGATGGAATGAAGTTTATTTTTAAGGTTTCTGCCAAGCAAACGAATTAATATGGTGCTGCTTCATCAGCTTCACTTCATTTCTTATTGATTTAATCATTCTGGATGGTCTTCAAAGACTACTTGACACCTCTTACTTCTGAATTTTGTCTTTTTAACTGTCTCTTTCTGGACATTCCCAAACGTGAGTGAATTTAAATATGCAGAGATGGACATCTACAGTGCTGTGATGCAGAAGGTTAAAACATGGTTATGCAGATGCTCTTCACTCTGTCTGACATAGTCCCTGTGTGAAGTTTTTCACAGCCATGCCACTTTTCAGGGCAAAATATTTGAAGTTCCTGTGTCCCAGAGAAAAGTCAGCCCTTGAAATGTGTCCCTGAAGTCACTGAAACACTGGTTAGTTTTACCTGTGCACCACATTTATTGAAGGTGGCAACACTTGGAGTATTGGATCTCTCATCTCACTTCAAATCCAACTGCTCTTGTTTTTGCAGTTTTGCTGATGATATTAGCTCCAATTAGGCAATATTGTCAAGTGGAATTTATTGGGTCTGAAAGTCTGGAGCTCCTGCTTTTCCTGGCTCTGCTGTATTTCACTTGTGGTCTTTACAGTAGGAGCTGGCTGACAGGCCAGTTAATCTGCAGGAGATGTTTTTGCTCCAATTTTCCAGGAAAGATTTAATGGGAGATACTTTAATGAGGCCTGGTTTAACTAAGACCTCATTAATTTTACAGAGGTATCACAGGACCTTTCTCTGAAGTGTTACATTTAATCTAGATGACAATTCATTACTTTGAATGATTATTTTCCTTGTCTGAGTTTGTTTAGCTGCTGACTGTACTGAGTCTCTAAGTAAAAGTAAAATTAATGGGCAAAAACTTGTATTATTTATCCTGAATCCTGGTATTAAACACTGTGTTTCTAACAGTCTAGTGTGCAAGAAGTTCAGCATCAGTATTTGGATGGGAATGGGAGTCCCAGAATCCAATAGAGGTGAGTGATTTGGAGCCAGGAGGAAAAAGTGGAATCACAGATTATGCACTTCATCCCTTTTCTGCAGCACAGGTTCAACTACGTTTTTGTTAACTTTTAAGACCCATTTTTTAAGCCTTTTTTCATTTTTTAAGTCGTGAAGAAGGTTTTCATCGACCAGTGTATTTCTGTCCTAGAGAATGGTGGCTAAAATTAGGCTCTGGGATGCTGAGATCAGCTTCTGACACTTGTTTATGTAACATGAGTTACTGCCTTCATTGTACTAAAGAAGATGGTAAGCTCTGGAGGGAAGGAGAAAGGGTGGAAAGGAGGAAAAATGGGAATTGTGCAACTCCAGAGTTTTCAGGGTGGGCTAAATTGGGATGTGGGCTGAGTTATTTTTAGTGTCAAGGTTTGTGACTACGTGACTATGAAGGCACATGTGTATATGCTCTCGAATTTCTCTGCTGCCCATTCTGCTTCAGCCAAGTCTGTGCCAAAAGCTGCACTTTTCTTTCTTTCAGAGAGAATATTGCATTAAATGAGTTGACAAAAAATAGAGGGCTTTATGGTTGCTCCTTACAGTGCTCATGGAGATCTCCTGGATGAGTTTTATCTTCCTTATTGTAGTAAATTATTATTTATAGTATTGTAGTAAACATTGGAAGTGACAGCTCAAAGAAGGTAATAAAGAAAGAATAACCCCCCAGAGCAAGGGTGTGATAGTGCTGGGTTGCAGATGATGGTAATTAATCATGTTTTCCCAGCACCAGCATATCCCTGATAGGGGGAGGAGCTTGTTTCATGTTATCCTGTGGTAGCCACCACCTTTATTCAGATGCAATCAATTTAAACCCAAATCTACCCTGCCTTTAATTGGTCCTAGAGACAGCAGTGGATGTTTGTGGAGCCTGGCAGGCTCCTGGGTGGTGCTGTGTTTTCACAGACTGTCTGAGGGCACTGGAGCTCTGAGAGGTTGCTCAGAGCAGGACCCCGAGCAGGAGGGTCAGTGGAGGAGCCAAATAGTTTTGTTACAGCTTCTTTAAAGCTTTTTCTTAATCTAATAAAATCAGTTCCCAAAGGCTTTCTAAGGTTACCTTATGGTGGAGACCTGGGACCTTGGTGAATTGTTGTCTTCCAACAGCAAAATTTAAAAAAAGCCAACCCCACAAAACCTCCTTTGCTGTTTCCAGACACTGCCCCGAGCTTTCTGCTTGCCCTGTAAGACTTAACCACTGCCCAAAACTTTATTTTGTTTAGTTGTTTTCAGCTGAACAACTGAGCTGCTCTAAAAGGAGTGACCAAAACTGTTCAGAGTAGTTATTTGCTGTGTTAGATGTGTCGGATAATTTGGGGATTCTTACTAGAAAAATTTCAAGGGAGTAGATCATCTTTTTTAACAGCATATGATACTGTTTGTTGCCTCCCCTTTTCTTGTTCGGAATAAAAATGTTTTCACAAAGAACACTGAGCTGGAATGACAAAAAAAAGGGCTTGAAAATGACTCCATTGTCAATTAATTGAAGAAGGATGGGTTTGTGGAGCAAAAGTACATAGGACTCAAATTCTCTGTTCATCCCAACAAAAAAAGGGTTGTTGTTCTATGAATGGACAGAAGACAAGACGAGCTTTTTGTTCCACTGATCTATTGATTTTATTTTTTTATTTAAGCTACTAAGCCTAGTGTTCTCAAGCACTGCTTAGTGCTAATATGCTCGGTACGGTTGATCCATGATTTATTTTATGGATTTTTAAATTTTTTCTTTGCATTCTTCCCATTTTAGTCTTTACCAGTTGGCACTGTGTGGCTTGCTATTAATTGCTTTTAATTATCTTCCATTCAGGGGGAAGGAAGGAAGGTGGAGAGATGTTACAGTATATTTGGGGGGGGCCTTGCTGTTCTCTGCATCCTCCATTTGTGTCATACAGTGAAGAATCTGAATAAAATGTGGTGCCAACTGTGAGCCAGAGAACCCTCCCTGAGTTCTGAGCCTGCTCTGCAGGAAGATCCAGGAGGGAGAGGCTTTGGGGCTTCTCCACCACAATTCCTTCTAAACTGGGTGTGGTATTGAGAAAGGACCCAAAGGACAGCACCTGTGCATCCAGAATTATTGCAAGATGGTATTTTATGTGTTTCTCATAAATGGTTGTGCAGTTCCAGTAGAGTCCAGTTTATAAGTCCTGACTGAAACTTTACTGTAGAAGATAAATTGGGGTTTTTTTCAGAACTGTATGTTGTTATTGCTGATGATAGTTTAATGGATTTATAAGCACAAAATGATTTTTTATCAGTGGGGGATTTTAAGGTGCAGTTTCTTTCTATGTCTTCTTGATTGCATTGATGACTTGTTAGTCCTCAAGTGCTTGTATTGACAGCCCCACCTTCTGATGATGTTTTAAATGATAGTTCATTTTCCTGCTTTACTTATGATGTGGGAAGAAGTTAGAGTGATGATCCCAGAAAAAAGATACTGATATCCCTCAAGCCAATAGTATTAAGTCGAAAGAGTTGCAAACTGCCATGAAAATACCCAAAATCTCTATTATACTACAGACTCAATTCTGTGTAAACTGGGTTTTCTTTCGTGCTCTTGCCTCTGTGGTGGTTGCATGTCTTTAGAGCAGCAACAATGAAGAGAAAGTGTGAACCTTCTCCTGAGAGACTCTTAAAACTCCAGATATTGTTCCTTCCCTGAGATTTTTGAATTCTTTCTGGGTTTTGGGCCAAATCTGCAGGGGGTGGTGGTGGAGTTGGAGCATGCCAGGCTTCTGCAGAGCCTCATCCTCCCAGTTGCCTCCCAGTTGCCTCCCAGTTGCAGCTGTGTGCTGCTGCATGTTGGAACAGCCTCAGGTGCCACCAAGGATGACCAGGAGGCAGAAACATTTTTGGCCACTGTCCTTTCGATGTGTAGATCTGGATGAAACTTAACTTTGATTCAAACTTACTGCTGTTTTACTCATTTAAACTTCTATTATGTCACTATTTATTGGCATATGATGCTAAGCATGCAGGTGTTTATAATACTTTGTTCTGTATTTTAAAAATGTGTTAAAAATGCATGAAAGTGCATGAAGCTGCTTTCACATTTCAAGGTAAACGTGCATATGAGTGTAGGGTGAAGCTTTATTGATTTTAAAACAAAGCAGGGTGATTGTTTGGGCAGTTTTGAATTATTTTAACTCTGAACAGTGTGGCCTGTAAACTGTTAGAATGTCAACAAAGTGCTTGACTTGTATAAGTGCAATTCTAATCTTAATTCTCGCCTAATCCTATATCTGGATGTATGTTTAATACACCCTCAAATTATGAGGCTTTGGTAAGATCAGGACTTAATCTAGCATGTAGTATAGTTACTGATTCCAGCCCCTTTGCCTTCAAACTTGGTTTTTAATGTGAAGGTGATTATGAAGAAAAGTTTCCAAACATCTGGCAGTAAGAGAAAACTGAAGTGTTGATGTTTCAGCTCAAAGACTTTGGGGATGGGTAATGTTAAACAGGCTGTTTTCCTGAAGATGCAAGCAGACATTTGTATACCTTTAAATGGCAGTAATTCAGATGAAAGCACAATAGTGAATGTGTTCTGACCAGCCATGAGAACAGTGTTGGGCACTTGGACAGAGCCACGAGCACACCCATGTGTAGTGACATTGCTAGTCAATGCAGAGCTGCTTGCAGAGTGACTGCCACAGTATTTCCTACTGTCATTTCATTTTGTTCCATGATGAAAATGAACTTAATTGACAAGAATTCCAGTATAATGTTTTATATTTTGTTTATGATTAAGGAGAGAGAATCCATTAACATAAGGAGTTTGAAAACAAGGCCAATGTCAAAAAGAACATGTTGAAGGGATGCAATTATTTTACTGTACTATGTTCTCAGGCAGTTGTTGTTCCCTGCAAAGTAGCTGAACAAAAATTCAATACATCTCTATCTAGCTGTGTTCTGTGGAGCCCCTGTGCTCTGGATCCAAGCTGGGAGAGCTGGGGGTGTTCACCTGTAGAGGAGAAGCCTCCAGGAAGACCTGAGAGCCCCTTCCAGTGCCTGAAGGGGTTCCTGGAGAGCTGGAGAGGGACTTGGGACAAGGGATGGAGGGGCAGGACACAGGGAATGGCTTCAAACTGCTTCACTTTGCACATCTCCAGTTTGGGGGACCTCGTGCCACCTCTTCTAGGACTGGCATGTTTTTGCAGTGAAGACTCCTGCCTCATTCATCAGTGATGGCCTGGGTTGAGCCCTGTGGTTTGTGAGCTCCACATGCTGAGATGGTCCCAAGGTGAAGCTGGATGTTCTCCTGCTGAGAACAGACTCCTCGGAGAGCACACAAGGGGCTTTGTTTACAAATTCTCCTCTCCCAGCAAACAAAGCAGGCTTGTTTAACAAACACTTGACAAACAAAACGGACCTAAAATTAGAATGCTTATTTCATGAATGAAAGCTTACTATGAAAATAAACATTTTTTTGAGGACAACAGAAGAAACTTCTTTCAAAGTGCACATGTTCTGATGGTCCAGAATTCTTGTGCAGATATTCGTTGATCTTTTGTTCAGATAAGTGTTGCTTTGCTTGCTGTTAAGGTTTAAGTTCTAACATATGCTTGGAACGCTGTGGTAATGCAATCCTTTTTGTTTATTTATTCAGTTTTTAATCTGCAGATGTAAGGGAGACAAGTAGGCTTAGGTTTTTGGCAGAGGTGCATTGCTAAGTCCTGGCAATATAAATTGTAGACACTGAAAGACTGAGGTTTATCATTGCCTTATTGTCTCCTTCAGATTTCTAGTCTGAGTAACATCTTTTTGTGTGTGTTAAGGATACATTAACTTGAATTTCACCATATTGTTTATTCAAAATCCTGCAAAATGAAGTTTTTACTGATAAAATTTCCTGTGCTTTTGTCTCCCCTCTGTCCTACAATTTTGCTCTTCAATCCTAAAATCACTGTAACACCTATTTGCATGTATGTGCCACTGTTGTTGAGGTTGTTTCATCAGCACTGAACTATGGATATTTCAGAGTTGAATGACTAAATTATTTGGCTTTTACTAGTTTTATTATTGTTGGACTTAAAAAAACTTGTCTAGTGTACCATGTATTGATAGAAAGCCTTGAAGTTAAAAATCTTTGTACTGTTTTGAATTACAGACTTCAGAACATTATTTCTTGCTCTTAGATATATAAAAGCAAATAGAAATTAAAAAAGCTGGAGTGGCAGATTTTAAAGTGACATCGTTTTTCAACGTGATTTAATGGCATAAATCCTATAAATGCTTTTGAAAATCCCACATAGTATATCTTAATCAAAGCAAACATCACACATCTGAGTTCTTAATTAGGAGTATATTTCAGCTTGTGAATATCAGTGTTTCACAATTTGCAAAGCTGTCAATTAGTCTGGTATTTATTATGTCTTGAAATATTCCACAGGCTGAGTGGTAGCTGGGGCATGAAGGTGAAATATGAAGTTATTTATTCAGTATAAGACTACCATCAGCCCAGACTTCCTTGGGTAGGTCTTATTTTCTTGCCCTCAGAGTCTAGTCTGGATGGATTTTTGGCAAGTTCTGTGTGGTTTTGGCTGGGTTTTTGAAACCCTGTCCTAGGTTGGAGCAGGACTTTGGGGGAGTCTGGTCCAGGAAGGGTATTCCCAGAGGTGGGAAGGGTCTGGGCAGTCATGGAGGGAGCTGATCCACAAGGCTGGGCAGAACAAGGAGCTCTGAGTGCCTGGGGGTTCGGTGGGATGAAGAGCTGAGTTTTGGAGCTGGGAGAAGGGAAGGTGTGGGGCTCCAGGGAAAACTCCCTGGTGAGAGTCACTGGAGAGACCCCAGGAAAGGTGGGGAAGGCTTGGATTCTGGGGAGCTCCGAAGATTGACATGCAGGCAAAGTTGGCCAAACCCCTTCAAAATCCAGGGAAATTGATGGGCAGGAAGAAGCAGAGGTTCCTGGATGCTCTCTTGGTGCTCAGTCCTGAACAGTTTTATCCAGAAGCTCAGAGTGTGCAGTTGGATTAAGTTACAAGACTAATGCATGTGTTGTGCATGGATAAAGAGTAAATTGAAAACTTCATGGATACTTGAAAATGAAATATATAGAATTTACCTCCTTTGCTCATGTTGTCTTTTGGAATTGTTGCTTTAAAAGTTGGGACAAACCAGACTGGAGTCAAAGTAGCAGATTTTGGAACTGTCAGAAAATAATTTCTTGTAATTATCACAAAAGATTAAAATGTTTCATTTTACATTGGTTTACTGTTTGGCACATCATAACCATAGTAAGTAGTTTTATCAAATGAATATAAAAAATTATGCACTCTGCCCTCATACTCATTTCCTCTGTGCTGCTGGTTTAGATCTGGTGAATTTGTTTTTTTGCTCCCTGTGCAGTTCTACGGGGAAAAACCCCCATTCTCACCTTCATTTAAATTCCATGGATTTAATTTTACGTTTGTCTATTTTTTTTCTATTAAATAAACACGGTATGTAGTGTTTTTACTTTGATAATGACATAGTAGGAGCCTCTTTGACAGGGAATTCATTTAGCTTTCCTGTGGAATATGTCTGTAAGCTACAGAGGAATGCTGTTCTTTTAGATATGACTCCAGCTAGTGAAGTATTAATGCATGTTTAGAACTATTTGATATCAGTGTGACAATTTTGTGTGTGTAAGGGTAAAGGGTGATCATGATCTATTAGCTTGTGCATATTTTTCCCTGTAATTATTTCACTTTATGTTAAATATAAGAAAATAAACTTCAGTACTTAATTTCATGCATTTAATTTAATGAACTCAAAATATTGTCAGTTTATGGCAGCCCTTCAAGAGAAAGATATGGGATCCACATGATTGAAACACTCCATTCTTTTTCTTTTTTTTTCCCTCCTTTTACTTCTCACAGCTGCCAAAATAAACTCCTTTTGAGATAGACCTAAGTCAACAAGGGTTGGTGTGTCTCTAATGAAGCATTCCTCTGGAGGCCCCTACTTGGGTTTTATCTTTTGGTCATAGTTCTTTTTTTTTGGTCTCACTTTCCAACTTTAATGCTCCTTCAGAATTTCTGCTGCAGATTCAAAGTAAACAAGTTCCATTTCAGTAATTGTACCATTTTTATTCCCCCGAGCTCTTTGATTTTTTGCAGTAAAAATACAACGCATATTACATTTTTTTCCTCTATAATATACTTAAGTTGTTGAAAAAGTTGGCTAAAATTCAGGGAAGCTAATAATCCTTAAATGTATAAACTTATTCCTCTTTCTTGTTGTTTTCTACTTAAGTTTTCTCAAACTGTGCTCCTTTTTTTAGCATTCTTGAGTAGCTTCTCTATGGACAAACTTCCACCTTCAGAGGAGTATCTGGGTGGTACCATCTTTAATTAGCTACTTCTCAACTGCGTTTTTAATGGCAGTTGCCAGTAAATGATGGCTGATTTCAGAGATTTTATTTGAAATCAGAGTCATTTTTCCTGTAAAATGTTTTGAACATACACCTGTTTGAATTCATAGGGAATCTCAGTCTTAAATATGCACAATTACACTTTGAATTAGAAACATTCTTTGGAATCTCAGTCTTGTGTTGATGTCACTGTTCTGCCAGTTTAGTATCACTGGTGCTAAATATCAGTGAATTAGAGAGATAAAATAGCAATATTTGAAGTTGTGCAATGTTTTGATACTTTTGGTGCCAGACTGTGGAATTTCAGCCAAGAATTCCAGCCAGAAAAGTTTCCCTGTAAGCACCATTTCATGGCAGCATGTCTTATTTTTGTACATCAAACACAAAGTTTATGTAACAAGAGTGAAAGCTAAATTTAGTTTCAGTGCTCTATTTTCATAAAATACCATTGTGTACAGCACAGATTATAGCATGTATAAACAAAAATAAATAATAATAAAAAAGGAAAAGGACCTTGGGAAATATAAAAAAGGCAAAAGAGATACATTAGTAGTTTGGTGATGCAAAAGTACTTAAGAAAGGTGCTTAAACAGTGACCCTAATTTTATGTAAACTTTTAATAGCTCCATGCTTGTAATATTTCCCTTTCTTTCTCACTTTCAGGAGTTGTCTTCATGCTTGTCTGTCATTTGGATATTATTATTTCAGCTTTGGATAAACAGTCAGCCAACTTAGGGCAGTTGAGAATCCATAAATTTGCTGTTCTGTCATCCAAAGCCTCAAACCAGGCTACGATAGCAGTTTCAGGGTAAATAATGCACCTTATTGGTCTCAAAGGGACCATTTTGTCATGTTTGTGCTTCTGGCTCTGCAGTGTAAAACACCATACACAGGGCAAATTCAGCCTAGAGAGTTTGATCTAAACTGTGAATGGTACTGAAGTCTAAGAATCACTAATTTAGAACTTGTCTGTATCTATGCAGATTTCTTACTCAGAGGTACAGGGTGGGAACAGGCACAGGTCCTTAATGCCCTGTGTCCCAGTTCAGAAATGTTACTGGACACTGGACACTCACTGGCTTGAGTAGGTCTCAAAATGCAAAGAACAGGACCATAAAAGACTTGACAACTGCCCCCTGCAAAGGTTATCTTTAAATTATGTTTTCAGAAGTATTATGAATATGTGTCTATCTAGTCATCAAGGAGATGATAAAAGTACGGTTTTTACAATATCATTCCTAAACACACAGATTTTTTTCCTCCTTTGTGCAACCCTAATCACTGGCTTTATTCCAGATGTAGTGGCTTTGGTATGGTGACTTCAGATAGAGAGTGGCTTTAGTTGCCTAGAACAAGTAGTGGAAAGCTCTCACTTATTGTTCTTCATAAATGAGAAGGAACAAGCCCTTGGCAGGAAGTCTTGGAGGAGAGAGAGCAGTGCTTGGAATAGTTGTTAGAGGATGCCCAGTGCATCTTACCTTTAACTCTGGACTGTCGCATCCCAAGCTGGACAGAGTTAGAGACTAAAGGGGAAAGGAAAAAATAAAACCTGCCCTAAATGTTCCCCTTTTCGTTTAAGGGAAAGCAATTTTTTTCTCCCACAGCCCATGATCCTTTTCAGATACCTGTTGGCTGTTTCCCAGTGTCAAAACCAAGACAGAAAGTGTTCAATGTTTCAGATAATGTCTATGAAAGAGGACAAGATAAAAGCAGCTGTTCAGAGTGTACACTAAGGGATGAATATAGAGAACCCAAATGGATACACATTGCTGCTTGCTTTCCGGCAATTACTTAAGGGGGTTTTATTGCTTTAAAAAGATTTCTAAAACAGCGACTACGGGGTGGGAGTGGCTGTGTGTGACTGGTCATTTTGGGGTGGGAGTTTTCTTGTTGTTTTTCTGAAGTCTTTCAGGCCTTCCACAGATGGATCCCATGTGAGCGGCTGGACACTGGGAAGCACAGAGGGATTCAGGTGTCCAGCTCTTTGTCCCACCGCCGACCTCCGCCTGTGCAAACACGGCAAAGGGCTCTCCTGGGGATCCATAAAGTCCATTGCTGTTGGTGTCCTGAACTCAGGGAGCAAGGGGCTGCTGTGGCCCTTTGCTGGGGGGATTCCAGCAGGCTTGTCTTTCAGGGCAAAGACTGGATTCAATAAGCCCAGGGTCTGTCACGCTGTTCCATGGGTGATGCTGCCTCGCTCTGATGGGGCGCTCGTGATGATTTGGGGTTGCTTTGTTTATGTAGCCAGAACGCTTCTTCTTAAGCATCTGGCTGGAAATGGAGATGAAGGCAGATTTAATTCGCTTTTAATAAAAGATCAATGGCTTTATTGTGAAAAAATAGAATACAGATGTAAACTGTACCTGATAAAAGAATTAAATGTGTGTTTAACCTTCCTATTTTGTTTTTTCAGTGCTACTGGTGCTTGACCTTCTTCGTTTTCGAGACTATTGTCTTTCTTGGTAGTTTTACATTTTAAATTTTACTTAGACAAGAAAAACAAACTCTGCTGGTGTTTTTCATCTCAAGTGCTTACCAAATCCCTCAGATTTTACAAAATATTTAGAAAGTAATCTCCAGACTGAAGTCTCATTAAAACCTTTGCCCTTCCTGTGGAACAAAAGTTCAGAGAAGCTCTGGCCGATTCTAATTTGGAAACTGTAACACAGAAAACATCATGGTGTGAAGTATTAATTTAGGCTTGGCAGCCTCACTGTAAAATTTATTTCCAGAAGCTTCCAATTAAAATGCAGCATGTCTAATTGTATAAGAGAAAGAACCTTGAAGTGCTCTTTTATATAGGAGGAAAAATGCCCCAAACATTATTGAAAATAAAACATCGGAGGTATTTTTATTAAACAAGAAATCACATTGATGTTGCAGTGAGTTGCCTTGGTAGAGGAAACCACATACTCAGGAATTTCTTAGCCATACTGATTTCTGTCTCAGAGGTAGGAATGAGCTATGATTTGCAGATGGAAATAAAGGAATTGTTTAGGATTGTGCAATGGCAAAATCCATTATTACTGAAATTACCTGCTTTTGAAAGGACCTGTACTGCAAACTATTGGAGGTCAGGCGTGGATTGGCAGAGTAACTGTATATTCATATTGATATTTTAGTCTTCACTGAGTATTATCTACTCATGGTTGTCAGAGATGGGATATTTGACTATACCATGGACATGGGTATGACTTGCAGTGGCTCTCATATTATAATAGTTCAGAATGTGTTAATATTCTGTCTTATGAAGGGTGTTTTGGGGTGTCCATAAAAATTTTTAACATCACCAAAACCCCTTAAATTTTAGGTAAATGTTTTTTTATATTCAAAAACAATTCATAAAAGCACATTTTATGTCTTGGATATTTCTTGACAAAATGTAGATGCACAGACAGAAATATGTGCAGTTGTTGTATATTGACAGAGTGCATTTTATCAGCAGGTGGTTTTGGATTTGAGAAGCTGAAACCTAAGACAAGTGCTTAGGGATGGTCTGTAAGGTGATACTTTTTGTTGAAAGTCTTGTAGTTTAATATTCCCAAGATGGTCTGGACAGCTTAAACAGTGCTACTGTGCAAGAGCTTTTATATAATGAGATAAAAGAAAACAAAATGTTTTCAGTTGTGAAATTTTACTGTGGACGGAAGGACTTCTGAAATGAATGCTGATTTAGTCTGAAGTCAGAGAGACATCATTTTCAAAAGCAGTTTTGCAAATCTGATTAAGTTCTGCTGTGATAAATCCCTCTGCAGCACTTCCCTTTGGGAGATCCCCTTTCTATTTTGGATTTATGTTGGTGTACAGTGCAAATCAGCAATATTAAGAATAAGAAGGAATATAAATAGTATGCTTAGAGGCAATTTTTTTAGATGATGTAATCATTTTAGAGTGAGTAATGAAATTTGAACACTTCTCTTGAAGTGCAGGTGCTCCTCAACATGAGGTAGAATCTGTCTGGGTTCTCATATGTTTTCACAGTCCAGGAATAAGGGCAGAGAGGGGGGAAAAATATGAGTTGGATTCATAGTAGTTTGTTTTCATATTGAGGTTTTAAATATTTTGAGAAGAGTAAGTAAATTGAGGGTAAGTGCTTATGGAAAGGGTGGTGGTGGGGAGGTTAAAGCCCTTAGACATTATTTCATTTGATTTAATAAATTCTGTGGATTCCCTGCTTAATTCCATCAATACAGACACAGTGTAAATGCTGTTCATTGGGGAACTCACCTTGGTGCATGCTGTGGAATGAGTCAGGGGATGTGGGTTTAACCAATAGTGTAAATAAAATGCCTTTTCAGGAGAACTGTCTTCCTTCAGGTGTGTTTGGGAACACATTTAGGAAGGGAGGATATCAAAGAGCATCAATGGCTCCTTTCATTTTTGCCTCTGATTCCATTGGGTGTCATCCCCACAGCCTCCTGTGTCTTCAGGGAAGTTTATTAGCAAGTTTCTAAATTTTGGTGGATGAAAACATCTAAAGGAAGCCACCTCAGAATTATTCCTTCCTTTTTCATTCCTAAGTAGGGTGTTTTATGCCTAAAATATATACTGAACCTACAGGGACGGATTGGAAAATCAATTTTTACTGTTACTGTGTTGCTTAATATGACTGAAAAGACATATTTTTTCCCCCCAGGTCCTTAAATTGTTTCATCTGAGTAATGGTGGCTGAAAGTGTTCTCTAAGCTCTACCTTCACATGCCATTCAATTATTTCTGTTTAGACAGCATAACATTTCAAAGTGGTTTATTTAATAATGTCACTTCCATTCCCTGGCTTTGGAGGATTTTTTGAGGCCTTGGGGTTTAAACTTCTGTGTGGAATTGGAGGAATATTGTTTTAATTTAATATAAAAATTTGCCTTTAATTAAAAAAACAACAGTAGTCACCAGTCAGTCCTGAATGTGCTTCAACTGAGCAAATCAGTCATACAGACCATTTCAGAAAGGAATATCAGGAATTCAACAAGGTTCAGCATGAAACTTTGTTATTTTTATGCTTTCTCATGTGGACAGTTAGGACTGTTTTTATCAGAGATAACTCTTGTATTTTCTGTTCAACAATTTACAGTTGCTGGGAAATACATAAAAAAAGTTATTTTTTGTAAATGTTATGAAGACTCAAATAGTAAGAATATAAAAAGAATTTGGAATCCCTGCAAACTTAAAAATCGTTTCTCCTGATCCTCCAAAATAGGGTGTTACTGCATAAGGTGTCCCTAAAGGAATATCTTTATCTCCAGGATAATTATGTGTGTCCCTTCCCAACATTGCTCAGCTTCATTCAAGGGTACTTTGCTTTATTTCGTAGTAGATACTGGATAAGAACTCAATTTCATCTCAATATGATAATCATAATTAACTGTGTAATGTGACTGATATGAAGAAATTTAATGTCATCAACTGTAGTGTGACTTCTGATAACACCCAGTCTTTTAACTTGTAATTGAGGTCCTTAAACTTTTCATTCTGTTTACTGTATGGCTGTTTCTCAAGCTGATACATGTCATGAATTTGCAATTGAAAATTTCATTTGATATTGCCACCATATGGCTCTGGATGTTGAGAGGGTATGGACTGAATGAGTAATGGCTCCAAGATAAGATTTTTGACTTAAGTTATAGGTTGCTGAATAATCTTCTTTTAAATCAAATGAAGATGTGATTAGAGGAGGTTATTATTGCTGAGGTGGTGATTTTCCATGTAGCTGAGGGGAAAGTAGTTATGTCTGTTTAGTTTCTGGGAATGTCTGCAAAGAATATCTTTCTAATAAATCGACAAAAAATGGTACAATTTCACTAATCATTACCTGTAAGCTAATCCAGGAAAAGCTCCATGAATTCAAGTGTTACTATTTAAGTAGCAATGAGCGAAATGCTCCATCACTAATGCAATAAAAGCATCCTGCTTACTGTTAAGTGGGTTTTTTTCTATTAGATTTTGGGGGTTTTTTTTTAGTCTCCATTATTTGCCAGAATTACCAACGCTTGAGATGAGCTGCTTTTGGAGGTGCTGAGTTTTTTAGTGTCGGCATCAGCTCAGCAGAACTCTAGAGGGTAACTTAAATCCAGAGTTTCAGTAAGCAAAGCCAAAACTCCTCTAGTTCATCCTGGATAGCGTGGAAGTGTGTTATGTTAATTTTGCATTTTCATCAAGTGCCAAGGTTCAGTTTGTGTTCCTGAGATGGTGCTGAAATGACTAAAGCCTGTGATTTCACCGAGTGCTCATTTGGTGTAGATTAGATATAAAACTATTCCTTGCTTTTTGGAAACTCTGCAAAATTGTGGCCAGGGTGTTGTTTTGCAACTGGTATGACTGCTCTCTTTTTGTGTTTTTTCCCTTCTTTTGTCCTTTCCAGGGTCAGTACAGGCCCTCTGACTTGCTGTGTCCTGAGACGTACGTGTGGACGCCGATCGAGCAGTGTCTGCCCCTGCTCGAGCACTCCAAGTACTCCAGATTCAACCAGGATGGAAAAGCAGGTGAGTTTACAAGGAATGGCAGGCTTATAAATTGGCTGCCTGTTTGTAATGTATCAGTAGCATCTGCTGCTGAAGCATCATGAAAATCTCATCTGTAAAATATAAAACATAGATAATGTAAAAATCACAGCCCCTGCAGCAAACATCAGCAAAGAGAGAGTTTTATTTTGTAACATAAAATAAGCAATGCAGAATTTAAGTATGTGCTATTTTAGAGTCTGTATGCAGTTCAAAATTAACATATATTGCTGCCTTGCAGATAATTGTATTTGCTATTCTGGGCATGAACAAAACCAATCAAATAATTGTTCCTCACATTGCAGTCAGATGAATGCATGAGGAAAGGAAATTGGAATCAATACAGGAAAGTGAAAGAGCTGAAGAAGCTTAAAGGCATCAAGTGCTTTTGTTAAGAAACAAAGTGGCAGATTTAGTTTAACAATCTCTCAGTGAAAGGGAAAAATACAACCAACAGCAGGAGCACCTTAAACATCTTGAAGTAGATGGGACAGAGACATACATTCTGTAAAATAGGTGCTTAGTACAGAATGGTTCAAAATGTTACTGACCAGGACATAATACAGTAATGTTTCTGTAAAACAATGCAATCTAATGGAAAAAAATACATGTATTTGCTTTGGTTACTGGCTCTGTGATGGCCCAGGGGGGCTGTGTTAGACAGTGGAGTGGTACTTGTGGGGAAAGGGAACTAACTTAAGTTATTAATTGCAAATTGCTGAATACCCTCCCTTTGAAATTCTCTTTCTCCTGTGAATAACAGTGGAGTGTGGCTGTGGTATTAATCAGAGAAGTGTGGTGTTACTCAGCTCAAGAGGATGTAAAGCTATGGTCTCTTCCTAAACACCAAAATACAGATTTACCTGTCCCTGAGTTTGAATAGTTTTCAACAGCTGCTTCTTTTTTACTCTTTTTCATTTTACGCTTTTATTTTTTTTCTTTTTGATCTTTTTACTGTAGTTTAGTAGGATTTTCATTCCCTAGGCAGTGAACTGTTAACTGTTGGAAGGGCAGGATGTAGATAAATCAAAGGAATTTGAAAAGACTGCTTAATCAGCTCTGAATATGCTGTTGAGCTCCTTGCTTTTCCTCATCCTGTCCTTGTTACTTGGCTGTTCAACTGGAACACTAATAATAATTACAAGAACTACAATAGCAAGGTTCAAATGTATTTCTAGATACAGCGTCTGATTTAAAGTTTTCATAGCAGAATTACCTGAAGGGTTCTGTGCAAGCTGAGCATGTTCTTTAGGGGCTGTGCAGGTAGCCATGTGATGTGGGAAGGAGACTGGGGAGCACTTTGGGATGCTCTTTATAAAGAGTATTTATCCCCTCTCAGTGTGTAAGAGATTGAAATGAGCAGTGCATGATCATATTTTGATCAACTAGAATCATCCTTAGATTGGGGAGAGGAAACTGGAAAGAAATTACCAAGGTAGGAGGAAGAAGGGAGTGGTTTTGGAGGCCAGTGGTGTTCAGGAAACCCTTGGTACTCAGAGAGAAGAACGTGCCAACCTGCTGCCTTTGAAGGTGTTAACCCCACGCAAGCAGAGGGGCAGCAGCTCCTCCACTGTGTGAAATGCCTGTGGCAACCCACGTGTTTGGGAACCCCAGGATATAAAGCTTTGCACCGTTATCAGCACAGAATATCTCACTGCAGACACTACTAGAGCTGGGACTTGTGTCCTGTGGCTTAAGGAAATTAAAACATAGCTACACGTCCAAGTGCACTGGGCCTGCTGTGAGCCTGCAGTCACTGGAGGTTTAAGGAGTTGCTTGCTCAAAGGAAGCCATTTCTCAACAATGAAATCAGTTTCCTTCTTAATTCTTGACTCTCTACAATAGTCAGCAATATGAGTTTAATGAAGTTACAGTGAATTTTAAAAAGAGCTGTAGGAAAGATCATGTGCTTTATTCCTCTTGAATCAGCTTTCTATAATACTGCCCATAATTATGGTTAAGCAGGTCGTGATTTATCAGGAGTGGGACCTGGAAACTGAGGGCAATACCCAGATCCAGTAAAGGACTAGGAGAAGCAGTGCAGCCTGCATTGCTGCCTGGGGCAACAAAACACTCACTGGAAATGGTCAGCTTCTAATACTGTCTGTAATGTCAGAATTTCTGAAATGTTACCTCATTACTAATTTTGTCGTAATTGTCAGCAATTTTTGAATGTGTTTTCCTTCCCTTTGAAAAAAAATTTCAAAATTTACCAGTTACAGGTTCAGGAGAGAATGTTGTGTGCTCTGACCTTTCAAATCTTTGTAATATGAAAAGGATCTCTGAGTATTCATACACATTATGTTGCAGTGCTCCTTCCTATAATCAGATTAATTTTTGCTTTTCTGGAGGAAAAAGATGCTCAGAAAAAGTAGCTTTTTTTTTTCCTAAAGCACAAGAAAATGTTAATTGATATTTGAGGGGGATTTTTTTCTGTTTTTCATTATGTGGTTGTGTGTAGCTTTAGCATTTTCAGATGTTTTAAAGTGTAATGTTTGCCATTCCCTTCTTCTCTGATGTCTAATGCTTTTATTAAGAGTTGGAGTATGAAGAAGAGAGGACAGGCAAACTAAACAAAGTCCTTAACTCTTTGTACAGCAGAGATAAGTCTAAAAATGACAGTTAATAACTTAAAGCAATCAAGTATTTTTGCTTTTATAAATTGCCAGTTTTGCCTAAATTACTCACGCCTCAGAACAGATTTTTTGTTGTGTGTTCAGTTTAAAATTTCAGAAGACTTGGCAGCATCTTATAAGTGAGAGAGGTTTGTTAGGATTCTGATATCTTTATTAACTAGTGGCCAGTCATTTACTTAAAAATAAATTAGTAGTTAGTGAGGTGGGGCACTAATAGAGGGTTTGGGTACTGCTGCATTCTGGAAATAGAGATAGTGCTGAACTTATTTAACTTCATTAGCTGTAAGTACAGATGGAGATACGTTAAAGGAAAAAGAAGTTAATTAAAAGGTTGCTCTGCAGAGAAGTACTTGACAACACACCAAACTGATGAGCAAACCCAGTCACACGATGGCATCTTCTGGAATGTTCCTGGGCATGCTCTGCCTGCCATGCTCATTAACTTCTCCCTCTCAAAACTGGTCCTCAGGGTTTGACTTCACTGGTACTGCTTTGCCCATGAAACAAAGACAGTGTGGAAAGAATTATAAATAATTTACTTGGCATCCTGGCAATATTTTTGTCCTCCCGGTTTCCATTTTCCTGAGACTAACCCAATGAGGTATCTTTCTAACATCTCTTGAGATTTTCAGCTTGTTGCTCCTCAGAGAAGCCTGTGAAAAATGTCTCCATGAAGTCAAATTTTTATGAAAATCTACTTTTGGGGTAGTATTTAATTTGTGGCGAATTTCAAATATTTCTTTCCATCAGCTCTGGACTCTCAAGATGTTTTAAAAGCAGCTTCAGATGAGGACAGATACAATCCCTATCTAAAAGTCATTCAAAGCCCTCATATCTATGTGACTGTGTCATGTAATATGGTGTGTATACAGTGCCAGCCAGGGTGAACAGGGGGCTGGAAAAGCTTCATCTGAATTTCTAGGGATGGCCCCCAGCAATCTCAGCAGTGGAAGCTGCTTCCCACCCTCCTGTGTCTGCAGAAACTGGGAGTACTGCAGATCAAAAGGACTTCAATGCTTTTTCTGCCTTGTCTGATTTGTCTGCTGAGGTTGATAAATTGGCTAAGCTAATACACATCTGTTCCACTTCCTCTATATCTAATAATAGAGTGAAATCAAAATGGAATCGAATGGAATACATTAATTAAAATGAAAGTATTTTCTCCAGCGTTGAAAATTTACACATAACAAAGGCATAAGGCAGGCTGCTCTGTCTTTGCTTTGTGTGTTCTTAGAGACAAGACACTCTGCTCCAGAGAGTGTGGTTAACACAGACCATGGTGGAGGCAGAGGGGTGGGATAAAGAAACAGAGAAGCACTTCTGGGTTGCCTGGTCAGTTATAATAGTAGACTAAATTCTAGTCTGTTAATAGACTAAGTAGTAATAGACTAAACTGAACTTTCTGTAAACATCACAGTGAAACAGAGTTTCAAAGAGGGATCTAAGGAAGTACTTATGTTGTCTTCCCGAGTTTATGGAGAAATCTGTGGTGTGAGAGGTGTAGGAGAAATGAAGAATATAGGGAGACACAAAGCAGATTTCTTGGAAACAGATAGACTTGTCTGGGGTGTCAGATCCCATCGTTGGAGGTAGAACTTAAATTGTTGCCTGCAGGAATGAGGATGGAGTCAAACATACTGGGGGGAGCTTTGGAAGGGATGTTCTCTAATGTGGTCAGGGTTCAGGTAGCTGGCAGAGACACACATGGAAAGATGGGGAAGAAAATTTTGCAGAAGTTCCTGCAAGTAGAGCAATGAGAAGAAGGACTTGGCAAGAGCAAGCTGTTGGAATAAGTAATGGTAGGACTCAAGCCTGATAGGTATTTGTAGAGATGAATAAGAGAGACTGTTATTTGGATACACTATGTAGAAAGAAACTAGATGTGAAAACCTAAAGAGATGCCAAAGCCACACAATTCAACAACCACCTTCCTCTCCTTGCTCTTGCTGCTGACCAGACTTTGCATCTGCCACGTCCACACAGCAGTGAAGACCTTGCTTCTTCCAGCAGAGTGGAAGAATTTAGGAGACTGTTCCCAACTGGTCTGAGCCAAAATTATGATAGGCATTGGAATCAAGAGAGGATGATTTGTCTTTTCTGTGCTTTCCAGTGATCAGCCTGCAGCCATCCAGGAACTGGACAGGCTGTGTCTACACAAAGGACAGATGTTGAAACCCAAAAAGCCTTTACAATTGCCTCATGTACACATACAAGTCTTAATCATTGGAGAAAACCAAAACCTAAAATGAAAACAGCACTGAAATCAGTGCCTGAACTCTCCTCCCCAGGAGTGTTAATCCAACAATCGATGCCAGAGTTCTGGAACACTACCCAGAGCTATGCAGAGGTCAGAAAACTCTCACTTCAGGTTCACAGGAATCACTCTGTAAAAACTCCATTTGATGTAATCCCTCATGGACAGAGATGGGAGCAGATCACTAGTTTTTCAGTTGCTGAACTAAGGAAAATGATTTGAGATTTTCAGTCTTTTTCTGTAGTAATCTTACAACTTTTGTTGCAAGTTTTTAGCAGATTTTTAAAACTTGTAGGAGTTCAAGCTGAAAAAACTCATTTTCATTGAAATATATCTATGTATTTCCATCTATTCTGCTGCTCACAGTAAGCTAGAGTAGTGAAAGGCAAACAGTCTGTCACAACTATTTCAATAGCTGTAACTTCTAGTGTGGTGTTTTTTCAAAACATTTAATTTTATATGCAATTTAGATACTCCTCTTTGCTGTTGAAGAGTATTTCAAACATGTTTTACATTTATTATGTGAACGTGAGTATTTTGACTTTTTTTTCCCCTCATCAAGTGCAGAGGCTGTTTAATTTTACAGTATATTTAAAAGTACAGTATATTAGCATGATCTTGGTCTTATTCCTCCTCCCTCTCTTAGCAGAAAAGCCACGATCACAGATTTGTGTCCTGAAAGTGAACTGTGGTCACCGTTTGGTCATGTCAGATGGTTCAGATCCCTGGCAAAGGCATCTTTGAATCCAGGCAGGGGGATTAATGCAAACCCCAGTTTATATTAATGTTTATAAGGGCAGTGTGATGCAGATTAATGTTTATAAGGGTAAATGCACTGAAGTGCTTGAGAGGATGAAAATGTGCTCACAGAGCTATCCCAGATGGAAAACATTAAACCAATTGTTTAGAGCTCTGCAATCATCTGATTTGGGAGAAATTGCTGGTTTGTTCTAAAGCAATTGCTGTTTATAATTGTTTTAAAGATAGTGTTGTGTACTTTGGAGAGTTGGGAAACAGCTTAAATAAACTCTGATATATCACTGACTAAATTCTCCTAAACAACTAACTTTCCACTATTATCAGGGCTATAGGTGATAAATTTGAATTCCATAACCAAGAAAAAACAAGACATACCAATTCCTTCCAGCAGCACCTCTAGAACAGACACATCTTACAAGTTTGTGTCTGTTTCTAATTAAGTTTATGAACACTTAAAGCCATCAGAATGCATATTTCTAAATCCAGTGTGATCCTTGAGTGTACAAGATATTTAAACAATGAAGATACTGCCAATAAGGTGTACCAGGCAGATTTTTCCCTCACTTTTTAGTATGTTTGGATTAAATTGAAATGACTGGCATGGGATTTGAGCCTCATATGCAAAAATATGCTCAAATATTGCAGTGCTTTTGTAACAAAAAGGCAATGTTAGCATTAGTCATTTAATTTGTGAGTCCTAAGCAACTGGCAGGGTATAAATTGATGTGTTGGTTAGAAACTGCAAACTTTAATGAATATTTGTGATTTAAAAGTTTGTATTTATTGATATTCTGACTATAGCTGCTTCTGAGATAGATGTAGCAAAGGAAACCAGTGCCCCTCAAGCAGCACCACTGTCTTACTTGTAGGGTGGTTCATGAAACCTTTGGCTTGCACTGCAAAATCCTCACAAATATGTTAGAATCCAAAATCACCATCATGGAGATCATGTAAGGAGCAAATGTATTTCAAAATGAATTCTTTTGAGGACTTTGCTTGAAAAATAAATATATCCTGGCATACTTTGCTTCTCTTTGAATTGAACAGATGAATCTTAGAAGGGTTTATGCTCAGGGTACTCCTTCACCTTTTGAATGTTGTGATTCTGCATTCTCTAGCAGAATAATTCTGCCTGGTCTTTTGGTAACTGGACCAGAAATGAACTTACGAGTTGCTGATGATCCAGGGGAATGTGGTGCAGGGGAAGGACTGCCAAAGCCTGCAGGGATCATTTTCCATGCACAGAAGGTGTTAGAAGTGCAAGAGCAGAAATGAAAAATCAAATAACGTGGGACAAGTAGAGAGACAGTGCAGATTTATTTCATGCTGAGGACAGCCAGCATATGGGATTAGTTTCAAAATGGGATAAAAGTTGAGAGCTGTAATTAGGCCCAGGCACAGAGCAGCCGTGGCAGTGACACCACAGCCACCTCTGCAGGGTCAGACCTTCTGGAACCATCCGTGCTGCCTCCAAACGTGTTCACTCTCTGCTCTGCTGAGATCATCCTGGCTTTCCACGTGAAATGTAATTGATTCCATGTTTTAATTAATTTAGCCAGTAAATTGATTGCTGTAATCTGATTTATTTAGCTGATAAGCTACTGCCAGTTGCTTCAGTTTTTCCTATTTCATGGAAATGTTTGCATTTGTAATTCTCAGCTTGACTCTCATCTCTGGGTTTTTGCCTCCTCGCATATCGATCTTAATGATGACTTTGCCCTTCTTTTTGAAAGGTCCTCTTGCTGCTTTCTGCCATTTTCACTTCTATACAGTTCAAATATTTTCATAGGAGTATTCAGCTCTTTTTTCAGCTTTTCCCTCTCCTGTTTTCTGGAGCTGTAACTCCTTAAAGCATAATCCTCTTAAACTTTTGTCTTTTGTGCTATCTTTTCATAGAATCACAGAATGGTTTGGTTTGGAAGGGACCTTAAAGCTCACTGTGTTCCACCCCCTGCCATGGGCAGGGACACCTTCCACCAGCCCAGGTTGCTCCATGCCCCATCCAACCTGGCCTTGGACACTTCCAGGGATCCAGGGGCAGCCACAGCTTCTCTGGGCACCCTGTGCCAGGGCCTGCCAACCCTCACAGGGAAGGATTTCTCCCTAATATCTAATCTGCATCCAACTCACCTTCACCTTAAATGCATTCCCCCTTGTCTTGTCATCCCCATCATCACCATCCCTAATCTTTTCCATTTAAGGTGCATTAGTATTCTCAACCTTTAATTCACAGATTTTATAGCATGTTTAATGTGTCTCTTCTACCATTAACTGAGCCTCTTCTCATTATGTTCTTGATGACAAGTACCTTGCCAAGGTCTCTGGAAAGATATGTGTAAAGTTTTCATTCCCTGCTACAAGTGACTTAGAGTTGCTGTTTCCAAGTGCTTGTTGGATCAGAAATTAGATTGGTTGTAAATGAGCTGTTAAACTTTGACTTAGTCAGTTCTGATCTCCAAAACTACCTTGTGTAGAATGCTGGGTTAGGAAACCTGATTTAGGGAGACCATGCAGAGGAATTGTGTCTCCCAGAGCTCATGCATTGGAAACAGAGCTGTACCTGCTGTGGTTCTGCTTCTGGCCTTGTCTGCACGGGGCAGGTAAACTGAAGGCACAGCTGAAAGTTGATTAGGTAACCAAAAATGTAGTTAAAATGAAAAAAAAACCCAAAGTGCACTGGGTATGCAGTTAATATTCTTCACTGGCAGTTCACGTTCTCATTTCTCGTATCTGAAGTCATCAAGAATAGTGTTAGAGATACAACTTCAAAGGAAATGACTAGTTCATTTTGTCCTCTGGAAGAGCATCTAAAAGTGAAACAGTTGTCTTTGTCCACTTGCCAATGACTGGATTATATTTTTTTGTCTTAGTGTCTTGATTTTGAAGACACTGGATACTGTTTGCAGATGAAAAGTTATTCAGTTTCATTTAACCAACATTTTCCCAGGTACTACTAGGGGTTTTTTATACCTCATCCCTAAAATATCATGGAGAAATGGCATATCAATCCTTGATAGAACAAGATGAAACAGCCTCAAGTTGTGCCAGGGGAGGTTTAAGTCAGATACTGGGGGAAGTTTCTTCACTGAAAGGGTTGTCCAGCCCTGGCACAGCTGCCCAGGGCAGTGACAGGCTCACAATCCCTGGAGGGATTTAAGAGCCATGTGGATGTGGCACTTGGGGACATGGTTTAGTGGTGGCCTTGGCAGTGCTGGGTTAATGGATGGACTCGATTTCAGAGGGCTTTTCCAACCTAAACATTCTGTCATTTAAATCTTGCCCTTCAGTAGCCATTTTTCAGTCACCTGTTTTCAGGATAATAAATAGAGGTGTAGAATAATTATAAGAGAGCTCCTCATAAACAACCTGGAAATTTTATGTATAATGTTTTATCTCTTTCCAATGTGTCCAGCTCAGCAGGACACTGTTGGATTTCAGTGTTGGGCAGTGCAGTCAAGGATTGTTTGCAGGTAAGCCAGGAGCCTTTGGTGCTGGCAGTGAATTACAGCTCAGCCCAAGAGCTGCTCTGACTCGCTGCTTTCACAGGAAATGTTTTCCATTGGCCCCTGTTCATGTTTACTACTGGAATAATAAGAATCCCAACACAATGAGTGATTGTTTCCGCGTGGCACAGCGGGGTGAGCGGCTCTCAGTGCTGATTAGGCTGCTCCTTCTCAGGATTGAATTGCAAATCATAAAGCAGTTGTATGATTTCAGGCACAAAGCCCAAAAGTTTTGTTTGGAAGATGTCTCTAGGATTTCCCCTGGTTGCAACTTCCTATCTTTACCCAGTTTAAAGATCCCTATAAGTTATACTTGTGTAATTCCTCTGTCTTTGTCTTTTAAGGCTCATCAATAAAGTTTTGATAAGGTGCATTTTTCCACTTGCAAACATTCCCTTTTTGAACAGTGCTTCAAAAGTTCCTTTTTTCTTTTTTCCCCCTTTTTTCTTTTTTTTTTTCTATTTTTTTTGTTAGAGTAACTGCAAAGATTTGGCTGATTGAGAATATCCTGAGCGTTTTACTGTACCTCCTTTGTGACTTGTGCTTTCTGGTTTTAATTAGGAATTCTTTTCATTGAATTTTTGTGTATTGTTGTTTATGCTTCATTTTAACTGTACTCTTTCTTTGGTTTGAGTTAGTATTTTTATACCCCAGGGCATAGGGGTCTTTAATATTCCTTAATGTATGAGTCCAGTATGAAAGAAGCATTATGAGAAAAAGCACATTTCAACTCCCTCTTTTATATAAATCTGGCTATTAACGGGTATTGCTTATTGTCTCTTTAGTTTTTGAGGATGGCATCCTATAGTTTGCTGGTGAACAAAAAGAATTCTTTAAATTGAGTAAAAGATGAGCTTAAATTCAAAGGTCAGATGTATTTGGCTTCTGACTGCAGTGGAGTAATTTTCTATTTTTGTTAATTACTATCTCCTGTATTTCAGTCATAAAATATGAAAAGTTAATTGGTTTCTTCCTTTTACAGTTTCTTTGTTTTAAAATCATTGATCATTAACTGTGACAAGATCATGTAAACCAGATGTAGCTTTTCTTTAAAAAAAAATTGGACAAGGCTGTCATGTTTCCCAAATAAATTAACATCACTGTGGTGTAACCAGCAAGGGATGGGGCTTCTTTTGCTCATTTTCACACCTAGTTTGAAAGCTTGAGTATCATGAAACTTTTAAACTTCCTGTAAATTGAGTTTTAAACTTTTTTCTTCTGTCATTCATAAAATGTGAACATTCTGTTCATCCTTAAAAACCATGCAGGTCCTAAGTGCTTCAAAATTGAAAATTAAAAGCCAAGAACAACTTGAAACAAAACTAAAACCCCAGCACAGCCTTTGGGCTGTCAGTCTGAAAATACAGCAATTGTCAGCTCTATTTTTGTTCTGTGCATTTTATGCTTAGAGATAAAAATAATTTTTCTGAGATTCCATTTTGAAGTAAAATGGAAACTAATTTATAATGTGAGTTATTTACTTGGGAGTTTCCTTCAAAGCAAATCACAGGTTTGGGTTAATGACACAGTTTTAAATATTTGCATTTTTGAATTAGGGCTGATTCTTTGCCTTTTCTTTTCTTTCTTGATCTGTTTCATCCAGCTGTGGGGGAAAAAATTTAAATCCACGTTCTCTGTGTAGCGTGGATGCAGAAGCACAAAGTGACAATTGCCAAAACCTTCCATTATTTCAGGGAGCTGAAGGAGCATTTAAAGAAAATAAAACTTATGATCAAAACCAGTGTCATTTCAGAATTTAGCAGGAGTGCCACGTTTCTTTTTTGAATTAGAAATACCAGATCTCATTAAGGCTTCTTACTAATTCTGTGCAGAAAATGTGAGAAATATTGTCCTGTGACTAATGTGGGGTGTTTTGGAAATTGGCAGTTAACCTTTTTCCTGTTTAAAAAATAAGACAGTAAATTTGTTGCTTATTTTTAATTACTTCTTCACTTGTTTTCCTGTAAATGGGGAAAAAAGTGGGTTTTTTTTAAAAATTAGCTTGCTTGCTTTTTAAATTATACACCTGACACAAAACCCATCATGTTTGTGAGGAGGATATCCAAGAGGAATGAGGGAATGGGTGCCCTTGGCTCGGCATCCCCCCTGGCTCTCCAGAGGAGAGGAGAGCCCTGTGGCTGCCTTTCCACATCACTGCTGACCAAACCCAGCTTGGCCCAACTCAGCCAGCACCAAAAAGCTGGTTTAACAATAGTTTGCTGCCAAACCCTCTGAGCCAGCACCATTTTTCCAACCTGTGTTGGAGCCTCAGCTGTCTGGCTTTGCATGTGCTCACCCCGCTTTCTGACCAGATGGAGCTGCTGTCCACCCCAGCTTATACCAGGTAGTAATAATAAAGGTTAATGCACTCAAAGAATGAAAATATTTGGATGTTGGCTTCCCAAAATAATGTTAGAGAAATGCTAATTGATTCCTGGGCTGGGGGAAAAGAGTTCCAAATGGGAAATTTTGAATTTCCCTGTAAAAGCACACTGCTGCCCACTTTGCCACGGCGGTGAATAAAAAAGGTGAAATCATCCCTCCTTGTTTCACATTGGCATTTCAGCAGCAATGAGCTGGGTCAGGAGCTCAAATTAATACCTGCCTGATGTCTGCATGGAGGGACTTTGCATCACTGCTGCGTTTGACTCTGGGTTTTGCTGGGACTTAGCAACATATCTCATGTGCTTTGTTTTGTTAGAAAGGAAATCCTCCATGTGTGAATTCCATTTAACAGTGGTATGGGACTGGGAACACCAGATTTTAACACCTCTTTGCAGTCTTTATGGGGTCATGGTGGCAAGGTTGAATTACAAGTGAAATCTATATTCAGATTTCAGTAGGTGGCTGCAACATAAATAACTTGCTGCTTTAGGAGTATAGAGGAGAAGAGAAAGAAGTGGTAGGTAATTTATTCAAGAAGAATTTTTAGTTCTCAGACTTAACAGGATAATATTTCTGTAAAGACACTTGGCATCTGCAGTTGCCCAGTTTCCTAAAATTAGGGGTATTTTCAATGACAGAACTGATTTCTCTGCATTTTTTATGTATCTGCCATCCAGACTATTGATAGGTGTAACTGAATTAAAGGATAAAACCTTGTATGTTTTGAATGTCAAGCAACAGCATCTCTTCTGTAGACCACAATAAATCAGCAGAGAGAAGGTGTGAGGAGGAAAAACTAAGCTTTTCTAAAAAACTTTTTGATGGAGACAGTATTGCATTCAGTAATGATAGTGGCGGTTAAAGTTGCCCTAACATATTGTTCTACTGTATCATCACAGTGTCTTTCCAGAAATGGAAGTTAGTAACTAAAGTTTCTTTACTCAAGCTTGGAAATAATACTTACTGACAGAGATGTGTTTTCTTCTTTTCAAAAAGAAATCTTATTTGATAAAGCATTTGAGTTGGGATTGTTTCTGTATCCCAGCATCAGCCACGCAGGGAAGGCCTGTTAGAATTCAGTTGGCATCATCTTAAATATAAAGCAGATTTTATCATGTACCACTCAGCAGGAGCAGATATTTAATCTTTCTTATTGAGGGAATAATTTCTTTGTTAAACCATGCCAGAGCCCAATATGCTTTTATTTTCCATTAAATGGTATTAAATTTATTCTGCTTATGTTTGAATTGTGTATAAAGGGAATACTTTCCTGAATTTCCACGGTGTTGCCTCCAGAGCAGCAGCAATTGAAAGGTGGCAGAATTCTGACTTACAGGTTTGTTATGATGGTGACACAAGTTCCTATTTGCCTTATCTAAAAGCTTAACTATGTACCTAAGATTATTTTACTCATGCTTAATATCTCAGTAAAAGGTTTCTTTCTCAGATGGAGTTTAAATTATATATATTAAAGTGCTTTAGCAGGAGGAGCTTTTATTTGGGGGGAGTCAATGGAAGAACAGGTAATCATTTTAGACATTAGGACTGTTACTTTTTTGCCTTTAAAACCTTATTTGAAGAATCTGCCATCAACTTTGATGTGTAGAGCAAATACAAATACCGTCAATCAAACATAAGTTTTTAAGAGCAAGCATGTCTGTCTTTAAACCTTTCCTGATGATAAACTCATTACCAAGTCTCTCCATATGTAGTTTATGCACAGACCTTACTGTGTTAAGCTTAAAACACGTGTGAAGTATATTACAGTGATTTTTTTCAAGATACTGCTGTTTTCTGGATTGCTTTGGGAGAGCCTTCTCCTGCCTGAGGGTTGTGTTATAAACCTGTCCAAGAAAGGGCTGATCTACAGCAGGGTTTGGCAAGCCTGACTTCTCCCCAGAGAGCCCTTGGCTGCAGTGCTGAGCAAATTTCCTAGAACCAAATTTGCTTGGTCATTACAGCAGCTTCAGATGGCTGGAGAGCTGGAGCCAGCATGGGCCTGCCTGCAAGGAGGGAATGAGTAAAAGTGGAGGAAGGGTGTAAATGCTGAGCAGCAAGAACAGAGCCAGGAAGGCTGTCGTGAAACCAAAGGTACAGTAGCTTTAGTTACTCCAAGAAATGCAATCTGGGGCCAGGAGCACTGCGAGCCAAAAGATGAACTCATCCAGAGTATCAGGCTTTGGGACTATTTGAAATCAATGAGTATCAAACAGTGAGTAGTGAACAGCTTTGAAAATGCTTTTGGCATGAAGCTGTGAAGGCTAAGCTTGGCCTAAATCCATCTCAGGACACAAACTTACAGTCAGCCTAGAGGTGCAGTAAATAGAAACTTTCCAGTTTAAGAAGTTAAAATAACTTTACACTTGTGTCACCTGCAGAAGCTAAACTTGCAAATTTTTTCCTTGGTGGACTTTGAGGAAGGGGGAGGATGTAATAGAAGAGGCAGAAGGGCTGGTAGTAAAACCAACCTATTGGGATATCAGGAAGGTGTTGGCCACACATCAAAAACCTAATGGATTTCAAAGTGGGAGAAAAAGCCATAAAGTGTTTCTGACTTCGTGTTTTTCTAAAGCAATTGCCAGCAATAATGAGTGGAGAGCACAATCTCAGCAAGTGCTACTCAAATTTTCTTCCTTCAAACCATGTTTTCCTGGTTAAATCTTAAGAAACACATTGTGCTTTCATGTTAGGAATCAAAACACAGATAAAAGTAATGAAGTCATTCTAAACTTGGTAAAGCAGCCTTTATTAAGTTTCACATACTAAATTCAGGCAATCAGCAGAAAAAAGTTCATAAGCCATTTCTGTGGAAAATAGGGGCATGTTCTTCAGAATGTCTTGCAAAGAAAAGCATTTCATGACCTCCTTGGTCTTCAAGCATAAAGAAATTAAAAGCATAAAGAAGGCCCATTTGTGTAGTTTATGTCCCCAAATACTGACATTCCAGTAAGCATCTCTCCTCTATTGCCACTGTAACTTAGATGGTTCTGTTCTCAAACTCGTGTTTCAGATTCTGTGTTTAACTTGACTCTTCCATTGGTGACTTTTTAAACCTGAAGTTCAGAGAAGTCCAAAATTTCTTTCACCAGTGTTCTGTAATAATTTTATTCATTCGTCCTGCAGTGGCCTCAGGTGTGTGGCATGTTGTCTGACTTCCTTTAAAGAGTTTTCTAGCACTGCAGAGCCAATTTTTCTGACACACAGCAGCTATATAACATTATTATTCAGCAGCAGGAGCATCAATTGGATTCATAAAAATAAGGAAGTTTTAACATGTTCAACAATGCTCTGATGTGTTTGATTCTGGATAAATTAAGTCACAGGGGGTCTGTATAGGAAGTTAATAAGATTCAACTATGGTGTATCTTTGAAGAGTAATTGCTTTGAAGAGGAATTGCATCATACCTACCCAGTTAATCCTTGCACGGCTCTGTCAATCTGCAGAGCTTGGGATGGACTTCAGGTAGGGGCATGTAAGCTCGGTGTGCTTGAGAAACCCAAAAACCAGTATAAAAAAAACACTGGGGCTGGAGGGCTGGGGAGTTTCACTGGGAAGGCAGTTCACTGCCCAGTGCTCACCTGAGGCAAAGCCTGGAGGCTGCTGGTTTTAATCCTCCTGCCCCAGTTGGTGCTGGTGGATTTGGCAAGGGGTGCAGTAATGGCAAGTCTCTTCTGGTCAGTTCTGTTGGCAGGTCTTTCCCAGGCAGAGTTTCAGTTCTGGCAGTGGGTTCCAGTGAACACTAAATGAATGTGAATTTTTAAATACAGCACTGGGGGTGTTTCCAGAAGTGCTGTGTGTCACCATTAGAAATGTGTGATGCATGGCTTGTTTTTTCCCACACCTCAAACACAGGTTTTGTTTTCAGCCGTGCTTCAAGAAGACTGCCCTGTAGCTCAGCCCTGCTTTCATCTGCAGATTAGTTTTCATACTTGATGCAGTTTTCATTGTGCATATTGAAGTGAGTGGCATAAATGAAGATCACATGGGCACTGTACAGGACTGATTTTCATGCTCTCTGCTTCCCTTTGCAGTGGATGAAGGTCTCCTGAAGGAGCTGGGCAGAGTGAGGGTGCTTCACAAGAGGACCGTGATGCCTTACAGTGTGTACAAGAAGAGAAGGAAGGGGCCAAGTGATGAAGCCAATGTGCAGCAATATGCCAGTTTGGTTGGACAGACCTGTTCAGAAAGAATGCTGTTGTTTAGGAGTTGAAAAAACTCCCTTAAATGGCATTTCAATGGCGCTCCATTTTATTGCACTGCCACTGGATGATGTGTACCATAGTCGTGTGTTGGTGTGCCCACTCAAATAGCAGTCTGAAATACAGGTATATATCCAGGCTTCTGTGAGTACATGGTACTGTGTATAAAGGCCAACTCCAATACATCTTACAATACAGCAAGGCTTTAGCAATATAAGTTTAGAGAAACATGCTTGCAATATATTTTAATGAAGTAGTTCTAGCCTTTCTATGCATTATGAATAATTCTGAGTATCTAAGCAAAATGAAAAACAGGTGTCTTTTTTTTTTGTAGAGGCAAAGGTTGACTGAATCTAGATTAACAAGAATTAAATTACAAATGTTTTCAAGTAGCACCTTGGATATCTGTCGTTATAAATTGCCATGAAATTTATGCTCGCGTTTGTATGCTCCTAAAATCTTTCAAGAGAATTGAAACGTGCTGTTCCTTTCTAATGCGAAATCTGGCATGGTTTAATTTTATTTCAGGAGTATGTTTGAAAAAAACAGGAAGAAATTATTTTCACTGCACATTCTTCATTTGTTTAAAGCAGTAGGCTGATGTCTGAGGTCCTAGTAAGAGTGTAGGAGTTCCTAGTAGGTTCTCAGTTGGAAGGGGATGTAGTGATTTGGAAAACCTTCCCCTTCAGAGAAGAAGCAGAACAGTTGCACTATAAATATACCAAAGATATGCAGCCAAGTGGCACAGTGTTTTTTGGTATAAGCCTTATCCTTTGTCTGAAGAGAGTGGGTATTTTAATGCACATCACTAATGTGAAAGAGAGCTTGGAAGGTTTATCCTGTAGCTCTCAGTGCACATTTTAGAACTATGCTAAAAAAAAATAAAAGACATGAGGTACCACTGCTGGGGTTTGTTGCAGGGGTTTTTTCTGCAGAATTGTATGGGAAAACATAAATATCCTATTCCTGCATTTTTACTGACTGTTTTGTTCATGGTGCAGCAGCTCACAGGTTAACATCTTTAATAACATTTTGGTAACTACTTCTGCTGTAAACACAGGAAGTTGTGATCCTTTATGAAAGCACTTTATTATCTCATTTATGAACGTTGTTGTGTCCCTATCAACTCATACAAGTTGTAGGGATTTGGGGAAATAACACTGTTGTATAATTCAGTAATGTATTACAACATGGTAACATTAGCAATGCATTTGTGTTTCTTATCTTCTGGGATAACAGGAGCTGGTATTTACCTTGAATCAACTTGAAGTTTCCTGTTAACCTTTGAACAAAGATTCTTATTGTAGGGTACATGGGTGGTTTTCCCCCAGAAAGGAACCAAATTCAGTTTTAGCCTTTGAGAGTTACATCTCCTATCATTCATGGGGCTTGATTGAATTTTAAACACTTGGGCAATGTTATTAATCATTAATTTTTATATGGAAAAGGCATAAGAATCTGGGGAATCAAGTGCATTGCAGATTTAACCTTTTTTCCCCCATATCTGTTTGATCACTGTAATGTTATTGACACAGTACAGCTTCACCAACTTTAAAAAGGAATTCTGTTTTTTATTAATTCGAGTGTCTTGTATTGATCTACCCCCAGTCTGCAACAAAACTGGTCATTCCTGTCAGCATCATATCTGTGTTTATCTGTTCCTGGTACTGAGAAGTTTCTGTACCATCTAGTCTGTCCATGTCTTACCTAAACCTACTGCCATGGCAGAACCACTAAATAATACTCATGAAGGTTATTACAAAGATTTCCTTTCTGTGGAGAAAATCCTCTTGCCACTCAGTGACTTGTCAAACAGTGTAACATTTTCTACCTACACAATATGTGTTGAAAAGTGGTGATGCCCATACGGCTTGCAAGCAAAATAAATGAGAAAACCTTTTTTTATATGATATAAAATCAGTTAAGAGGCACTGAGGAATTCCAGTAGGACTTGCAAAACCCTGAAGATTATCAAAACCATTTAATGATGGCTTTGCTGAGCTCCTGGAGAAGTTAAAGTTTCTGTTAAATTTCAAGGGAGCAGACTTAATGTCCCCACTGAGAGTTCCTGGAGAGCTCCATCTTCTTGTGCCCATGTTTGATACTGATATGCCTTGTATTAGACTTTTATCTGATGCTCTGTTTCTCTTGGGGAGCTTTTAGGGACTGCAGTTAAAGAAAAGTGAGATAAGTATAAAACTGAAAATGGAATACAGCTTGAGTTGTCCTTAGTGTGACCACTCAAGGTAAATGACCATTTCCTGTGAATTCTGAAATGGTGCTTTCACTTTCTGACCTCCACTGGAACTGCAGCACCACAGCAAACTGGGCCTCTGACTCTTACTCAACCCTAATATGTATTTATATTAAAAAAAAAAAGTCAACACTGAGATTAACTCAAACATTGGGTTCACCTGATGTAGTTTGCAGAGATCTGACTCACTTTACTGTTATTTTTGGAGGAGACTGGTGCAGTATTTTTCAGGACTGATAGCTCTGTCCCTGTTTTAGAAGGGGGATAGAGGCTGAGGATGAAGTTCTGTAAATTTTGCCAGTGACTTCAGTGGAGCTGAAAATTCACCACTATTACGATTTTATTTAGGATGTTGTCATTGAGAATTATTGAATTTACAGATAATTTAGTACAAACGGTTTTACAAGAGGTTTTTTGTGTAGCTAGTTTGTGAGAGTTCATTCCCAACATAAGGTTGCCTTGTTCTATCATCTGTTGATAAATGAGCATAAAATGGTGGTAAGAAAATGCAGAGTTGTGACCAGTGCTGAAAAATACCACTTTTTGTTTTAATTGGAAATAAGTGGGGACCTTACTCATTTCCAGCATCAACACCTTTCAGTAAATGCAAAAAGAAACCCGCATGTTGAGTTTGGAATTGCTTTTCAGCAGGCCTGTTTGACTTGCAAGTGTAGAAAATAAAGTTATTTCCAGTCTCTGTGAATTATTACAAGAAGTAATAGCTCTGAGTGTGACTTCTGTAATAGTTTGTAGGAAATTCATTATCCTGGGAGTTGACCAAGTGTCCAGTGAAGGACAAAATCAGAGTCCCTCAAAGAGTAGCAGTGATTAGAAGGGATACCTTCAAAATCATGTTCAAAACACAGCACCATATTTTGGAACTAAGTTTTAATTGTATCTGGACAGAGTAGTGAAGGGATTATGCTTGAAATATATTTTCCTCAAAGTCAGTGCCATCATTACTCAAAATATTGGTGAGTCTTTTTCTGTTGTATTGCTCCTTTGGAGTCTACACCCATCAATCTTTTTGAAGTTCTGTGAATATCTTTGCCAGGAGATCATTCTGAAGCTCCAGCCTGATCAGCCGTGTATTTCTGAATTCCTTCTTATCCTTGTTGTCCCAGATAATCCTGCAGACATGTATTATGTGCTCTCCTGATCAGCCTTTCCATCTCCACTGTCCCTCTCAAACCTTTATGACTCTTCTTCTCATCCTGTCCCAGCCCTGCCATAGAAAGTGTCTGCATTTGGAATATTTAGACCATATTTAGGGCAGAAACCTTCAGCACTTTTCAGGGAGACCTGAAGCATTTTATCCATATCTTTTACCCAGTATATTTAGAAAACTGCACCTTCAGAGCCTCTTGCATATGATCTCACATACTGAGTTTAAAAAAAAAGCCAGATTGCATTTTCACTTGCCAAATGATTTGGTTTTTTGAAGTGAAGTCAAAGTTTTGGAGAGTTTCCAAGTCCTGAGTGTGTCTGTCCCTAGGAGGGCAGGGCAGTGATCCGTGTTCCTCGTTAGGATTCAGCATCATCTGAGGAAGGTGCCACAGGGAGAACACCCAGGAAGGGCTGGTGGTGACCCTGAGTGACAGAGGGAGGCACTGGAGGTGGCTGCTGGTCAGAGGAGCTTTGCCAGGTAAATACCCTTTGGTTATGACACAGAGATTGGTCTCACTGGGTAAATAAAAGTGCACTGTGGAAAACAAATAGCATAAATAAGTCCATTTATACACAGTGTCACCCATCTGTATTAACCACAGCTGTTAACCCACTGAGTGTACCAGCCAGGTGGGGTATAAAATGCTTATTTTAGGTGAGGTTTTGTTGAAAAGCACAGTGACTAAGTCTGCAAGTACACAAGCACTTACTAAACAGAACTGTTGGGAACACAGACCTGCTTAAGTGCAAAGATGGTGTTAAAATGTGCTGTATAAGCCAAAAGGCATTTACAGGAGCAGATGTACAACAGCTACTCACACTAAATGTAGTGTCCAGGTGCTGGTTGTGGTTAGTGGATTCCTAAATTAACAGTATTCTGTAAATTAATCTGCTATATGCATTTTATAGCACATTTAAAGCTCGTTTTGTGAGAGCTTTGGTTTCTAACAGTATTTAAATGGGAATGTAAATGGATTAAATTAACATATAAACCAAAGTACAGCATATATTAATGCTATCTGTATTAATACAAAACTGTCTGAACTCTGAAAACAGTGGGGTCTTACTGATCATCTTAGACAAGTAGCAGCTCAGAAGCTTTCTGGCTCTGCTCTTCATGGCTATGTTTTACTGTTTTGATGTTTATTCATTTCCTTATTATAACTATTCCCATCAGATTTTTGTGCTTCCCATCAGTTATTTCCACTTCAGTTTTGACACATAATACATGTGTCTGCCAAAAGTCCTGCTGAGAGATTGCTATCAGGACAAAAGAAAGTGTTGGAAAGTCTGTTAAGTGGTGAGAAGAGAGCAGAGTCCACAGGGACAGTCAGTCTGCAACCTTTGTGCTCCAGAAAAAGCAGGATTTATTTATAATGTAGTCTGCTGCAGGCTTTAAAATAAATGTGTCAGATTTCATTCATTTCCCATTGTCTGTGACATCTGATTGTCATTGTCCAGGAAGAATCAATGGGGCATTGTGGAATATAAAAATAAATTAAGGGCAGTGTGTGCTGCATTGATGGCAAAAAGCTTGAGTTAAGGAATGAAATCATAGGAATTCTGTTGAAAATCTCACTTGATGTCCACACAGCAACACAAAAGCATCCACCACCCCTCCGAGGGGAGAGCCTCACTGTTTGCATTAATCTTTAACAAAGCTCCTTGCACTGATTTTGGGCAGGAAATACTGGACGTTTTTATACCCAGTATCTAATTTTCATCCTTTTGTTTGGCCCTGCTTTGGTTTGTCCTGCCTGAATGTGGAGGTTCCTCTTTGCAGCAGCACCAGACATTTTTGGAGGTCATTGCTGTGTTTTTTCTAAACTCACCAATCCCAATTACCTTCCCAAAAGTCATATTTTTAAGATATTTTATTGCGCTTTCTCAAGTATTGTCCTACTGATCCAATTCTTTAGCATGCTGCCCTAGTGCCAGCTGCTCCCTTAAAGTAGTAATTATTTCAGTGTTGACACCAACTAATAAATGTTGCTTTTTCAAAAAATAATTATCCTGAGTTTTCTGTTTAACACAGATTTGCTGTTTGTCTCCCACACTTCAGTAAAATATGGTGAAGAACCAACCCTTACCATACCAGCAAACATAGTTTTTTCTCTCCTTAACTGCTCTGAACCTGCAGCCACCAGATGGCATTTCCAGCCTGCACAGGTCAGTGTAGCATTAATGTTACTGCTTCTCTGAGTATCCAGATTTTCTGGGCCTCTTTTATTAACATCTCATTCGGAGTTTAATTTTTTACTCTGCTCTTAATTGTGGTGTGTTAGAAAAAAAATACTCTCAGGTGGGCTTGACAAAGTTCTGCTTTGTTAGTTGAATGAAGCACGAATTTGTTAAAAAATAAGGATTAAAAGGTATTTCAAGGCAAATAGTACAGATTTTATAACACTGGATTTGTTAGATACACTATACTACCAGTGTATTACTGAAATTGAGATCCATAGGACAATTAAGGAGGGATCAGCTGGCAGAATTACCTGCCTGGAAATGCTGTTGGTGCTTTTTCTTTCATGTTCCCATCACACTGCCCAGTCAGAGCATTAATAATGTGTAATACACTGTTTATTGCATGCATCTGGACAGCTGCTCTGTGTTTCTCTATGGCATTGCAACAGCTGAGTTGGTGCATCTCAGCAAAAATGCTGGCTCCAAAATTGAACAAAGTCTCTTCATTCTTCTGGTGTCAGAGATGTGTCTCTTCTCTCACCGACAGTGAACTCAGCACTTGCACTGTCACTCACTGACACCTTGTCCATTGCATTGCTAAGGCCCTCTCTTTTCAAAGCAGTCTGATTTTTGATTCAAACACAAAATGTGATTTGGGAAAACCGGTGCTCAGTTCACACCTGCCTCCCCAGTAAATAAATCTCTTCACTGCCAACAGAGTGATGAGTTTTGTAGTGCATTTATTTGTAAAAGCTAAAAAAAAATCAAATGTGCATAATTTTTCTGCTTTCTCCTTATCCCTCTTTCATTCTTAACCTTATTTTTCTATCAGGGTTTCTTTCTCACCTATGCAGGGCAAAAAATGATGTTGGAGTAAGGTTTCTAATAGCTAAGAGGTCAGAAGACTGCAACACTTTATTGCCAAGGGCACTGCTTTGTGAATATATTAGTCTCTGTTGCTCAAGATGAAAGCAAAAACAGATCAGTTGAGAAAAAAACCACAAAACCCAAGGTTCCCAATTTTAAATTATTTACTATTTTCCCTACAAATTCATTATTGCAGTGAAGAGTAACCTGGAAGAGGCTTTGCTGGAGCAGCTGCTGCATGTGCCCTCAAACTGAGATTATCCTCATCCCTGAAATTTTGATAGTCCCTAAAATCCCAGGTGTCTTGTACATCCTCCTTACTAATCTGGCTGTAGTGGAGGGAGGGAATAATTGCTTTCCCTGGGCAGGGCCACCTGCTGCTGGACCAGCCTGGCCTGGGTCACAGAACTCCCTGTGTTCTTCACTCCAAGTCAATACCTGCCTCAGGTGACCTCCTGTGTTCATGGATGGAGATATTCTAGGAACCCAGAGCTGTGTAATGAAATCTGAGCTTCTGTATCTTCTTTTGGTCAGCTTTTAATATATTAAACCTATGGTTTTTATTGCCTTGTATTGTAAAATAAAAATAGTTATTATTTACGCAATGGGGAAAAGCAGAACAATGAAATAGAAAAATGACACGTGCTGAAGTTAAAAACTACATTCCTGAAAAGACAGAACTCTCTTAAGAAAAGCCCCACTCAATCCAAAGGAGTGAAGTTGTCAAAATATACCTCCCATTTGCAGAGAGGAATGTACTTTGTATGCCTGAAGATTTTGATGCTTTTTAACAGCTGCTTTTCCATTCTCATTTCCTGTGTGTTTCTTTTTTGTTGTTGCTGTGTCCTCAGTTTTTCTTTTGTACATTTGAGCATCTTTCAGTTCTTTAGACTTCTTAGAAATGGAGACATTTATCTGCAGCAGTAGCTCAAAAGCATATTTAGCCAAGCTCTGTTGTTCACCATTACCTTGCAGAGTGACCTAGGAGACAAGGAACACATTGACATTTACAGTGGCTAATCTATTGATTCCTGGGGGGAAACAAAGGCAATCAGCGGGAGGGCTGTAATTGTTTCATTAAGTCCTACGAGCAGCACAATGTCCATTGATCCAAAGTGCCTCGGAGCTACAGCTTCACAATGTCATGACTCTCCCCATGGGCACCTTATTTTTCAATTTGCTGGCACTTGAAAGTGCTTTGACAGTCTCCCAACATCCCATCCCTGAATTGCTCTCGCTGAGTGTGGCCAGGTAAGTGACTAAAATCCAGGCAGCCCAGTGGGAATGGTTTCCCACCCTGCTTTATTTATTCAGGCCTTCAGAAGTGACTCCACTTTCCCCCAAAAGTAAGGAGAAGTCAAACACACCCATGTCTGCCCTTCACTGAGCCCGAGTGCTCCTCTGAGTGGGCTCCACTGAGAATGTTAATTTTTTCTTCTTCTGCATCAAGCAGAAATTATATGATGGCATTAAAAGCCAGCAGTCTGTCCTCATCAGAAGTCCTGCAATCACTTGTGATGTGTACTAATAGTTGGATATTTAATAAAAAGTTTGATTCTGACATAAGAAGAAAGCAGTTTCCCAGTTCCTATTCCAGAAAGCATCTGGGATTCTTTTTCCATCTCTCTATGCCATTGTTCATTACTGTGTTTTAAAGTAAGTAAAATCAGGTTTACAGTGTTCTGGACCTTCTGGGAGTGCTAAAAATACAACTAAATAATTGTCTGTGCATCTTGTTTTTACTGGAAGTAAAAGTCCTCTGGATCAAGACACAAGCAGAGCCAAGCTGTAAACACTTGTCCCTTGAAACAGGTGGAAGTTGGGGTGTACCATGAATTCATAATATAAATTTATATTCAGTGGATTTTCTGAGTTGTGTCACCTCTGGCATCAGGAGCTCAGTAGAATAACCACATATCTTGTGATTTTACCCCTTTTCTGAAAGGTTTCACCCATGGCCTTGCCCCTTTTCCTGCTGCACATCTGCACTAGTCCCTTTGGTGTGTCTAGTCCTTGAAGATCTCACACTTGGTGTACTTCTTAATTTCACCTATAGAAACGTGTGTGGAAAGATGGTTTCTGGCCATTAGATGCATCATCTGAGATTTCACAGTGTCCCTGCTGAGTTAATCCTATTTTTCAAGGATTGTTGTAGTAAGAAAGGCTATAAATTACCTGCAGTATTGGGGTTTTTTTTATTAACTTGAGCAAAGAAAAATTGAAGGTTTTGTGTATGCCAGCTTTTTGCTTTGTTGCCTGAAGTTGGATAGAAGGGTCTCCTTTTTTTGGGTGATGAGCTTTTCATGGTAAGTGTGGTTGTATTTGAAATAGAAAATGGTGAAATGGCCAGAGCAGTTACAGTTCTTCTCATGATGATGGTACAAACCTTCCCCAAATTTCTAATGATTCTGATGTTTATAGCTTGGAATACTTTACACACATGTTCCAACTTTGCATCCCCAACATTTGTTAAACCAACAAGGCTGTAGCAGACACGAGAGCTACCATCAGGAGACTTGTTTGACAGTTTAAACAGGCAGCATCTGTGTTTCCTACATTTCATAGTACACAAAAAGAACGAGGATTGCCCATGGCTCAATTAATTCAAGATGTTGTCACATGGTGGAACTCTGTTTTGGAGATGTTAAGAAAAAGATCTAATTGAAAAAAGGGATTTTGCTCTTGTATTTGGCTGAGTTTCATCAATATCACCTCCTCAGTGGAATGTTATTGAGAGCAGTTGGCTTGAATTTGGAGAATTAAGATAAATTGGTGATCGTCAGCGCTGTCCTCCTGTGCTTCCAGCTACGTCTTTGTTGAAAGTGCCTTTAGGATTGTCCAATTTCAAAGCAATGTAAGAGAATTGAACTGGATGCCACTTAAGAAACACTGAAATCATCACTGTTGTCAACAAAAGGAGCAGTTGCATTGCAGGGCTTGAGTTCAGCAGGACACATAAACAGATGCTTAAGGCTAAGCCCACGAGGAATGTTTTGATGAGGTGGACTCCACGAGAGCCAGGACACCACAGTGTGGTCCAGCCTTGCAGCAGAGGACGTAAAACATTACAACATTTCGGTTATAATTAAAAGGAGCGTGTTTTGGCATCTGCTTCAGAATTTTCCAGATTTATGTTGCTATAAAGAACTAAGAGAAAATGAAAATTTGATCTTCTATGACAACGTCCCTTCAACAGAAACGGGGTGGAGGGGAGAAGTGGGAACACTTTCCCAGGAGCTGTAATCGTGGATCAGATTGCGATAGCCGTGTTGAATGATATCTGAGCCCGTGATTTCATCTGTGGGCTGCAGGGAGGCTCTTTGCAGGGCAAGGTATTATTCAGGGTGTTATGTCTGAGCCTCTGGCTCTTGCCTCTGGTGACATGAGGTTCTTGTGTCCACAGGAGCAGGTTTTACAGGGACTGTTGGGCTTTGCCATGGCATGTGCTGGTACACTGAGTGTCCCCTCTGGTGAATTAGCCCACGAATACACCAGGTCTGTGTCAGTGCCTTTATTGCATGTCTGCTCAGAAACCCTTCCCCACGCATCTCTCTGGCTTTTTTTAATAGAGGACGTGCAGAGAAAATCATGCACGCTTCTTTGAAAACTTATGGGCTGACCCAAGCATTATCTCTGGGGAGGACTCCTTGGGTCAGTCAGAGTGAATCAAAACCAACTGTGTCTGTTTTTCGTGTTTACTCTTTCCATAAACACGGCACATATGCAGTGTGCAGCTGCTATCCTGAAAGGGGTTTCCCCCCTGGTGTTTGGGGGATCTGTACTTTAAGAGCACATTCTATTGATAGTGCTGTAGAAAGCACAAGTGATGCTGGGCCGTTTCACAAATCATTTATCAAACTGTCTGGATGAATTTCAAGTAAGGTAAGACATCAGTGAAGTCGGAGCTAAGACAGTCAGTACACAGTGCATTTGAGTAAATAAAAAAGTCAACAGAAAAGTCAATGCCTTTCCCCTCTGCTTCTCTCAGCTCCAGGAGAAATGAGATTGGAAGGTACAGAACATTTCCTTGGGGGAAGATTACCGTTTATTTTTATTGATTAGGGCTCTCAGGCTGTGACCTCAAGCACTCCTGGCAGTCTCTTCCCCCTCCTTTAGTCACTCCTCGCTGCTGGTTTTTGCTCTGACAAAGCAGTCTGTGGTTTCCTTCGGCAGCAGAGGCTCCTCAGAGCCAGAGCTGAGTTGATGCTCCATTTTGCTGAGCCACTTATTCCTTTGAAAGCACCATTTCTCCTTCTGTTCAAATTAAAAAATGGAATGATATTTAGTCAGCCCCACCAGGAGCTCTGACATCCTCAGGGAAAGACAGTGAGGGGCTGGAGAGTGTCCAGGGAAGGGAATGGAGCTAGGGAAGGGGCTGGAGCAGCTGGGGGGGCTCAGCCTGGAGAAGAGGAGGCTCAGAAAGGACTTTCTCTACAACTCCAGGAGAGGAGGCGGGAGCCAGGTAGGAATCAGTTTCTAATCACAGGTAACAAGAGAAAACAGCCTCAGTCTGTGCCAGGGGAGATTCAGATTGGAGATTAGGAAAGATTTCTTCACTGGAAGAGTGGTCAGGCACAGGAACAGGCTGCCCAGGGAAGGGGTTGAGTCACCATCCCTGGAGAGATTTAAAAGCTCTGTAGATGTGGCACTTGGGGACATGGTTTATTGGTGGCCTTGGCAGGGCTGGGTTAATGGTTGGACCCGATGATCTTATAGGGCTTTTCCAGTCTAAATGATCCTATTATTCTATGAGGAGACTGTTGCAAAGAACTACTCTGAGCACTGAAAGGGGGTCGAAAGTCCACCAAGCAGTTCTCTATCAAGCAAATGACAGATAAGGTGAAGCTCAAGGACAAATTGCAAGACAATTTTAACAAGTGAAAAAGATGGCTGAATGGACATGTCTGGGTCACAGGGAGCGGGACCAGCAGACCTCCAAAAGTCCTCCCTTCCCTAAATTATTCTCTAATGCCATGACTGAGTGAAAATTGAAATGTCCCCTTGAAGTCTGTGGGAGCAGATGAGGAACACGGCTTTATGTCCAATGTCAGTGAGGATGAAAGCCACAGTTTGGGTCAGGGCAACTGAAGTGCTTGATGGGTTCATGCAAGACTTCAAGACTCCTGTTCTTTTGGCAAGTTAATGATATTTTTGAACTAGAAGGAAGGAAGAGCATATTTTGTCACACAGGTGCAAAGTTCTTAGATAGAAGCAGAGTAGAGGAATTTGCCCCAGCAACATAATATTAATGAGCCTAAGTGCCTATTCTCATTGGTTTTCATTCTGTTTTTTTCCTTCATAGTATAAATGAGTATTCTAGGTATTTTTTGGTACCATTCACAAAGTCTCTGGGCAGTGGGATCTGTAGGAGGTGACAGCAATCAGTGGAAAAGAGCAATGAGGCTTCAAGGGAAAGGCATCGTGTGGTCCCTGCAGTGCTGGAGGGCCCAGGCAGAGCGTGTGGCTTTTTGGCTGGCAAGTTGTCAGTGCCAACAGGATCAGCTTACAAAGCAGAACTTCATCTTTGCCTAAGCTGGTGGGAAGCCTCAAGCTGGCTTTGACCTGCTGTTTTCCTTTCCTTCTTTTCCTCCCCAGTGGTTTCAGTGAGCAGCAACTCTTAACCATGTCGTTCTTCCTTTTAGCAGGGTGATTTCCTGGTACAACCACACCATTTTCGGGGGCTGGATGAGCTCTCTGCTTCCTGATCCCTTCTTGTCCCATCCCTAGCTGTGGGCTGGAGGGAAACACGTGATGGGACCCACCAACCTGAGGGAAGTGCACATAATGAAACCTTTTCCTGGTTGAATAGGCTTGCAGAATGCCAACCAATTTCCCCAGCAGCCAGGACCTTTTGGAGTCGTTCTACATCCCTTTATTGCCGTTGCCATAGTGAAAGACACTAATTCACCTTTGTGTGAAACTTAATAAAAATCAGGCCATCATTCACTTGTCCTCAGACCATTAGAAATGCTTGTGCTGAATTTTAGAGACGGGCTTTTCACAATCTGTTAATCCAGTGGCTAAAGAGTTGGTTATCTCATTCTCTTGTGTGGGAGGAGAGCCACTGTACTGGCTTTGACCACAGTCAAAAAGCCTCACGGTTGCTGTGGTTTAATTTAAGTGCCAAAATTACCTTTGGAGTGACTGTTCTTTGCTCTGCAGCAGAGAACGGAGCTGCCTGGGAAACCCCTGCAAAGCACTGAGAGCACTAAACCAGCCTGACATTAATCAGAAATTGCCTTTCATGGGCTAAATTAAAGGGGCTGTTTTACAGACACTGAGGATGCATTTGGGCTGTTGGGGCAAGTTAACAGGGTGGCATGTTGTGCAGAGCCAGGTGTCAGGAGACAGTGCTGTGGGTCAGTCTAGCTGGGTCACAAACACAAAATACACTCGGTTACTCTTTAAACTGTGAGATCTGCTTTGGTTTGAAGGTGTGCAGATGATGATTATAAAGCCTTGTTTCCTGGTGTTCTCCAAAATTAGCCTAAAAAGGCAGGAGGAAGCCAACAGGCAGCAAGAAACCCATGTGAGCAGTGGGATGTTTATTCAGCAGGGGTTTGTGGGGGTTTTTTGGTGACAATTTTTGCACTGTAGTTTTGCTCACTGTGCCAGAACCACAGTGCAGTAAATGGATGTTTCTCACGTTCAGACTCACGCAGAGGCTCCATCGCCTCCAGCCAGCCTTGGACATCCCTGCAAGGAGGTCCCTGCCACCTCCTCCAAGCCCCCAGATCCCGAGCCGTGGCAGGGCATCCCCCTGGCACGGGGTGGCTGAGCCATGGCCAGTCCCCAGCCCACGGCGGGGATCCCTGCATTGTGCTCCAGGCATCAATGCTCTCAATGGGATTAGCCAGGAGAAGGGGCGAAAGGCTGTGGGAAAACCTGCGTGTGTCATATTCCTGCCGTCAGCTGTCGCAGCCCAACGTCGCTCGGCCCACAATGGGGCTACAAAAGTTAAGGGCAACTGTTGTGGTAGCTCGATTTTGAATTATGTATTCATGGACCCGCATAATAGCCTTTCAGATGGGGTATTGTTGTTTAAGGCACAATCTGGGAATTGTGAGAGGGGAACGGGTGGGTTGAGGGGGGAGAGGGACGGAGGGTGAAAACGTGGAAAACTAAGACTTAATCAAAGGAGAGTGACAAATTGTATGAAATGAGATTTTCTTCCCTGCTTACACGGTGCCTGCGGAACAAGTTTTCACTTGGAAATGCTGACTCCTCTCCCAGCTTAATAATACTTGTATTTTCTCTCTTGGCTAAGTTCTTAGAGCCCTAAGAGGGAACGGAGCAAAGCCATAAATGCAGATACCTGCTCTGCTCATCCTTGCTCACCCAGGTGCTACTGGATTTTCCTGTCTCTAATGCAGGGAAGATGAGCAATGAGCTTCCCCGGTTTGCTTCATGCAAGGCTGCAGCAATCAGATATCCAGGAGGGGGAGAGATGTATTTGGAACGGGATGAAGACGGGAAGCAGCCAAAGAGGCAGTTCTTGGGTCAGTTTTAAGGAGAGCAGCCCTAGTGACACCATCACCTTTTATCCTGTGTTTGAGGACTCGCCTCCTGCAGCCACAGCTGTAAGATCTGAGGAAGAGGAGGACAGGGATGGGCAGAGCAGGGGAGGCAGCAGCAGCATCAGCTCTGCCTGCAGCCCCACAGCCCCAGGAGCTCAGCCAGGGCTCAGTCTGGGAAAAGGGCAGCAGGAGCCCTCCCTCTCCCACTCCCTTAGTGAACACAACACAACATTGGGCTCCAAACACATTTCCTTGCGAGCAAAAACAATTTTTCTATTATTTACCCTGGTTTTACCCCACAGACTGTGTAGGAAATATAACGGGAAAAATGTTTACTCCCCCAAAGAGTCCATTCCAAAATGCAAGAGACCCTAATCATGCTGTGGTAGACCCTCCTCAAAGCCTTCACGACCCTTGTCCAGTGTGCCAAATGTGCTCCTTGGACTGGGAGAACACATCCCCTTTATTCCACAGCACTGGAAAGATGAAGAATTTTCTCCCTGCTCCAAGCTGATGTACAACCTGCACGAATGTGCCCAAATAAACTTGCTGATCTGGCGCAGCAAGCATGAAATTCATTAGTAAAACATACATTATGAAGTCCCCAATCAACTAGATGTGGCCTGTGCTGCTGCTTAACAAACGTGCACATTGTCAGTTGTGACAGCCTTTGGAATTTGGCCCAAAGCTGCAGTGGCTCAAAGCGCAGGGATTTTCCATAGCATCTATTTTTAGTAATTATATAGAGTCTGCTCAGAGTAATACCTGGACTCCTCTTGCTGTTCAATGTATTTATTCTCCCTGGGAGGTCGGCAGGAATGAACACAAGCCAGCTGAGCCGTGTTGGAGCTCTTTTCTGCTGGATAGCTGGGAACTGGTGAGGTTTATGCCTCTTTATAGGGGAGGCACAGGCACAACACACAACAACTGTGAGGCCTTTTTAATGCCTTAGGTGCAATTAAAGGTATTTCCAAAAATGTTAGGTGGCCTCCTGCTAGAGGTGGAGTTTAGGCAGTGTGTATTTCTCACCCCTTGTATTTTTCTCAGCATTTTCTCTGTAAAATATCACAGTTATGTAGATATAAACATATTTTACATAATGAGTGTATTAATTCCCAAAACTTACAAGCCAAGGAGGAGATGCTCTTGCTTTAACTGTTGTAAAGTGACTTTTTGGAGGTGGATTGAAAGTGACCTTGTTTTCATCCTCTCCTGGAGCACTGGCTACTGATGCAGGGCTGGGCTGTCTGGTTTGCCCAGTGGGTCTTGCTCCAGTTGTGGAGCTCCACTCCTTGTGTGAGTCTGCCCCTGTGAGCCCACCTGTGACCCTGCTCTGTGTCTTATATCTTCTTCCTTTGGTGCCATCTGGGCTGGATTTTCTCTCCTGCCACTCAAGCCATCTTTTGGTTAACCTTGGCTGGTTTTCTCTGAGTTAGTCCCCGTCTCCTGTGACTCATGTTTCACTGCCATTTGGCTTCTTACCATATGCCATTGCCTTGAGTCACTAGTGGATGAATAGGCTCCATCCAAACAAACAGGTTTTTCCTTGGGCTGGATTTTTTAAAGCTGCCCAGACTCGTCCTCCTGTCAGTTGTGGTACCTTTTTGCACATCAACTTTCTGCTTCTTAGTGCTTGACCAGCAGATAAATCCTCTGGTTTCCCACTGCCTCTGCATTATGGTGTCAGCTCTTTCAGCTCCTGAAAAATCCCTTCAAATGAAACCTGGGCTTGTGTGTGCAGCTGCTCCCTCCTCGTGCCTCTTATGGCACTTGATGAATTTTGGCCAGTTTCAGAAAATGAATGGTTTTACTGTTCTGTTGCTCAGTGTGATGCTCTGTTGGGTTGCTGGACGCTCCCTCTGAGATGTGCAGATATGGGAATAGGTGGCCAGACTCTCGCTCTGCCAGGCTGTTTGCTTGGCACCTTCTCCCTGCTCTCCCAGCCTCTGGAAATGTCTCCCTAAGCACATCCCTGTGCTCCTGCTCTGCTGTCACAGCCTCAGAGATCTGTCTCCTGTTTGCTTTGGCTGCATCCCACGTGTTCTCTCCATGATCTCGCTTGGGACCAGCCTGCCTGTCCTGGCTGGGGCTTCCCCCTCCTCTCCTTCCCCCCAGCACAGTCTGTGGCTGTGTTTGCTCTCTCATGGAGCTGCTATTTAGTGCCATTCACCTGGAACGGGATTGCTGCCTCTTCCAAGTGTGCCAGTGGATTCACTGCGAGGCATCTCCAGGGCAGGCACCTAAAGGGTCTCTGTCTGCCCAGTTCTGCCACTGATGCTCTCCTCGGCAGAGTGACCTGTGTCTTCAGTGCTGCTTTTACCATGAGACGATACTGAGAGGGCTGGAGCAGCTCTGCCATGGAGACAGGCTGGGAGATTTGGGGCTGCTCAGCCTGGAGAAGAGAGGGCTCTGGGGAGGGAGACCTGAGAGCCCCTTGCAGTGCCTAAAGGGGCTCCAAGGGAGCTGGAGAGGGACTGGGGACAAGGGATGGAGGGACAGGACAAGGGCAGATGGCTTTGAATTGTCAGAGGGCAGGGTTAGATGGGATACTGGGAAGAAATTCTTTACTCTGAGGGTACTGTCCAATTGCCCAGAGAACCTATGAATGCCCCATCCCTGGAAGTGTTCAAGGCCAGGCTGGACTGGGCTCTGAGCAACCTGGTCTGGTGGAAGGTGGGCCAGGGGAGTTTGAATTAAATGGTCTTTAAGGTCCCTTCCAACCCAAACCATTCTGTGAAGCATTCTATGAAATGGCTCTGACAGTCCTTCACCAGACCTTTGTAAGCTGGATATCCTTTTCTCCAGCTTTGAAAATATTATTTCTATTGGAATATGACATTCATGCTCCGTCTTTTTCCATCCCACCATTCCAGCTCACCATTCGGGTCTCCACTAATGGCTGTCTCCATTCACTGGAGTGAAGGCATTTCCCTGAGCCTAGAAGAGTTTCTCTTGAAAATGTCTTCTGGTGAAGAAAGTTTATTCCTGTGTCCTACAAATGCTCCCTCCCCTATTTGGCAAACTGGTTTGTATTCCTAATTAAACACAGAGCCCAGAGTGTTTTGCTCTGCACTGTGAGTATATTTCCCTTCTCTTTCTCCCTGGTTTTTCTGTAGGATGTGTGAAAAGAGTGGTGTCTCTCTACAGCCTCTTTCTTTCCGAGGTTGCAGAAGTCCCTGAACACTTTTATTGGGTGTTCTAGAGCTCATTAATCCTGGCAGTGGCACATCATCCACTTCTTGTCTCTTTTCCCTCACGCAATAGAAAGAAATTTTACTTTCCTTTTCTCCTCTTTATTTCCCTCCTGGTAAGCTCTGGAGTCAGACTCAGTTCTTGCTTCCATTGCTTGCACAAGTGTTTTCACTCTGGAAACTCGAGTTCCTTGGCAGCCTGAGCCCACAAGGCTGAGTCCGAACTTGTTTTCCTTTGTGAGATGCAATAGTTGGAGCCTTTGCTATCCTTGTGTGTGTGTGACCCCTCAGATGTGTGGCAGATGTGTGAGAGAGGTCCATGTTCTCAGGCCATACACCCTGGCTCACAGGAGAACCAGGGCTCCAAAGCACAGCCCAATTTCCCTGTGTCAGCAGAGATTTGAGAACGAGCCTCGTGGCTCCCTCTGACCTTTTGCAGAAATGGTGCAATTCTTAACGTAGTCTGCAGTGGGAGAGTGCTTTGCCAATTCTTACGACTTTGCTCTTGTTCTGGGCTGAAAGTGTGTGTGGAATGAGCTGTAGTACCTCAGCTGAGGGGCAGGAGCTGATTGTGCACTGAAGTCCAGTGAGATGTCCTGCTCCATGAGTCCAGTGAGATGTCCTGCTCTATGAGATCTGTGAGATGTCCTGCACTATGAATCCAGTGAGATGTCCTGCTCCATCAGTCCTGTGAGGTGTCCTACTCCATGAATCCAGTGAGATGTCCTGCTCCAGCCAGTGCTGACCCCAAGCAGCAGCGCAGGAGGTTGGTTGCTCCATGACCACCATGGCCAGTTCTCTCGTGCCACCTGGTAGCTGTACCAGGAGCTGGTTCAGCTCCCTAAAGGGCAGGGACTCTGCTTCACCAGAGGCTTGTGCAGCACCTTGTGGGTTGCAGGCTGGGTTGGAGCCCTCAGGTGATGATTTAAGTCAATAACTGCAATACCTGTATGCAGGTAAACCAGCCTAAACGATGGCCTGGGTGAATCCTTGCTGTTCATTCCCACTCAGCCATGGGTTATGAGGCATTGTGATCTTCAAAGACTGGTTTGAATTATTCTCCCTCCTTTGCCTTTCTGTGGACAGACCACCTAATCCCCTGGAGATCCCAATCAGCGTGAACAAAGAGTTCTAGGTTTTCTGGGAAATGCTTGGCACAAGGAGGGATTTACTGCTGTGAGATGATTAACATTCTCGAGGTAATTTTAAATTAAATGAAGGAAAGCATAGCATCAAACTGTAGCATTTCCAAGTAATTCCTGCAATGGAATAGCTGTAATGGAATATCATGTCTAGATGTCTGTGACATGTTTGATTTCTTTTAGGCTGGATTTCTAATTTTATTTAACCAGTGCATGAAGTCTTACAGCCAGAGGCTTGAGATGTGCTCTTTTGGAAAAGTATGAATACCTTCTTGGCAATACTTGAGAGGAAAAATTTAGGTAGGTTGTAGTGCACAGGCCAACAATCTTGTCATTTTGCATGTAGAAAATGAGGTCATAAAGATTTTTTTTTCCTGCTGTTTTCAAACAGATTGATGGATGAAATATTATGCAAAATAGCAAATCGGGTTTATAATCTGTATTTTCTGTTTATTGAATATTGAGACATTTGTGAATGATTTAAGGGAAGGAAGGAAATATGAAATGGGGAGAATATGTTTCCAAACACTGGGTTTGCAGTGCTTTTTCTAGGTACTGCTTTCATGGATAATATGCTGTACTTGACTACCATGGTATGTATATGAAATATTTAAATGCTACATTGCTGGTGTGCAACAGCATATGAATCAGTTAGTCTGATTGCATTCATTTTAATTTAGGTTGTGCTGCTCCTGAATGACAGTCATAAAGTCTGCATTGCAACTGCTTTGGAAAATAGTACTTGATTGCTTTCGACTCAACCAACCTGGGCTGCACTGGAAAAACAACCCTGCAAAGAAATGGGCCTTTTCCCAAGAGGTTACTAAAGAATCGTGGATTATGGTAGCAAAATGCAACATGGGATTTATTCTAATACACAGGCAAGAAAACAGTAGGCAGTTGTCCTTCTGAAGCAATCTTTTTTCACACAGTTGTAGAGGTGCATTTTTTCATGGCCCTGGGTCTGGTGTACAAGGAGGGGAGAGCAGGAGAGGCTTCTTAAAGCTCTGCTTTAAAATGGTATGTTGAGAGTTAAAGTGTAAACTCACTTGGACCTAGATAAGACCCTGGGGATCCTCAATAATGAAGAAAATGAGGTGGACAGGAAAAGTAAACACTTGTTTATATAGGAGTGCTAATGTGCCTTTAAAAGCCCAGACTGGAATCCTTATAGAATTGAACAAATACCTTTTTTTTTTTCTTTCTGCTAAGTGAATTGCCTCTTTCTACATAAATAGCTTTGCTTGGTGTTGACTTAAAGCCACCTCATGAGCTTGGCACCCTTGACTCTGCCCTGGCTGCCCCTCCAGCCAGTGATGGATCTCTCTGGGGTTTTGGTGAACCCTCCATGAGCAGAACCCCACCAGGAGAGCAGGGTCAGCTCTGGCTGTGTCATCTCACAGCTTCCCTTACCTCTCACAGCTCTTGTGTCCCAAAGTCCCCCCTTTAAAACAACCCTCATGAGTTTCTTACCACTCACAGGGCTGTGAAGATGATCCCCAGAGGTGTTTCAGTGTTCCTGCCCAGCAGCTGACCAGGAGGATGCTCTCACTGCAGGGTGTGATGGCCACAGCCTGCTTTTCTGCTGCGCTTTGTGAGCAGTTTCAGGGACTTTTTCAATGCCAACAGCTGCAGATGGGAGCAGCTTTAAGAAAAAATGAAGTTAGCTAGACATGGCACAAGGAATTCAGTGAGAACTGACTTTGTGAGGGAAGTGTTTTAGAGAGGAGAGCTGCAACATCGTGTGTTTCACGGCATCCTACTCCGCGTGCAAATTCACCTCTGTATATTTGTGTGCATCCCTGAATATGAATCTGATATTACCCCAAGATGCATTCATACTCCTGCAGCCCTGGTGGGTCACAGCAGGATTTGTGACAGCAGACTGGATTTGTGAAAGGGGCTGGAAATGAATGGGGTCTGCACTCCTGCTTCAGTCAGACACTTGAAATTCTTTTTTTTCCCACTTTTTCTCTTCTTTATTTTTTTTTTCATCAGACTCCAATCAGAAATGCCAAAGTCAGGTCTCCTCAGCTGTCCTGTTTTTCCTTTCAAAGACTGTGCTTACCCTAAGCCTGAGTTTGTCCCCTTTATAGGTAATGTAATGCTGACTTTCATATTTCAACTTCCTACATAATCCTCATCTGCCCTGGGATGCCACACCACACACACATGGCTTGAGAAGTAACTTAAAAGACCATGTTGTATAAACTGGCTAACAATTCTATGCATTTTTTCCCCCATTTTCCTTGCTGTTTAATAAGGAAGCTGCACCAACATCTTCCTTAAACAATATTTTTGTAAACTTCTGTGGCATTTAAGAAAGTATCAAGATTTCCTAACATTCCCCTAAATCTTTGTATTAGCTCTTTTGAAGGTTGAGTGTGTCCCAGGTAGTTTGTTTTCTTCTTGGGAACGTTTATAACACTGGATGCAAAGATGTCAATATTAGAGTGAATTTTAATTAATGAAACACATTGTTTCAGGGTATATCCTTAACTGCTGCTTTAAAAGGAAGCCAAACCCTGCCCAAATGGTGCTGGAATAATGTGTGCAAAGGAGTGAGAGAACTGCTTTAATAAGACCTGTTGGCAGTGCAGAGTCTCCGCTCCTCCGAATCCCAGTTGGGACTTTTCCTCTGGCCTCTGAGTCCCTGCAGATACAGTATTTGCAAACTTAATCAGGAGCAACAGGTTTTTCTCATGACCTATTGTGCAGCCTCCCTTGTGAATGGGCTGTTGTGCCGCTGCATCTGCGGGCGGCTCTGGCTGCTGCATAAAGGGCTCAGGGCTGCCCTTCTGCCCCTCTGTATTTCACACTGGTGCCTAGAAATGGCACTACACATCCCTGCTTTCAAGTGACACCCAATGGTTCATTTTCTCCTCTATTCACGGAGGATTTAATTGCCCTGCACATCAAAAAGCGGAATGTCCCCCAATTACCATCCTCCTCCCTAGAAAGCAGCCTATCTTGGGATGTGTGCCAAGAGGAGAATGGAAGTGCCCAAACACAGGCCAGAGGAGCCAGGGAAAATAAAAAGAAACTGGCACAGACAAGCAGGTGTTAAAGCATCTTTTTATTTTATTTTATTTTATTTTATTTTATTTTATTTTATTTTATTTTATTTTATTTTATTTTTTAATGTGCACCTCCATCTGTGAATGTCTGCAGAATGTTTCTTGTGCCCTTCTATCCCTGCAAAACTGGGAGATCTTTAAAGTCCCCTCCAGCCAAACCATTCTGAGATGCTCTGCACAGTATTACTTACAACTTTTATGCAGGGTTTTCTTTTTTTTTGAAAGGTGCTAAGTGCCCTTGCCATAAAAATACAGTTTCTGTCCAACTCCTGCAGCCTCAGCTCTTTGTCAGTTATAAAGAATTATTTGATGAAGGAATCAGGTCAAACACACACTGTGTCAAGAACTGGGATTTCTGTGAAAAAGTAGCTTTCAGGTTGCTGTGGGGTTCTTGAGTACAACTATCAAATATCTTACAGACAAATAAACCTAATTTTTTTCACCAAAAGGCACCTATTTCAACCTATCCTGGAAATTCAAACTCTCAGAATTCTATGTTGTTTCTTCCTCTTCATCCCCCTTTCTTCCTGGATTTCTTTGGTACTTGTTTAACACACCTACTAGAGGATGAAACTCTCTTTTTTTTTGTCACTAGTAGAGTTGTTGTAATACAAATAAAATAAAGGGGACTGCATTCCTATGGTATGGGAAGCTCCCTGAGTGTTTGCAAAGGCTTCCCCTTCCAGCTTTGCTGCAATGCAGATCTCAGCCAGAAGTGCTGGTTTTAAAAGTTTGTCATCTCATACAGGAGTCAGGAAACTTTGTAGGCTGATTATAGAGATATGTCTTCAAAGGGAACTAGGAATTTAGAGAAGACTTCACTGGAGCTGCACATCAAGGTGAAGAATGTGCTTGAATTAATAAGTGATGAGGAAATTATTCTAACTCCCTAGAGGTTGCCTAGATAGGAGAGTCTGGGAAAAAAACTGGCAGTGACTTGAAACCTTTCCAAAGAGACTTCCAGACATGAAAATTGACTTCTGGTCACATCCTGCAAACCAAACCCTTCCCAGGATGCCTTGGAAATGCTTTGCCTGGCGGATGGCACCGACTCTCCAGGGAACTGGCAAAGAGCAGGGGTAGCTGAGTAGATCCAAAAAGTGGCAATTTGGACCATGCCATGGCTGGGGCTCCCAAAAATTCAGCCTAAGAAAGACTCAGTCTTCACCTCTGTCCCTTCTTCGATTTTATGATTCTATGATTCTTCTCACCCTGCCTTGCCACAACACTGCTGCCACAGCCTCTCTGAGGCTACATTTATTTTATTTTATTTTTGATGTGTGGATTAAAACCAGCCTGTGCACAAGCTGCATCTCCAGGCTCCAATCCTGGCAATCCTTAATCATGTTGAGTGCATGAATAGCATCCTTCAGGGAACTGCTGCTGTTTATGTGCTGCAGGTTAAGCCCAGGCACCAAGGCAGTCGATATTAGGCCTTCTGGGGATTTTTTTGTGCATGTATATGTGGCAATTTCGAGTGTCTGTCTATAAATTAAGAGATTAAAAGTGAAGCAAATGGAGAGAGACAGAAGTGTTTTTGCGTTTCCCCCGGATGGAGGGAAGCACGAGGAGACGGGACTTTGGTGAAGACTGTTTAAGCAGCTGGAAAAAATGCCATTTGTCAGAGAATTACGATAGTCTAGTCTAGACAAGACGAGTGCCTGTTTCCAAATCCTCCAAAATTAATGTGTGCTGCAACTTGGAAACATAATTCAGCTTCTGACAGAGATTTCTGTTGCATTAGTCTGAGTACACACACATAGGCAGCAGCACATGCACACGCAGAGGGGAAATTCCATTCGGTTTACCTTGTGGGTTTGTCCCCCATGGTTTGTGACTATCAGTCACTAGGGCCACAAACAGAGCAGGATGTTTGCAAATGCCTGGGTTGGGATAGTGGAAAGCCTTTTTCTCCCCTTGGCATCAGCTAAAAAACCCACTGTCAGTCAGAGCTGGATTGCAGACAAGCAGGGGGCAAGATGAGACATCACCTCACTGGGCTGTGTGAACAGGCAAGTGTAGCTGGAGATCATCTTCATAAAGAGGATGGCCAAAGTCAAATTTAAACAACCTTCTGGATTTTTTTAATATATATATTTTTTCCTTGCTACTTTTGCATGTTGGACCCCCCTGCCCCTTCTCCTCCCTCCTCCTCCTTGTCTTGAGAAGGAGAGGCTGATGGACCGTGCATGCTGCTGCAGGAGGTTGGACTTCACTGGGGTACAACCCTGGCCAAACACTCACACAAATACTGCCTAATTTATCATATCATCAGTATCTAATGTCTACACTAAGGAATCTGTTCCCTCTTGCTTCTGAGCACAAGACAACCATCTGTTTATTGTCTCAGAAAAAAAAACCCAAAAAACTTGTATGCTTTTATAGGTGTAATAAAACACAATTTCACTGTCTGCGAGGGGTTATGGCCCTTATTTGTAAGCACTGAGAAGACTTGGAGGCTTCACCTCCACCATCCCCTGTTGCTGTCAGCTCCTCTCAGGCTGTCCTGACCTGTTTCATTAAAAGCTGTTCCCCAAGCATGGTGTTTGACGACAGATTTTCCCTGCTAGCCTTGGGTTTCATTGCTGGTCTTTGCCCTTCCAGCATCTGGGAGCAGCATAGGGAGCATATGTTCCTATAATTTATTTATATTTAGGCAAAGTGTGGGGTGGGTTGTGCAATGCTGAATTCCCCTCTCGAAGGCTGTTTCCTTGATGTGTCAGCACAGAGTTTTCAGAGCTTTAGTGTTTCCTGGAGTAAAGACTTGATTCACTGTTGTGTCATACCATGGATCCCCCAATAGACTCAGAGATGATATTTTTAGTTTCAAACGAGGGTTCTGATGCTGTGCAAGGCTCAGAAAACTTCTCTTTCTCTTTCCCCAAGCACCTCTTTATATCTTTGTCTTTTGGATCTTGTTTTCTTGTGGAGACCAAGGTCAATACTCTTCAAAATAAAATTGGATGGCATAATTATTGTTCCGGCTCAGTTAAAAGCTTGAATGTTTCCATATTAATGCCTGTCATTCTCTTATTTTGAATGACAGTGCTTCTGACTGGGAGCTGCCAAGGACATTAAAGATGCATGAGTAAAAACACGGTATTTTGTTAAGCCAGTCCATCTGAATGTCTTAGAAATATGTGTTCATATCACATCAAAACTGCCAGCAATGGCAGGGCTTTTCCTCTGCAGAAAGGGGGCCTTGTAAATAGTTGTATTCATTGGAGTTAAAATTAGGTTTCTGCGGTGCTGACACGCAGCCAGCTTTTCCCACAGGGCAATTTATGTTTAAAATAAATAAAAAAGGTGCCCTAAAATAGTAACATGCATATGACATGTTTTGTGAACTTGAGAGTCCATTTGGACTAAAGCTTTCTTTGTATTTCTTTCGTCCATGGTGCCTTAAAGGAACTCCATGGCAGAAAGCAAATGTGCCTTTCTAACACACAGGCTGTGCAACATTTGCCTCCAATTTGAGCTTCTATAGGTGTATTCTGTGAGGTTATAGTTGGAGAAAAGTCATTAAATTCTTCCTGCAGCCACTGATCTGGGAGAGCTTGCCCAGTACTTGGACCATGAAGACACCCTCTGTTCTCCCACTGTGTTGTTTGGATTTAAAAACTTGAAATAGGATTCAGATGGATGTCAGTGTCTTATTTTTTTAAGAGAAAACCGTGAACTTTATGCATTGACCAGTATTTATGTGCATCACTGAACAAATAAACAGGACTTAGCGTTGAAAATCATGGTTTCCTTATTTTTGTTCCATTTGTGCCCCTCCAAAGGCAGAAGTCTCATTTCTCCACAGAACTGCCCACTTGGGTAACACCTCCTTCCCAGGGCCAGAAATAAATGCTGGACTTTCTCCCAGGAAGGCATTGTTCATTTTACCTCTCTGTTCTGCTCCTGGCACAGCCCCACAGTGCTTTGGAGCATGGACTGCCAGGGCACCTCTGGAGTCCTGGGGAACACAGAGACTCCCATATCAACTCTGTCAGTATGAAACATCTTATAGAAAAAAAATTTAAAATTTCCTGATTCAGTTAAATCCAGGAAGGGAGATGTGGTGGTGTTGACTTTCCAAAGGAATTAGGATGCACTTGCTGATTCCTCCACCCTCCTCTGCTTTTGGTTTGCCAAATGGTCTCACACAAGTCACAGGTGGATGATTATTTTGATTTCTTTTGGAAAGGTCTTGTGCAAATTGATGGGAAAAGTGACTTGGGGCTCAGGTATTATTATCACATGGGTAATTTGTCCATCCTACTGAGCCCTTCAAGGGGATGAAATACCAATACTTGTATCTTTTGGCTTTGTGCAAGATTTGTTATCCCCGAAAGCTACCTACTCACTCTCAGTCCCAGATGGTGTTGCTGTCCCTGCAAATGAGTTACAAGTAAAATGAGCCCCCACACATGCACACTGTGTTGTTTGATTTTGCAGGGAGTAAAACGTACCAAACGAGGTTAGACCTCAAGCCTTGATTTTTTGGTTCCTGCTAAAATCCCCACCTGATTCCCTCCTACAGCAAGTTTCCCTGAGCAAAGTGCAGCCAAGGTGGAGTCTTAAAGATGGTCATAAATCAACCCAGATACAATACAAGCTCTCTTTCTGACACCTCCCGTAAGCCCCTTGTGAACTCCACTGGGTTAATTTGCAATGTACCACAGCTTAAAAAACAAAATCCCCATTTGGAGGGCAACGTTACTGAGGAGTTATTCACAAAGATCGGTCACCCAGAAAAAAACACACATCAAAGGGAAACCTTGACATGGGATCTATGTTACCAACAATTATAAAATGAATGCATGATGCTTTATTATCGAGGAAACTTCATGAACTCTGTGATGGTATCGTAAGGCAGAATAACTAACTGCAGTGGTTAAATCTCCTTCCAGCAGTGGTCTAGATCATGAAGTTATGGGTGCAGTGATAGATGTCTTCTGTTCTCCGGTCTCGCTTTGGCTCAGAAGAAATACCTTCCATTCTCTACCTCCCACTTTTTTTTTGTTTTTCATTAGCATCCTGTTAAAGGGAGCCAAGGCGTATGAGAAGCAGCATGTTTTGTTTCTTAGCATGCAAACCCCAGCTTATCTAAGAGATTTCTATTTATCTTGTAGACTACACCTAAATTTTGTTCATTTTATTTGAGGTTTCAGTAGATCAAGAGCCTCTACATCCAGGTAGCCAAGGGGGAATACAGAATGGGTATATAAAGACGTACTGAAGAAGTAGGATCAATAAACTGCAATGAAGATGCACTGAGAGTCCCTTGCAAACTACTGAAATCTGTGACTGTTTTGTCCTGTCAGATTTTGCACAGCCTTTAAAGGGTTTGCTCTAAAAACTGAACTACTCCACATTGGATTCAATTAATGGCAGCGAATAAATGTGAATACTTGAACAAGGCGTTGTCCACTCCTTTATTTTAAAGCTTTGTCTATGGCAAAGTCTCTCTGCATCTTGAGTGGAGCAAATGAAGCACTCTGCCTTTTTCCTTTTTCTTTTCTGCAGGGTATGACAGCTAAACTAACATTTCTGCCTGCCAACATCTCTTGCAGTGTGAAACTGAATTGAGGGCAAGAAAGAACAGTACAGAGTCTGAAAAGCAAGTTTTTTAAAAACATTTTAGGTGTGTAGAAAGACCTGTTTCTGTTTGCGTTGCACAAAGCTTGTGGGGAGGGCTCTGAAAGTTCCCCCTGTTTGCTTTGGCACGTACAGCAGGAACACCACTGAGCATCTGCCATGGGGCTTCCTCTGAGCGAGGGGCTTGGGGGGGAGAATTGAAGGGACTGGGGGTAAACTTGGATTTAGCCAGCTGGTTGACTTTTTTTCTTTCTTTCTTTCATTTATTTGTTGAAGAAAACGGAGTTTGATCGGGTTCTTGGGCCAAGCCTGGGTTTCAGCGTGGCTGGGTGGGTCGGGGACTGGAGCCTGCGTGGCGGGTCGTCCCTGCTCTCCTGGCACTTCCAGCACAGGCAGAAAAGCCTTTCCCTTCCACACACAACCTCCTGCTTCCCCAGTGCCAGTAAAAATAAGAGAACGGCATGGCTTGAATAGCAGACCTCCCTCAAAATAACTCTGTGGTCACGAGCTGAGGGCAGAAACTGTTCCTTCTCCGCAGCATAGGGGAGATAAATGATTTGCACAATTATTTCTTTCCCCTGCCCCCTTTTTGCAAAAAAAGGGGTCAGATTTTTGAGCGGTTTCCTCCAAGGAAGTGTATGAGAGCTATTAAATACATATTTCTCTTGGAAATATCACTGGAGCCTCCTTTTCCTTGCGCTGGAGAAGTGTATTAAAATATTTTCACTGAATGGAACTTCATTGTAGTATTTTATCGGGTGGCTCTGCTCGGTCTTATCTATTCTTTGTCACTTCTAGATGAAGTGATTCCTCTGGCAACAAATAGTCTTTCCTAATCACACAATCCAACCTGGGAATTTTTCTAATTGGCCCCACAACATACCTCAGTAGGGAAAATCTGAGGAATGCTGAGGCGCTTTTGCTCATCCCCACTCACTGCCCCGCCAAGATTAAAGTCCTTTTTCTCACCACAAACCCCTGACCCCTTCGCTTTCTGGGAGCTCAGCATCCTCTAGATGGCCCTTAGGCACAGCTTAGGCAGGATATGTGCACCGAGAGTAAGAATAGGCTTTCCTGCTGTGAAGGTCTTATGGATTCTGTGAAATCCCAGAGGGATTCAAGGAAATCTGCATCAAAATGCAGTGTTTGGTACAGGTCTTTGCACTGAGCTGGTACACAAAAGGTAACGGAAACTAAATGTGTCAGGCATCATCTTTCTAATCCAATGTGGGGGCTGTTTAATCTCTTTCAAAGGATGTCTTAAGGACTCCCAGTGTCTTCATTGAGCGCTGGGCTTTCACCACTGCCTGGCTGGGGGCTGGGGGTGCTGGGGCTCTGGTGGCCACTGCTCCATCCACATCCCCCTGGGCTGAGCCTTAATTAACACATAGAGGCACGTCTGCTGCTAACCCACCCCTGCCGCTGCTTCAGCCTGGCCAGGAGACCATGGTACTGGGGCTGGAGGAAGAGCCTGTAATCCTATAAACAGCTTGTTGAGGCGCAGGGGGAGAGAACTGGGAATTCACACACTCTCTGTCTCAAATAGGAGAAGCAGAAAAGCCCTTAGACCTGACAGAGACAGGGCAGAAAGTGTCAGCCCATCCCACTTAATGCCACAGTGATGCATTAAGCTTTCCCAGGCGTTTCACCTGAGCTTTGCCTCCTTCAGAGTCCCCTGGCTCAGACACCAAGCTCAAGACTCAAAATTCAGTTTATTTTTTTTCCCCATGCAAATGTCAGTCTCCTAAGCCAGCTTTGGGAAGCTAAATGCCATGGGAAAGTAGAACGGTGAATCGGTGTGGGGGGAAATCTGTGCTGAATAATAATTAAGCCTTATGGTCCCCAAAGCTGTAGCTGCTGGTGGCTTCTGGAGGAGTATCAGGCTTGTTCTGTTATCACAGTCCTGGAATGGTGTGTGTTTGACATAGTCCCACATTCTGCCTTGGGCAGGGACACTTTCCTCTAGACCAGGGTACTCAAAGCCCCATCCAACCTGGTTTTGAATGTTCCCAGGGATGGGGCATCCACAGCTTCTCTGGGCAACCTGTGCCAGGGCCTGCCCACCCTCACTGCACAAAACTTCTTCCTAATATCTGATGTAAATCAACCCTCTGTCAGTTTGAAGCCATTCCCTCTTGTCCTATGACTGGTTATGTACCTTTATCCAAATTCCATCCTCAGCTTTCTTGTTATGCTATGTTATGTTGTGTTATGTTATGTTATGTTACATTATGTTATGTTATATGTTATGTTATGGAACATGGGAAAGAGAAAAGTCTGGATTCTTCTAAGACTCAGTGTGGCATTAACCACATAATAAAATAAGAGTAATATGCCAGGAAGAAAATGGTTGCATAGAACAAGGAAAAATGGATGAGAAATGAAGAATTGGTACGGGCAGTCCAAACTTTTATTGATCTTTGCCTGCTTGTGCAGTTCCACAATAGTACCTTTTGGCTAATTTGAGAAGCATAAATTGTGAGAATAGAGAATAAAAATAAAGATCACAAGGAAAAATAATGAGAATAATGAATAAATCAAGTACTCAGAGGGCATCTTTATTACAAAATCCTGAGTAAGCCTAGAAGAAAATCTGAATACTTAACATGTTAAAAATCAGCAAATGGCACACCATTCAGAGCAGAGTACACATCCTGCACAGAGATGTGTTCTGTACACAGAGCTGGCTGTACTGGTTGTGACTCAGTTGAGTTATATTATGTCTCTGTATAAAGTTCTATAGACTTTGCAAAGACACAAAAGAAAGGGAGAGGTAGGAGAAAAATGTAGAATCCCTTTCCTTTAATCCACCTTTCAATATCTGGCTTAGCTACAGTGTAGGTACTAACAAAAGAACAGTTTGCATTTATTAACAGAACACTAAAACTTGTATATAAATATCTAGAGAAAGAAGAAAAACTTAACACTGGTGAAACCAGTCAAGCTCTCTCTCTCCTTGTTGGCACTGGGATCTTCAGTTTTTGTTGCTTAACAGGTCTGCAGCTCTGCCCTGGCCCAAAGGAGCTGCATCTTGCCAGGGTATTGCCCACCATCACCATGCTGATGCTATGATGGTAGGTACCACCAGGAATGCCCAGCTGGAAGAGGCTGAAGCTGTTCCTGTTGGAACCAGCATGTCCATAAAGCCATATATCAATAATTATTTGCAGATTGACACCCTGGGAACAAATTGTGGATTTTAAATTTCACTCAATGCATTGGCACTGGTCTTCCCCACTCGAGGGTAGAGGCCCCAGGGTTTACTAGCAGGGCTTTTAATTACCTTAATATATTCTCAGTTGATGACAGGCAACTGAAACACACAATGTATTGCCCTTCTATAGCTCTTCTGGCATTTTCGGGTGGTATTGTCTGGTCAGAGCTGGTTGAAAAAACTCAGTGGCAAAAGAAAATGTGAAAATACATTGAGCATTTAAAAAAACTCCAGACTTTCACGAAAATGTAGCTATCTCTTCATTTATTTGTTTTAAATAGCTCTTTCATGTGTTGGGACAAAGGGACATTGTATTAATAGTGAAGTGTGAAATGTTTTTCTTGTTTGCTTGGGACAACAACTGGGAATACATGGATTTGCCTATTCACGCTTTATTGTTATGACAGCATTTTTTCACAAAGTATTTGAAAGCCAGTGCTGTGAAAGGAATAAAGTTGGCTGCAAATCTGGAGGAGTTTCATGCTTTTGTTTTAAGCTTGCGTGTACGAGCTTTGTCAAAAGTGTGAGCCTTTCATCCGTGGTGTCTGCCTGATTCAAGGGTTCTTTTCTTGTTCAAATATCCTTTAGTAAAACCCATTTGACTGAAAGGCTGTGCAAACACTGGCTGGCTATGATAAGAGTCCTACATGAAATCTTTAACATGCTTTGTCAGCATGAGGTTTTTTAGCTGTGTGCCCCAGTAAATATTCCCCTCCCCTTCCCCCTCAGTAAGTCTATTTTCTTGAAGTGCATTTCTCATTTATAATTGCTGTGAATTTGTGATGAATTTATGACAGTAAACCATTATGCTTTAGGTGAAATGCTAATCAATTCTGGATGAGTGTTACTTGAAAAACAGTGCCCTAGTCCAAGCTGTGATACTAAAACAAGCAGCCCCAAAACTCAGGTCCCAGCCATGGCTGAGTTTGCTCTGGGTCCATTTTCTCTGTCTCTCTTTCCTAAGTGAGCTGCCTGCCAAGCTTTCTTTAGCACCAAAATGCTCAAAGGCTTCATAAGGAATCTAATCCTGTGACTTTGTTAGGCACAGGAAAGGTGCTAGAGGAGAATGCATTGATCAGCTTAATCAAAGTCAAAATACGTAGTCTTTCTTTCAAATGTGGTTGTCACACGTGAGTACCTCATCACATGGGCAGGAGCTGAGAACAGAAGGGTTCATCTAAACCCTGGAACATCTCTGAAACATCCAAGAGAGATGCTGAAAAAGCAGCTGTTTGTCCTGTACCAAACAACTCGTACCATGCACTACACAACCTGTTTTCTCTAGCTGGTTTGGTTCTGCAATGGCTTTTTGGGAAGAACAAGGTAAAAAACTTGCATTTGAAAAACTCTCTGTTTCACTTCTGTTCATTCCTATGTTGCTGTTTTAAGGGCTGAGCTTTCCCAGCTCACCTTTGCTTTTCTTGGTAAAAGCCTACATTGGCATGCAGCTCCAAGACAGGAAAATGGAGACATTTTACCACATGCCTCTGCTAAACACAACTAATAACATGCTGGGTATTTTTCACTCCACCCAAGCTGCATAATTGTTCACCATATGAAATGAAGTTAATTCTGTGCAATGTTTTGATGAGTAATTTTAATCAGGGTTGTGAAGAAACTGCTCTCAAGTCTGGAAATGTAAGTGCTTCCTGTAGTAAACAAATCTTGTGGTTTTAGCATTTCACTTAATTTGGTTTTTCAGACGACAGAACATGTTCCTTCTCTTGCCCTATGGTCTTCCAGGCTTGGGAGTAATCTTTTAGCCCAATTTATTTTGCTCCTCCCTTAAACCAGTTACAGAGACAAGAGAAGATGTAGTTCTCACCTTTGACAAGTTAGAGGTCTTGACTGTGGCTTCTTTTCCCTGCCTTTCATGCAGTGAGTCTGCTGGGATGGCCTCTGACAGGGAGTGGCTCCTTTGCAGAGTGCCCAGTGCATCATTTTCAGAAGAACACGCAGGGAAATGGGTGAGTGTGAGTTGGTTTGACACATTTCAGCACAAGGCAATGACTGCAGGCACCTGGAGCCAAGGGGATCTACCAAGGAAGTCTCTTGGCTTCTGGCAGCAGCTTCCAGGAGGAATTTGGTCCATGGGTCTTAAGCAATAGGTATTGCATGTCCTAAGATCTTGGGTGCTTTCAAGTCTCCTAAATACCCAAGCTTTGTTCCATCCAACCTTTGAAAGCAGGAGGAACGTGCAAAATGAGTAGTTGGTGAAAATACTTCTGTTGCATTGCAGTTAACAAAGGAGTTGTTAGGATTTGGGATGGAAGAGCCTGATCTGATTCTTGGGCTGTCCCAACCAATCTGTGGCTAAAAAAAGGCCAAGGTACTTAGTTATCCAAAGCAAGTATAAAACAGAAATTCAAAATTTAAGATTTTCATTTGCTCTGTATGTTATCCACAAGCAAATGAAATGTGTCATAGCTTCTGCAAGAAGTGCAAGAATATATTAAGGAAAAAAAATCCCCAGGCTGCCTGGATATTGATTTATTATAGTCATGTTATAGTTTCAAACTCCCCATCCCTCCAGGCTCCTGTGGGCTGCTGCCAGGCAATGGATCAGTGTGGATATAGGGTATGTATTTGTGTGAACACCCAACACAGGTCACAGATACAACCCTTGGAAGCAGATCTCCTGAGAAAATGGGAATGGTTGCAAATCAGCAAGTCACGTTTTAAAAATGCCCTCCAATATTTCCACAGGATTCTTTCATTTTATGAATTTTTCATTGAGAATCTTGTTTCCCAGAATGTTTCCAGTGAGGAAATACAAACAGGGAAGTTGTGGTCATTTTAATATATATGTAAATAGGAAGATGGTGACGTTAAGCAGAGGTTATTAACATTTAGCAATACTCCACCATTTGCTATTGGTAAGCACCATTTCACACCCCAGTTGGAAGTTTAAAGTACTGGTCCCATGAGCTATCCCGTCTCCCTCTTTTATTAAATTCTTTGTCATGGATTTGTCCTTTGCCAAACACATCACCCACTATTTCCAAACTGAGAATCTCCAGATGTTAATTTTTTTTGCTAAGGCAGATTTAATGTTCCCCCTGAAAAATACCATGGCAAACAAAGGATGAATGCTGTTACAGAAGTGACAGGTTTCTTTTCTTGGCATGTATTCAACAGGCTGAGAGTGCAGGGAGTGCCTGCTGAAGTTCATGGTTCCTGAATTGCAAGAAATGTCTTTTCATCCCACACTGCAGCAAACAGGGATGTGCAGCTTTGGCTGCTCTGCAGCATCCGTGGTGGAGGCTGCACCCTGATGAGGGCAATGGGCAAGAAACCATCCTACCTCTCTCTGTGAACCATTCATTGCATGAAATTCCCTCAAGTTTTAAGAGTATTTCAGCCTTCACTTGCTAAGAAAGACCATCTATGAAGATCTGACCTGATGCATCACACTGACCTCCAGCAGCAGCACAGCCCCAGACTCTGAAATGCTCCACCTGCCTCTCCACCAGCCACAGGGTAGTGAGGAAAAACGGTTTAAAGGGCTTCATCTTCTAATCATTGGACTTTATACCTTAAAGCACTTCCCTGTAGCAATCACTGTCCCCACTTGTGCAGCATCTGCTGTGTGGTGGTGCTCTTGCTGTGGCATCCCCCTCCACTTGGGAGGAAGAATTGCACTGCTCCAGTTTCACAGAAAACCCCTGAAAAGGAGAATTAAACGGCTTGTCTCAGTGGGGCAGAGGTGAATTCTGAACTTTGGTCTCACAAGACCCTCACCAGCATCATAACTCCTTTCCCTTGTTCCAAAGGTTTCTGCTAAATAAGCTCAAATGGACATTATCTTGAGGGTTTGCAGTCGCTTCTGCTTGGCCCAGAAAATGCTCCTGCCTGGCTGGGTGAGGCTGGGGAAGGTTCCCCATGTGATTGCTGTTGGTGCAGTGCTGAGTAGGGATTTTTGTCACATCTGAAGCCCTTGTCAAATGCTCAACACCATGACTTGGGACATGGAGGTTGCATAAGAAGTGATTGGTCTGCAAGGGAGCCCCAGGCATGCCACTGCCAAGGTGAGTGGTGTGTGCAAAATGCATGTAACAGAGCATATAATATTGATTATCTATGACCTGGGTGATTTCACAGATTATTTGGGCACTACATTTTGTTCCCTAAGCTGTTTAAGGAGATACTGCACATCCATTAAAAACTCCCTTATAGCTCAGCCTTTCCTTGCCCTTCACTGCAGAAACATACCTGGGTTTTATCCACCTCCTCTCACAAGCATTGCCCAATACTGCCCTTCCCTGGGTTTAACCTGATTTATTTCTTACTACCTGAAAGACTGATTTCTTCATTCAGCCTGTGTCTTTTATCACCAGCATTCCCTTTGGTTCTGTTAATAAGACAATTAGAGTAAAACAGTGGATTTGATAATATTTTAATATACTGGATTTTTAAGCATTAAGTATCTCCACTTCCATTTCCTACAGACAAAGCAGATTTTGATTCTGTCTGCAATGAGGGGTTTTAAATCTGGTGAAGCTTCAAGATGTCCATTAAGTGAACCCTTTGATCTTCTTCCTCTTCCTTTGCAAGTAACCTTCAGAGCAAGCCCAAGAAGCTGAGCTGGAGGACATAAGTCTGGCTGCCTCATTTCTGTGCACAGACAGTGGCTCAACACCTGTGACACACAGCTAGGGATGGATTCCACATATTGTAGCACTCACTCCCCTGCCGGCGTGGGGACAGAACAGATTGTCAGCTTCTGCTGCAGCCATCTAATAACCCACCATCTGCTTTCCATTTTTAATTTAGACATGAGCAATAGACCTGAGTAGAAACTGTGGTTCCAGAGCCCGTGAGGAGCGCTAGGAATTCTTCTGAGTTTAATAATTAAATAAACAAAAAGAATTATTCAATGTCTTAGCAGAAATCAGCCGAGCTGTGCACGTGCCTGCATGTCGTTACCTCCCTCGCTCCGGCCCCGGTGCTGTCAGGGCTTGTTCCTTGTCACATCTCAAGTCTCTACCAAAATTTCTGCAGGGCAGGGACTGTGTATGTTTGCCTGGCAATGTATCTATGGGAATAATGACAAATACTAATGGCATTAACAGCAAGTGTGAAAGGTAATTTGGAAACTGGAGTTAATTTTGAAGTTTGGCTCTTCCGTTCATCCTGAGTAATCAGGCAGAAAATGGGGAGAAGAAAGAAACGTGTCATTAAATGTAATTAAAATTAGGATTTGAAATTAGAAATGTCACCAAAGCCATAATGGGTATCAAAGAAATAGCCAATGAAAGATTAAGAAGGACCACTCCTTCTCCTGATTCATGTCAGAATGTGGTTTATTTTTTGCCCTACAGCCTCAGTCATCCCTTCCAACTCAGCATATTCTGGGATTCTGAGATTCTCCTCTTAAGCTCTGTTAATGCATTCCTAACCTGCCCGCTGGCAGCCCAGGATACCTGTCTACTTGGAAAACTGAAGAAGCACTGATATAAGAGAATAATACTATCAAAATACAGAATTTCGGTTTGAGGGTGAGGCTTTCCAGTGACTGTCTCAAGCTACTGAGGACTGAAGAGTCGTCAGAACTAAGATCCAAAAAGGATCCTAAAAGACCTTTGCCTTCATCTGAAATGGTAGTGTCAACAGGGGAGAGAGGAAAGGGAAAAATCTATCCTCGTGGTGGATGTCATTTGAAGACTGAAATAGCTGAGTGAGCTGATGTGGCTCCATGGACTTGAGTGGCATCAACTTGCTCCATGCAAACTGGAAATGATTGCTGGAGATGCAACTCCTGTGGTAAATGTTGGACTTCACCTTCACCTTGATACCAGTTCCTCCAAATTGGTATCAAATGAAACCACTGCAGACTACAGACTTTGATTCTAGAATTAATTGTGTTGAGTGGGTTTCACAGCAAATAAGCCTGGAGAATCTGAGGGCTGGGGAATGTTAGCCCAACTTCTCTGTTTCCAGGAGTCTAACATTGGTTTAGATTGGATATTGGGAAGAAATTGTTCCCTGTGAGGGTGGGCAGGCCCTGGCACAGGATGCCCAGAGAAGCTGTGGCTGCCCCTGAATCCCTGGAAGTGTCCAAGGCCAGGTTGGACAGGGCTTGGAGCCCCCTGGGCTGGTGGGAGGTGTCCCTGCCCATGGCAGGGGGTTGGAATAAGATGGGCTTTAAAGTCCCTTCCAACCCAAACCTCTCTGTGGTTCTGTGATTCTATAAGGGATTCATTGGTGATGTCAGAGGGCTGAAAAGCAGTTATGAGATGAACAGGTGAATCTCTCCACAAGGAAAGGGCCAGTCCTTTGCTCCCCAAACACAGGGCATGTATTTACTGTTCTGGGTCTATGGCACTCAGCTTTTGTTGTTCTGTTTCAAGTCTGTGGAGCCAAATGCTACCTTGGGATTTTCAGCAGCATCTCAGGCAGTGCTCAGTAAAGACGTGGATGACACCAAATGGGGCAGACCTTCCAAAGGACAGTGTCCTTGACACCACTGCAGGGACTTCTGCCACATGCTGCTCTTCTCCTTGGGAGAGCAAACGGGGCAGAAGCCACATTCCCACGGAGTGGAGCCAGGCTGTAGAGGTGAAGCAGAGCTGGATTTGCTGCAGTGAAGGCTGCTCGTGGGTGAAGTCAGCTGGAGCTGCATGGCTGGATGCTGGCAGAGAGATGAGAGATGTCTCTCCCCCTCTGGCATAATTAATAGCTTTATCTGTTTTGTTTTCCCCTGACATGCCAGCATGGTGAACAAGCTAACAGCACTCATCTAGTGTGTGTGCCAGCAGGGAAGGGGAGTGGAGCAGCAGAACTGCTGAGAGTCACAGGGAAATTATATGAGGCCGGGGCAGACTTCCCTCTAGGTCTTACCCAGGTTTTAAAACCTGGAATGTAGCCTTGGAGTTGATTAGAGAGAGATTCTACCTTCCTCCAGCTCCAGCCCTGCCCATGAGACAAAATCTGAGCTGTTGAGTTGAAGGGACTGCTGTCACCCTGGTGCCTCTGGTGTTATTCCCCCCAGGAGAACAACCATGTGGCTCTCTGCAGGGTGAGAGAGGATCTGGGCATTGAGTTCAGGCTTGGCCCTCTGAATGGAAAGGCTGAGCTCTGCACTCCACTGAGTGAAGCTCCTCACAGCTTTCTGCCCAGAAGTTCTGTCTCCTCTGCCAACCCTCAGCCGTGCCCAGCCTTCCCAGAACGGCATGAAAAACCATCCTGCTTTGTGCTCCTGATTGCAAGGAGCGCAGAATTAGGGTTAGATTAGGTGGGTATTGCCCTGGTCCAGTCCTGGAAAAGCTGGTTGATAAGACTACACCACTGAAAATATCTCCCATGGAGATGATCCTGCAGAGCTCATCTAATGTGAAGGAAACAGCTTTTGTCTGAGTGTCCCAGGCCAGAAGCAAAAAGGGATTTTATACATTTAAAAAACACCCCAAAAAACCATTTCAGGTTCTGCCTGACTGTTGCAACCATCGTATTATTTGCTGCATCATTCTTCCCCCTCTGTTGGGAGGGACTGGAGGGCAGCCCTGCTGTTTAATCACTTGCCTTTACTGCTCACTTGTGGCTAATACTCGCTCCTCAGCATGGCAAGTGGAATGCAGTAGCACTGCTTTGCATTACCGCCCTGGAGCTGAGAACCAGGCCAATATCATCAAAATTCAAGGCATTCCTTTCCCAAACTCACTTTACATGGAAAAGTACCCTTAACTCTCCCTAGCCCTGAATACCAGGCTTGAGGGCCTCTTTACCTGCCAATGATGCTGGGCAAGCTTACAGCCCAGATAAATCACAGGCAGCTGGGGAATGGGTGGAGGCTCTCCTTTCACCACTTGAAAGGCAACTTTTAAAAGTTGGTTGGAACTCAGCCTTTAATTTTGCACCCACAGATTTGAACCTATAATCAGATGTGAGCCTGGATCTGCAGATCTCATCTGCTGCAGCACCAACACCACCTCTTGCATGCTGCCTGCCTAATCCAAAGGAACAGTTAGGTAATTAAAGGTCTGAGTGTATTTAGCTTTTCCCACCTCTAGTTATGAGCAGGGCATTAGAAGGCATTGGGTCCTCTGCACAAACCCTGGGTAAGCAGATTCCTGTCCTCCTTATCTCCTGGTCATTCATTCTGTATCTGTAAGTGCTTCCTGTATCTTCCCCATTTATCAGGGCTGCTTTCCTAAGAGAAGCCCTCTGACATACAGCTCCAAATGGAATTATCACTACCCTTATTGCTGTTGTTATTAACATTATACAAATCCCCCAAACCCACGCACTTCCCGAAGTGAGATTTCACTTGGTGGGAATTCTGTAAAACATATTTATTTTATTTCATTTTCCAAATCCAAACTTCAGGAACATTTGCAGCATTCATGGCTTGGGGCTGCAGCTGGAACCTCGAAACTGCTTCCAGGGGAGAACTGCTCCACACAGCCCAGCAGAAAATTGGTATTTCTACTGGCATTCCTGCTGCAGCAGAATTTGGAAGAGGGCATGGAGGAGCTTTATGGAATGGTCTTCTTGTTCTTTTTGTCACTGGTGCAAAAAAACAGATAAATTTTAAAACTGCACCCTCTGTTCTCTGTGTAATAAAGGGGGAAATGGTCCTCTGGTCTGTTTCCTTACTTGGAATGTCACTCCACACCTGAACGAAAAAGTAAGGGAAGTAAAATGGAAAAAAGAAACATGGTTTTATTTTCACTTCTTTCCTAAATATATGTAATAAGTAGGAAAGGGGAAGGTGTATTTTTGCTGGGATACTAAAATTGAAGTAATCACCCAAATTTGTGTTTACTGCTGGGTCACATAATATTTAAACTACTTCATTCAGAGAATGATGGATTTAACTCCCAGAATGAAGTCCAATGGAGCGAAATGATTTGACTTACTTTGAAATAGGTGATTCTCATAAGAATGGGATTATTTTATAAGAATAAATTAAGTCTCTGCACAGAAGCAACTGATGCTTCATGAGGCTTTGGATGTCCTCTCACCTCTCAGGGTGGGACTATGATCTCAGTGGTCTGATTGATTTCCAGAGAAGTGAATGTTATCTGGGTGTTTTCCATGTCCAAACACCTTTACCAGGGATGGTGGCTGGGAATTCCCCAGAGAAGGCAGCCCATGCCAGGAAAGCATCATTACAGTAAGTCACTGGTTTGGTTTTGGTTTTTTCCTGACTCATTTGAATGTGTCAGGCATCATTTTTGGCACGCTGATTCCCCTCTCCACCTTGCCTTTCCTTCTGAAGGCAAGTACATGTACATTTGACACAAGCACAAGCTTCTTTCTATGTCTTGAGTTTCATTTTATTCGTTCCATCCTTTTACATCCATTACCTTGCTATGTTGCAATTCAGACTGTAAAATCTATAGGGCAGAAATTTGACTCCTACAGAAACAGACCCACAATGGTGTGCAAAGCACGATGCAGGAGGCACATTGTGCTTTTTCAGGGGCTACTGGTGTGTTATTAGGACAAAGCTCCTTTCTGTAGATGAATGAAGAGCATGCAAACCAAATAGAATTTGTATTTCATAGAATTATAGGATCATTTAGGTTGGGAAATACCTTGAAGGTCATGGAGTCCAACTATAAATTTAACACTCTGAGTCCACCACTAAGCCATGCCCCCAAGTGCCACTAATGAGCTCACAGAGTAACTTCATGCTCTTTGTGGTATTTGAACTATACAGATGACCAAGATAATGTCAGACACCATGTAGGCAGCAGCTAGGAGGAAAACCCCTCACAAAACCTCCAGGATTTGGGTGTTGATGATGTTAAATATACTGTTCATCAATTTGCTGGGAGCAGTGAAGAGCTGGAGTCACCCACCTCTTAGGGAGCTGTCACAACAGGACCCTGATTGCTCACTCCAGCCTCTTGGCCCACTTCCCAGTAAGGATAATTGGATTTTTTTGGTATTTTATTTTTCTCCTTGCATTTCCACTGCTTCTTAAATGCCATACCATTTTTTGTTTTACTCCACATTTGCTGCCTTATGTATTGAGCCATATTGGTACCTGTCCCAGCAGTGGAAGTGGCGGGGGGTTTGTGAGGCTGTGCAGGCTCCTTCGAGATGAAAGACCCTGTCTTAGGAATATCATGTTTTATTATTTATTTAAAGGATGTTTTCATGACACTGCAATTTCTAACCCAGCATGGTGAGGCCATAAAATAATAGCGGGCCTGTTTGGAGGAATGTGTTTTATTTGGCACATTTCTGGAATGGCAGTACAAAGGAAGAAAATAAAGTTGCAATGTTTATGGCAGCTGGGCTCTCTGTCCATTGGTAACCACTTACCACAAATAACTTCTTGCTGGTGCCCACACATGATATTTTAAGATCCGAGCTCTTAAAAAGAAGGTCTTAAACATCAGCAATATTTAGTGCTGTACAGCCTTCTGGCCACCACATAATGACTGCAGTGTTTTTTATGAAAATGAAACTCATCACATTCTGGGCTTTGCTTTAAGACCTCACATCAATCACTCAACCCCAAGCTGTGCCTCGCACCTTTTCAATTCCCACAGCCTTGGTCTCTCTGTTACATTAGTCTTAATGTCTCTTTTTTTGCCTTCTTCCTTGCTGCCTACTCCTTGAGGAAATATCCTCTCTCCAAAACTGCCTGCTGAACAATCCTCTTACTGATCTGGAGGAGAGAGGAAAACCTGCTCAGGTCTATAGGGCAGATGCAATTAGAGCACAGTTATTGACTGTTACAATAAAAACAAACATAAGTAGTAAAAAAGATCAAGCAGCAGGTAAGACAAGTAAAGAAAAAAATATTCTTGTCCACCACAAAATTAATGGTGGGACTCATTGCCACAGGATATTGTAAAGGACAGAAAGAGAAATTATTTTTAAAAATTAACTAGGAGAATGAATGAAGGCTGAATTCATGACTCATTATGAAAGGCAATGACTCAGATGAAAAAAGCCGCTGAGAAAGTGCCCAGGAAGTTGGGAGGAGCTGTGAGGACCAGGAATCCACTGCTGGACCTGTGGCAAGTGGGATGGATCTGACTCAGCCACTCTTACGTGCTTTTCAATCATGCCACCCATAAGGAATAAAACAATTACAAAACATAATTACAAACCGTTGCAGACCTTATAAATGCAGTTAATTTAAGGTAAGGGTTTGCCTTGCTGATGAAATGACCCAGTTCTTTAACTTTTTAATCTCTCTCTTTCTTTCTTTCTCCCTAATAATGTCTTTCTCCTGCTCTGCCATGACGAGTTTTGTTTTGCTGCTCCCCAGGGTTATGCCTGTGGCTCTCTGTCTGTAAGGCTGTCTCATGCAACTAAAATAAGTACAGTGGTTTATTCGTTCCCTTTTACTTTCCCCCATTCCTTGACAACCCCATATATTATGGCTCTCCCTTGCTCCTCATTCTCCTCTCTACACAGTGGACAATAAATGATGCACAAACCCTTTCCACCAAGCAGAATAATTGCTTGGACTTTTCCAAAGTGCTTGGCCCCTTGTCACAGACCCTCGTGGGGAAATTGGGGTTCAACAAGCATCGAGGCCAATGCTGAGTGTCTGAAAATTCTTCCCACCCCTCTATTTTACTTTGAAAAGCTCCCCCCACCCCGCTGGTTGTTTTGAGTTATGGTTTTGGCCTGGGATCGCTGCATTACACCCTGTGAGATGAGAACATATATTGCAAAGTGAACACAGAGCTGTTCTGTGGCCCGTGGTTGCCTGAGCATCACTTTCTATGTTGTGACTGGGGCACTGCAGGGTGCACTCAGCTGAATTTCTTGCATCGAGATGGTGGTTTCCTATCTAGGACTGCGATACCACCAAGGAATTGAAAGATAAACTACTGCTCCAGCAGTCTCCTTTGTCTTGTCCCTGCTCCTTTGAGATGCTGGTGTCCAAAGGGATACTGATGGGCTTTGTTTGGGAGCCTTGCTGAGGATGCTGGGCAGCGGGGCAATGCCCAGTGCTGCCAGTCACCAGATGTCCTGGCCCAGTAAACAACCAGGGACAATGGGCACTCTAAGGAGGAGGAATGGGGTTGTACCAGGGCTGGGAGCTGTACCTGACACAACAAAGGGGCAATTCAGCTCCTTGGGACGGCGTCCTGTGGCACAGCGCAGGAAGAATGAGTGAGGAAAGATTAGCAAGGCTTGGCTTGTGCAGGCTGGCACATGATAACATTATTGGTTCTGTCATTTGATGCCGGGTGAAGAATGCAGAATGGAAGTGCTTTCAGTCAGCTAACTTAGCATATGATGGTGGTAAGGTTATTTTAGAGTGTTTGCTGCTCCATTCCCTTTTTCTGTCCCCCCCGAGTCATTGCTCTTCTCCTCCCATCAGGGGATGTTCCTGGTTATCAGGCAGCAACAGGATCACAGGATTCCTGGCACAGCAGTGTCAGTGCTGAGCCAGTGGGGACCGATGCACTCAGAAATTGTTGGGGTGGCTCACCAGGTGTTTGGGCAGGCTTTGAAGGGATCAAAAACTGTGTGTCTGGCCTGGGGCACTCAGAATGGAGGAAAGGTGGCTCACACCTGAAGAAAAAATGGTCTGATGAAGCTTTTACTCTGAGAACTCTGGGTAGCTCTGCAGTGTACACACTGAGAAACTCAGCATTAGGCACCTGGGCTTGAAGACGTTGGTTTGTGCTCTCCGTGACACACTTTGTAAAGCAGAAATCTTAATGTAAATAGTAGCAGATAAAGGATTTTTCTTTTTTCAATGTGCTGTTGCCATGAAGAAAAGGAGCTGGGCAAGCAAACAAGCAAAGGCAGCTGAGAGAATGGTCCCATAACTCACAGTGCATTTGTTTACTTACTTTGGCAGGAGACGCAGGTGTGAGTTCCTTCTCTTTCCTTTCTCTGGGCTGAAGGAAGGCTGCCTGCTCCTTGCCATGCAGGTAGAATAACTCCAGCACTGAAGGATACTCTTTAGCCACTGTTTTTAAAATGAAAAGCCTTTTGGGAAAAAAAATGAAGTCCAAGGACCAGCTAAAGTTAAATAAATAAACTCTGCAAACTGTTTCACACCAGGTTCTGAGAATGGCTTTCATTTATTCTCCTTATCTTTCCCTAGAACAACCTAAACTGAATGTTCATGGATTACTCTCCCCAGTTTTGCTTCCTGGCATAGATCTCTGCACCTCTCTGGAGTTGCAAAGCCCCATGGACCCCTTCCCCACCCAAGTGCAGACTCTTTAATAGAAGCAAGAACCAAGTGGGTAGTCTTTTGTATTTTAAACCTTGTAAGTTTTTTTTTCACACACACTTTTTGATCTTAGACCCTTTTTGTGTGAGTTTAATGGTATCTTCATAGAAAGCTTGGGAGAGGACAAAGTGTAAGAGCAGTAGTGAGGATGGCTGTGTGGAGCCCACGTAGAAGCTACAGAGGAACTGTTTTTAGGGAAGACTGGCCACATCCAGCCTCAGGAAAGGCAGTTTAGATTCCAGAACTAAATGTAGCTGTGGGGAAGTCCCTCCTGGAGCTCCAGGTGGAGGAGGTGTACCTGCAGGGTCACAAGGCAGGCGCTCAGGCCAGCTGGGTAACCTGAACACCTTTCCTGTGGGTTGGGTAACAGGCACAAAATCCTTGGAGAAAGCAACCTGGGTGGACTGAGAGCATTGTCAATGTGTGGAGAGGCAGAGGCTGGAGAGCAGGAAGGGAGAGGAAGGGCAGACAGCTGCTGTGTGGATGGGCCAGGTATTTGGCTAATGATGGCAATAAAACAGGATTAGCTGCTAGTCCCGGATTGATGGCCATGGCAATTGCCAGACCCTCTGCTTCCCTTCTGAGAGCAAAGGAAGGTGGTGGGAATTACTTTTTAAAGCTCATTAGCTGGGTGTTAAGTCTCATCAGACAGTTAACATTTCAAACAAACACAACCTGCGTATAATTGCAGCGTCTGTAAATTTGTTTGCCTCATTAATACCTGTCACTATCAATTATTTAATGCCTTCTCAGCTGCTGGAATGGGCTTTACGTGGATTTATTTGTTTGTTTCTGGCCAGAAGAAAGCAGGAGCTTTTAAAACCAAAAGATGTCTTTTCTGCTGCATGAACTGTAATCTGTAGGTAAGAGATTAAGTGGGAGACTCGAGAAAGACAACAAGGATGACGTGCTGGTACATCTTTGGTTTGATGCTCCAAAACCCATGGGAAATTCCTAGGGAGAGGGCAAGACCAGGTTTGAGGAGATTGGGGTTTGGAAGTGCCAAGGAGCTCCTACCAAAGCAGAAGGAGCCTGAGTCACTCAGGAGACCTCTGCTCGTGTTTATACCAGCAAGAGGAGAGCCATAGCAGCAGGGAAACAAACCCTGGGCAGTGGGAGTGATTCCAGCAGGGATGCCAGAGGGGAGAGGGGGACAGGCTGGGGAGGTGCCAGGGGGGTGAACTGTCCCTGCCAGCCTGATAAGGAGAGTGATAATCAGGAGAAATCTTTATTAGCGCTGACTCAAACATTTTTGCCGTATCTCACCTCAGAATGTTTGCTTTCATTGTTGTTGATTTTCTCTTTTTTTTCTTTTCTGGCCGCTGGGACTCTGCTGGAATTGTCGTGGCACAGATGGCTGCCTGGTGATTCCTGTGTGTGTCCTTTCAGGAATACGCTGCTCCAGGACAGCTTTTCAATTTTTATTTATTCTTTTTTTAAAGTGACACCTGTTGTACGTGAGTATTAATTGGGGAGCGCAATAAAGTCAGCTGGCAGGTGAAAACCCTCCTCTTGATCTCCCTGTGCTTATCTTTAAAGCTCTTAAGGTTATAGAACCAAAATCATTAATTAAGGCGGCATTTCAGTGGTGGGAGGGAGGGAGAGCTTTCCTTTGGCTCCCAGCAAAGCACAGCTGCTCAGCTGACATGTGAGCAGGCATTTCTGTGCAGTGCATATGTGGCACTCCGCAGTCCTGGCGACAGAGAAGAGGGGTTTATTTTGGAAGCTGCTAATGGCTTTGTTTGCACATTTATTCCCTTTGCTGGGAGAGGCTGCAAACTGTTCCTGTGACCTTTCGTGTTTCGGTGATAAAAAGCTGGTTTGGAGGAAAGCAGGTCTGATGCTCGGGGCACCCCAGGAGATTTTGGAAGAGGGATGCACGATGCTGGTCACAGCTGGAATCCACGGGCTGGACAGCTTTTGCTAGGCTAAATATTTAGAATGTAGGCATAGGAGTTTTGAAAGAAAAAGGATAATGTATGTACTTATTTGGGACACTGGATTGCTGATTTTGGGAGTCCAGTTATGGAGGCATCCCCAGCCCATGCCAGGACTTCTTGGAGCTGATTCCCTCTAGAGCAGAGAGATGAATGTGGAGGAGAATGTGCCTTCCTCCCATCTTCACTGAGGAACCCTGCAAAGATGTCAAATGCCAGCAGAAAAGGGGCTTTTGGTTTCTAAAGAGGGAAATGGCAAAGCACCCTGAAGACAGAGCAGCAGCAGACCTCACAGTGATGATCTGTCTTCATGCCATCTCTTAAACACAGCTGCAAAAAATTAAAGTTTAAATGCTAATTTTTACATAAGAAACAAAGTATAAATTGTGCTTGTTCTCAATTTTGACTCTAGAGCTGCAATCAAGTCATGTCCTATTGCCTTCATAAATTAAGCCCCCAAAATTAGGTCTAATTTTCAAGTTTTGGTAACATTGGTTTCCATATATGTTCTCAATTTGTATTAGAAAGAAAATTCTAGTTACATGATTCATAATTTATGAAAGGGAAAAGTGAACCATGAAGACATCCATGCTGAAAGTACAATGTGTTGGTTGCTTGCTTTGTTGAGTAAGTAGCTTGAAACTGGTCATTAAAAAAAATAAAGTGCTACAGTGCTTATTGCTTTTTCAGTGGCCTTTTCAGACCATGCATGTAATCATATATAAAATGAGGCATATTTCCATAGCTGCCATTCTGGAGTGAATAAAGCTTGTTATTAGCTTGTCTAGCCTGGTTTGTTTGAGTTGAACTGCAGTCAGGGGGATGAGTGCATGCTTGACATTTCTTCTGCACTAAAATGTCTAAAGCAATGCCAGCCTGGGCTCCATTATGGGAAACCAGTAAAATCCATTCAGTATGTTCGTGAGCAACTATTCAAACTCTCAATAAACCTACAAAGTTTATAACCACTTTTGGCTGTTTATGTAGCCAAATGTTTTTGATGTTTAAAAAAACCACACCAGTGTAGGTTTTCTTAGATATTGAAAAAGTACCAGCAAAATCCATATTTGTTTTATGCAGCTGAGCCTGTTTATATTGCCCATGCTAAGGATTATATACCCTCAGATGGGAGGGGAATCTTGTCTACAGCTGTTGTGGGGAGCCTGTATTATACAAGATGATGCAGAAAAGGTGAAGAACTCTCTTAATTAGTATATAAATAATGAGAATAGAAGACAGACCAGAAACAGTGATTTTAGTCCAGTTCCTTGAACCCTGGAAATACTTTAAGTACATCCCTGAGCTGATCCCTGTTGAACAAATAATGTGAGTATATCTTTAAGTTTTATTAGTTTCACTCAGGCTTACACATGTGTTTAATAACCATGTATAATAAAAGCTCTGCTGAGTTGGGTCTCCAGGTTTGCTTTTCAGGTCATGCATAATGGTATTTGTCTAGCTTGTCCTGGCAGTTACAGATAAAAGCACTCTCTGTATTCAAAGTAGTATTCTCCATGCTTGAAAATGTTAAAGGAATAGACCAAGTGTATTCTCTGTCTCAGGTGCCCTGGAGATGCCTGTCTGATTTGACTGATGGTTTGCCATCCTTGCTGGTGCACCTGAGCACATCAAACTGAGTATGGTGGTACTTAAAACTTCTCCAGTTTGGCTTTTCTTTTGCACCTCACCACCCTCACCCCAAGGATGCTGCATTTCCAGCTCTCTGTCCAAGGCAACCTAATACAGCCCCCAGATCCTTTGCTAGGTGATTCATAAAACCTAAACTCCGACAAAAACTTAATATGGCTTTTGAGTTGTGGGTAGGAGAGAAGCTGCTGTGGATCAATATCATCTCCAGCTATTCACAGAACCACAGAATCATTAACGTTGGCAAAGACCTCTGAGATCATCGAGTCTGACCATTGACACAGCACTGCCAAGTTCACCATTGAACCCAGGTGCTGCACCTACATGTCTTTTAAATCCTCCAGGGATGGTGGCTCCACCAGTTTCCCAGAACAGCCTGTTCCAATGCTTGACCAGTGAAGTAACTAATCCTAGTATCCAATCTAAACATCCTCTGACACAACCTGAGGCTTATTTCCTCTTGTTCTATCACTTGTTCCTTGGGAGAAAACACCAATCCCCAGTGATACCCATCACTTTCAATATTGCTGTGCAAGCTCCAGGCATTGCTTGTGGATTTCTTATTTAATGGCATTATTTATGTATGCCCAAACTTTTTTCTTGGCACAGCAATTAGTTAACCAGCCTAAAGGCTGATGTAAATAGCAATGAGTAAGAGCAGAAATCAGTGTGCAGAAGTGGCCTCTAGCACACACCTTCACTGCTGGCTCTGCAGGAACCCTGTCAAAGCTTCTTCCCATAAGCTGGGTCAGAATGGTTGGAGAGATGCTTTAATTCACACCCAGTGGGTACAAGCTCAGCCAAGACTGATGTGACAGGAGGCATCCAGCCACTGCCTTTTTCCAGCAGCAGCAGCAGCAGGAGGAAGTGGTTTCAGAGTTCCTCCTTTGGGTTCATGCCACCCAAACATGGGTGTTTTTTTGGTAAATAAAGAATGTGTGCAGCTTACTTGACCCTGGTAAATACAGTGTGAGTGTGTGTGTAAACCACCACCACAGCAGATGTTAGCAGGATCAGTGCAGAGAAGATAATGATGGACCAAAAGCAAAAAGCTGACATATCTGTGAGATCCATTTCCAAATGAAGTAAAATGGAAATGTTTTCATGCATAACAGCATGGGAAGAAGCCTGGAACCGCAGAAATGCAACTTTCCAGTGTCCACTTTGGAAGAGCATCCTGGTCAGGGGTCTGCCTTTCTGCCACAAGCAGAGTCTTACCTGCTTTGGGGTTATTCTTTTGGGCACTTGGATTATCTAATCATTCTAGGTCCCTTCCACTGAAACATTCTATTCCCCTTCCATTTTCTAACCACTTCCCTCCTCTGCTCTAAAGTGAACCATTTTGGCCAGGCTCTCTAACACTGCTGTATGGTGGAGTTACTCTGTGGTACTGCGATGTGTGCACAGTGACATCACAGCCATACCTTTCCCCAAATTAGTCACTGGTATTTTTTCCCTGGTGGCTGGCAGCTATCACTTAAATCTTCCTAACTAACTAGTTTGAGTCTCAAGTAGTTCCAAACTGCCCCTTAATCAGTTTGTTATGGAGAGGAAGCTGAGGTCTTCATGCATAAACACTGTAAGTTTGCATTTCCTTCATGAAATCCCTACTTTGGGATGTCCATGAAGTCTTTAAACTGTCTCCAAGTCTTCCCATAAAGGTCAAGCTTAGTATTTGCAAGTAGTGGTTTCCCTTAACACTTCACATCAGACAGTGCAACTAACATTTTACTACTTATTGTTGTGCTGTCTGGGGGAAAGTTTACTACTTTTTTTTTCTTCCTGAAGATTCACTTGGTTATCCAAAACAGACATTAATATGAAGATGAAGTCTTCTGTAAACAGAATTATGCTCAGTGCTCCCACTTCCAAATGGTTCTCAGCACTGCTGCATTTCTAAAGTCCTCACTGTGGACTTACTAATAGTTTATGATGGTTTTTAGTCTCTGTGTAAGAGCAGGGAGCTACTGCCCCTGCCAATTCCACTGTCAGCTGTCAGTCTGTGCTCACCTCTCCAGTAGTGCAATGAGTTTTTCCATAAGACTTCTGTTTTTCTGAATATAAACTAATCCAGCTTGCATGTATTTCCCTTCCTTTTACAGATTTTGGGTTTGGGGTGCATTTAGATAAAAATAAGTCATCAAACAAGTGTGTGACTGGCAGTGACAAAATGACCCTTGTGTCATCATTGGGTCCTGTCAGGACACCTTCAGTAGTGTTAAAGATGGAGATGAAGGAAGACAATATGGCTCCAAGGAAGCTAATTGGAAAAACTCCCATAAACTTCAGCAGAATCAGGATTTAATCCCTGCTATTGTACAGTACAGAAAAGCTACATGAGAGAGAAACTTTCAAAAAAATTATTAGAGAACAGTTGTGATCTTGCATGTCAAATGTATTTAATTAGAAAAATTTTTCCAGTATCTCTAGAGATTTGGGGACATTCAGTGGGACCTCCTTTTCTGTTTGGAAAATACTTTGCCCATTGTGGGCACTAGGAGAGGAAAAAAATTGAAATAAGCTGTCTCCAATTGCAGTTGGAAATGTAATACAATGGGATAGGGCTGGGACCCACAGGGAAGCAGTGGCAGCACTCCCACTGACCTTAATGGGAGCTGGACCACATCCCACACGGCCTCGGAGACGTTTGTGGGGGGAAAAAAAGTCCACTGTAAAACTGAAAGATGAGAATGAAGAAACGCATGGATTTCAAAACTCTGTGGCTCAAGTGGGGCCGGGGCCAAAACCTGCTGGAGCAAACACAGAGTCAATGGTCAGGCTGGCTTTGTTCGACTCCTTCTGTCTGGACTTTTGTTTTGCAGAAAATCTGGTCAGTTCCCCAGCGACCCCTCTTAGAAAATACCTGCTCATCATGCAGAGAATGTGCAGTAGCAACTCCTTGGTATAACTGATGGACTGGATTTTATCCAAAATCATGGGGAGAGGTTATTTGTGTGTTTTCAGTTCTCACTAGTGAGGTCCATCAGGAGCTGGTGACCTCCACCCTCTGGAGGTAAAATATTCTCTGGGTTTGAAATGCAGCTGAAGAAAGGCTTAATGGCAGAGGAGAAGGAACACCCAAAGGACTGCAGAAAGGGAGAGAAAATATCTTCTACATCAGCAGTTCAGGGCCAGCAAAGGTCAGGAAGCCCTGAAGCTGCTGTTGCTTCCTTGCCATTTTGGGAAATTATGGAGAGAGATGTCCACCATGGCTCAGTTCCCAGCAACTGGGTGTCTGGTGTACAAGTGTGGGCAGTGGGGAGCTAAAGGCAGAACAAACACAAAGCCTCATCCTGGGTACCAGGACGAGCTCTACTCCGTGTCTCTCCAAGTGCATCAGTTCTCCAAACTGTATGAAAAAGTCTCCAGAGCTTTCAACAAAGCAGGGCTCATTAACACCACCTTTGTAGGGAATTAGGATGGTTCTTACCCCCAAACAGCACTCAAGAGAGGCAAAGCCCCCTTAAGACAAGGGCAACACGCAGGAAGAGACCAAATCCTGAGCAAAGGGCTGCTTGTGCTTTCAGAAGAACTTGCTAGAAGCCACAAGGCATCTTGGAAGGAGCTGGGCTCATATTTCAGCCCTGGATTTTAGGCACACGTTGTGACAGCCCGCGGCGGACCTGCCAGGAACTTCATTCCGTAAATCACATTTCTTGCAAAGGAGGCCTCTGTGCTCAGTAGTAGTAGCATTTGTTTCTTCTTTTTCTTGGCTGCTTTGCTTGGAAGTCGTGTAAAGACTTAACCCTGGTGAGAAGGACCTGCAGAGAAATAATGGAGTATGTGAGAGCTCCGGCTTTTGCCTTGTTAAATGAAACTTGGTCTATATAAACACCCTTGAAAAAACCCCCTGGTAATGCTGCAAACACGGCATTCAGCAGCAGGCTGTTTTCATTTAGCTTTTTGGCAGCATTTTTTAACAAGAATATGTTTTTTTGCGACTTTCAAACCAGACACATCATCTTGGATGAACTATAATGGTAATAAAAGCATTGCAAATATCTCTATTTCTAACCCAGGTTTTGCTGGAAACATCTTCCTAACCAGAGGAGAAGTGGAGCCTTTGCGTACTGAGGCTAACAACTTGCTTAGAAGTGAGTGTGTACTAAGGCACATTCCTGTCTTTACTTGCACTCCAGCTTTACCCCCAGTGTGCCTCCCTTTTTTTGCTCAGTATCACACCCCTTGTTATGGGTGGCTTTTACTTTCATCCAGCACAAACTTCAGAAGCTGCTGATGTACCTTGTACCTTTTCCCTCTGAAGTACGTGCTGTGTTTAGTGTAACAGTATTTCCTATACACAAAGGCTGTCATCACCCCAAATTATCTGTTTGTGGACAAATGTCTCTTCAGTCAGTTGCTAAGGGTGAGGAAGATCTCTGCTGTCAGGTAAAAAGATGCCTCAGTCTGTAGAGAGGTTTGCTTTGAACATTTCTGAAGTAATATTTTGCAAACAAATGTGTATGTGGTGATATGTTCAGCTTGGCTATAGTGGCAACCCTAAAAAATGGTAGTGGAGATAGTCAACCTAAATAGGGTCTAATTAGCAAAATTACCCACTGATTTGTAGAACAGATGTGAGAGGCTGCAATTCAAAGTCCTGAACCCCATCATCAGGTCTCCCTTCATCCCCTCTGTGTATCCAGCTGCAGCATAAGGCTAGATAAGAATTTTCCCTCACTATCATCTGGAAAGTTATTTCAGAATCTCTCTCTGTAGGTAGAAACTTGCTAACTTCCATGTGTTCTACATTTTCCTGTCAGTGCCAGCTGGTAAGCTTGGCATAACTTGTCACTGTTAATACTGAGCAGCACAACTCTATTCATTGTACAAGTGAATTCAGTCTCCATTGTTTCTTCTGGCCTGTTCTGATCCTCTTCTCCCTGAATGGACATTCCCACCTTCCTCTGTTTGACAGTCCTTCCCCATCTTATGCTATCAGAAAAATTCATCAAGGTGCTTCTGTTTCCTGTGTCAAGAATATTAATGAAAATACCTAATACATTCAGCTCCAAGATCCACCTTCTGGGAACTCTCCTCTTTGACTCCCTCTATGCTGATGGTCGTCCTTTCAGTTTGAGACGACACCTCCAGCTTCCCTAAGAAGCTCCCCCTGCCTCTCTGCTGAAAGAGTTGCCAGAAATACTGATCTCCACTTATTCCTCTGCCCAAAAGCTGGGGGAAGCCTCCTGTGACCTGGGATGAGACTGCTGATTGTTCAGCAGGGCAAGGGAGGCTCTGCTGTCCTCCATCCCTGGTGCTCATGCCCTTGCACCCTGCGAGTTACTGAGCAGCCTCCTGAAAGGTGCTAGTGGTGGGTCAGCAGGCTTAAAAGGGCCAAGGGTTTGATTTGTGTTTCAATTGTTTTGCTATACAAAATACTGTAAGAATGTAAAGAAGCCCTAAAAAGTCATTATTTACATAGTGAGTACTCTTTTAGTGTAAGAAAAATAACCTGCTGCTGATTTCAGAGGCTTTGCCTCAAAAAACCTGAAGGAAACCGGTGAAGGAGGGAGTGAAAGGGGATGTGGCTTAAGTAAGGTACTGCATTTTATAGTGCCCTGAGGTGGCTGAAATGTGCTGTAAGCCTCTTCCACCCCTTGACAGGCAAGAGACAGTCTCACTTTGTAATGACAAAAGCCAAGAAGTAAATCTTTGTAAAATGTACAGGTCATAGAATCATAGAATGGTTTGGGTTGGAAGGGACCTTAAAGCTGATCTTGCTCCAACCCCCTGCCATGGGCAGGGACACCTTCCACCAGCCCAGGTTGCTCCAAGCCCTGTCCAACCTGACCTTGGACACTCCCAGGGATCCAGGGGCAGCCCCAGCTTCTCTGCCCAACCTGTGCAAGGGCCTCCCCCCCCTCACAGGGAAGAATTTCTTCCTAATATCTGATCTTAACCTGCCCTCTGTCAGTTGGAAGACATTCCCCCCCGTCCTGTCACTACATGCCCTTGTAAAAAGCAAAAAATAAAGTGCAGAACTCTTGAAGCTGGAGCTGTCTTGGAGCCAAAACACATCTTAATAATAAAAAGTTGAGTGTGAAAATGAATTGTCTCTTCTGCAAAATAGCTGGGTTTATACGAATCACACGTAATGGGATGTTTATCACCAAGAGCCCTCCGGTACCTCATTGCTTTGCTGTCCATGAAGGCACAGATTTGGGATGTTGTCACACAGCTGCTGTTTACCAGTGCAGCTCATGTCCTTGCAAATGTGGCCTCTGCACAGGGAAGGTTCCCTTATTTTGGAGCAAAGCTTCCTTTTGGGGATGCCACTTGTGCCACCCCAGCAGCTGCAATGCAACCACTATTGACCACAGCAGAGACCATCACCTCCAAAATCACTGCCTGTTCCCGTATGGAAAACCAGAGGCCCAGCTGTGCCCAGAGGATTTGTTGTCCTCCTCCACCCAGTAAAGGGACCAGCTCCACGAAACATCAGCCCACTGCGGGGTGTTTGAGCCTCACAACCTGAAGAATGAGCGAAGGTGAAGTGCTTTTGTTGTGCTGGCCATTCTATCACCCTGCCTGCTGTTCCACGAGGCAGGCAGTGAGTTAAATCTGTGCTCTGCTATAGCTTGTAGTTACAAGTCAGCCTCTGTGCATGAACACTGCCCACGCAGGGAGAGCCATCAAGCTGCAACACGCCGCAGCCACCACATAGGGCACACCTATGGGGATGGTGCCTCGCCTCCCCCTCACTGCTCCCAGCTTTAGCCTCCAGATTCCAGTGGAAAATAACAATCAGGGACCGTATGGTTTATTTGCAGGTCCTCAGTGCCAAGCACAATAAGCATTCCCTATGCTATGAGGTGTAGGCAGGCACAGGAGCAGCCTGCTTGTGGTGCTTCCTCCTGCTGATTTGTGACCCTGCACTTTGGGGTGGTGGGGGCACAGCAGCCACAGCCCTGCATGTGCTTCGGTTTGGTGTTAATATTGCCATTTCACAGAATCACAGAATATCCTGAGCTGGAAGGGACCCACAAGGGTCATCGAGTCCAACTCCTGGCTCTGTACAGATACCCAACAATCCTACCCTGTCCCTGTCCCATTGTCCAAATGCTCCTGGAGCTCTTGGGACCATGACGACTGCCCTATATATATATATATATAAATTTAATGATATTTGATGCAACATGGTCTATTGTAACACAGGAGAAGGAGATGAGGGGGCTCTCAGAGAAGTTCCCATAAACTGTGATGATCAGAGCATGTCACCAGCAGCCAGGAACTGCTGAGACACAACCTCACCCACGAGGAGCTGCTGCTGGCAATGCTGTCTGTGTGACCACAGGCTTTGCAGAGGGACACAGACAGTGACAGCATATGGGGATAAACACCAGGAACAAGGACAGCACCAGGAGCATTTGGTGGTGGGGACGAGCCCCCCATGAGCACTGCTCTGTTTGGTGGGTGTGCTCAGAGCTGTGTCTGGCCCTGGGACACTGTCCTTGTCTGGAATGGGGGATCAGGCAGGGAAACATGGGAGCAGGAGTGAGGTGTGACCCCAAAGAGCCACCAGCAACCCTGGGATGTGGTGTCCCTGCTGTCACACACACTGCAGCTGGTGCGTGCTAGAAGTACAACTGGCCATGCTTTATTTTCTTTCAAATGTTAAATTGGCCTAAATAAAAGATTGGATAACCGACCTTAATTTAGGTTACTCAGGAAATTCCTGTAAATGTAGTAAATTCACACTGAGTTTACTGGCTCTTCCGTGCAGTCTCTCTCTGACAGCATGTGCATCATCCCCCACTTCTCTGTGTGGATAAACCATTAGTGCAAAAGGGTACTGGTGTGGGGAAAGGCCTCTTTAATGAAGCCAAATTATAATGAGGTTTTGTGGCTGAAAGCTGAAGCTGAAGAATTCAGACCAGTAATAAGGTGTGCATTCTTGGCCACTGGAGAATTTAATATCTGAAACAATTTGCCTAAGGATATGATGAATTCTCTCTTTGAAAACTTAAATTAAGATGGGGGTTATTTTTTTCTAAACAATCTGGTTCAACCAGAAGTTATGGTCTTGATGCTGGATGTTCTGGAAGCAAGAATATGACCCAGGAGATGCAAGATTTCAGACTAAATGCTGCAAGTCTCCATTTGGGTGAAATAAAATGTTTTGAGTGGTATTCCAAAGTATTGCTTACCTTCATGCTTTAAATCGTAATCTTTCCTGCATGGAGAAATGGGGGGGAAAGTGAGAACAAATGGCATTTTCTGAATTGTTTCTTCTGTGAAGTATTTTTATTTCTTTATCTATTCCTTCACTAATTTCTCACTGACATTAAATGTGCTTGACTTAAAGGGAATCAGCTCACCTTTACAGAGCCTCCTGATCCCTTTTCTTGGCCTGGGGAATGGGTTACTGCTTGCCTGCTGGAATACCAGTGCTAAGGGATAATTCACTAGGAAATACCCCAGGCCAAGTAATGAACTGCACACTACAGCAGCCCCCTTTCTCCTCATTTTCCTGCAAAAACAATCCTTGTGCTTAGATATTTAAGGAATGCAAAATAAAGTGGTGGTAGTGACTTTGAGCTATTAAGTATATTTTCCTACTCTCCCCTTAGCACTGAGGGGAGTTTTACAAAAGCCCCTGTATGGGGCAGGGCACAGACCTCCCTGGCTGGAGTGGGACTGCTCTTTTTCCTTCTCCTCCTCCTGGTAGAAGAGCTGTAGCTGAACTGCAGTGACATCCAAACTGCTGCTGTTTTGCCCAAATGGCTCCTAAACCCATGATCTCCTCCAGGTGAGCTTATGACCCTAGATACCAGGAAAATCCCAAACCAAAACCACTACAAAAGCAAGAAAAAGACTTTTGTTTGATAAACTCCCATAGAAGCAACCCCAGAACCCAAGAGTACCCTACATACTCTTCCAGCATTGGAATCTACTAAATTAACCCAGTATTGATGATCTAGATGAACCCTTGTACTTATTTCAGCTCTTTCTGTACAAGGACCTTGAAGGAAAATGAAGATAAAGGTCTATATGTGAGGTCTACTTGACTTTGTCTGTTGCTATGATAGTGGTGAATGAGTGTCTACAGGGAATGTCAAACTTAATTGTGATGCCTGTGAATAATGAGTCTTCTCTTAATACTCTGGAATTAGTGGGTAAACAAGAAAGTGCTTTTTGGGGAAATAGATGTAGCGATTCCAGTATTTCCCATGATTTCACATTTAAATTTATTCAGTCAGCTGGTTTGATTAACCCTCCACAATTACTCCAGTCAGACTCATTCTCTTATGCTTTAGGAGATCATTCGAACAAATGTTGCTAGGTTTTTTTAACCTGTGAGCAGAGCAGGGATAGGGGAGAACTGAAATACCAATTTACTACCTGTGAAGGTCTTGGGAAAAACAGGTAATGTCCAAGGGATAAAATACAGGCAAATGAGTCTTTCATTTGTTATCATGCCAAAGGCAGGATCCACCCTTTTGCCAATGCTAAATTATTCTTCATTGTGTCCAACACAGCTTCACACATTTTTATTACTTTTTCAAACTTATTGCTCAGTAGGTGTGGGAACGAACAGAAGAAAATCCTACTTTCATTTAAAAAGTGGCTCACTTTGGGGAAACAAATGTATTTACCAACAAGGATTTTAACTTTTAAAGGGAAAAGTAACACTTTACTGAAGAGTGTTTTGGGGAAAACTGCTTATGTTTCTCTCTGTGTGTTTACTGAAACAAACAGAAAAATCTTCTTTACAGAGATTCCCTTTACTGGCAAAGAGGTGCAGACCAGAAAAGCTCTGCTGGGTTGTGAGGCAGCAGCTGGGGAAGTTCTTCTGTTCTCCTGCCTTTGTGGCTTTCATCAGCAGAGATGTGCAGGGTGGCATTTTAAGATTGCAGCTCACCTGGAGACTGTGTATTAATTCAGGAAGAATACCCTCTGGACAGGCAAGGCAATGAGATTTATAGGAGGAATTTCAAAGTATGCAATTGAGGGCTACATGTAGGTAATTTTTGCTGGGCAGATGCTTCTTTACTGGCCTGAGGCACACACTTTAAAATGCTTTGTGTTTAGCCAGTAAATTATTTAATGGAACAGAGTTAATCTTCAGTGTCCTAGTCTTGACTCTGGCTCTGCTCTTCGAGCTCATACTTACTCCAAAGCAAATGACTCTGCTGACAAATTCACAGTGATTTTTTCATGCTCTTGACATGATCTGGCATATTTCTTCAAGGAAAATAAATCTTGATATCAAATAGAAAATATTCACCTAAGGAGGAACTGAATGAAGGCTGGCTCTTGGCTATTTGGGTGTACCTTCCATCAGGAGAAGAAACTCATCCTTCTGTTTACCTCTTGGAATTCTTCACTGACTTTAAACAGAAAAGAAAAACATCTTGTTAACAAGAACAGGAGCACAGCATAATTTTACATAATATGTAAAATCCTTTCTATTTGTACTCAGAGAACAGAGCTGGGACCAAACAATGACTAAAGACCACCAGTAAACCTCCAGTAGATGAGGCAACACGCAATGGTCAGAAACACCCATCACTGGCAAACTAGATGGTACTGCCAACCAGCTGCTCAGACCTTTATATCTGGATGGAATTGTAGGATGCAGAGGGCCTGGCCTGGGGGATAGAGGCAAACACTGTAAGACACTGCCTTGTCTCTGAGGAGTTTATGGTGTCACCAGGACAGAAAGCAACAGAACTGGCTCCAAACCATGCCCAGACATTTTTGCCTGGTTAGAAAAAGGATTACAGACTGTCTGAAGCATTTTTCCTGTATGCACTAACATTAACTGAAAGTGTCATCAGCAAGCAAATATCTCTTCCTTCTACTGCTCTTCTGATTAAAGGATTTCTCACTTCAGTTTTTAGTCCAGCAGGGAGTAAAATATCCATGTTTTAATGATGCTGAAATGTGAAGGACAGTGACCAACTGGGGCATCAGGTGTAATCCTTTAGGGATGTGGGTTCCTCTGTAATTAAGAGCTTGTCACACACAACCTGCCTGTGCATTTGTGCTGTTGCTGTTGACTGTGATACTGTGAGATGATCAGAGGGCTGGAACACTTCTCCTGTGGTGCTGAGAGAGATGAGGTTGTTCAGCCTGGAGAAGAGAAGGCTCCAGGGAGACCTTTCTGTGGCTTTCAGTACTTGAAGGGGGCCTATAAGAAGGATGGGGACAGGTTTTATAGCAGGGATAAATAGGACAAAGGGTGATGGTCTTAAACTAAAAGAGGATTGATATATAAAAGAGGTTTTTTACAGTGAGTGTGGTGAAACACTGGCACAGGCTGCCCAGAGAAGCTGTGGCTGTCCCATCCCTGGAATAGTCAAGGCCAGGTTGAAGAGGGCCTGGACCAACCTGGGCTGGTGGAAGGTGTCCCTGCCCGTGACAGGGAGGTTGGAACTAAATTATCTTTAATGTCCCTTCCAACCCAAATTATTCCAGGATTCTGTGAAGAATAAAGGGAGACGTGACACTGAGGTGCTCTCTAGCAACAGGGTCTGCCCAATAATAAATTGCTAGGAGTGGACACGACCAAGTGTGTGTACCCAAGCCTTAGCCCAGCACAGTGGCACTCTGGATGGACAGCTGCTCTCAGGGACATTGGTCATATCAAGTGGTACCCAGCCCTTACACAGAAATAATTTCCACTGCTTATCTCCAAACTCCCCTGCAGTGTTGGGTGAACTAAAGTCAAATATTACCCTTGAAAAGACAATTATGTGTCTTTCACTTCCTCAGAGTTCCTCTAAAGCCAAATAGCGCTATCTAATCTAAACCACCCCAGCTCTTCTCCATCCCCTCAGACACATGCTGTGCATTACATTTGTGCAGAAATTCATTGCAGTCTGGTTCAGCAATCCCTTTGAAGTCCTTGGAAGCTTATCTGTACTCCAGCAAGCCAGGGTGTGTCTCCTGGCCAGCTTGCAGGCGACCATAAAGCAGAAATTTATCCCAGAGGCCACAGGTGCCTCTCTGGGGAGTTTTTATCCCTGAGCAGCAAAAAAAATCTCAAGAAGTTACCCCAAAATAAAGGGCTGCCTTCTGAGGCTGTTTCTTGGCTGAAGTGCTGCTGAGTGGGAGTGGGAATGTCGTGGGGGACACATCACAGTGCCTCGTGGGCATGGTCCACCAGAGCTTAAAAACACCCCTGAAAATGGTCCCAGGGGCCTTTTGGTACAATTGAGCAGGCAAAGTGGGGCTGGCAGGAGGCACCTGGCTGTCTCCCCTCCAATCTCTGGCAAATCCTGGTGTATCAGAGCACCCTAATGCCCTAAGTGCACCCACCAGCATCAGCCTTTCCCTGCCCACCTCCATTCCCACTCTCCAGAGGTGTCCAGACCCTGCTCCTCCTGCCCCTACCCCCAGGGTCCCACATCCATCACTATTCTCACCCCCTTTCCTAGCAATCACAAATGCCTTCCCTAAAAAAAAAAAAGAAAAGAAAGAGGGAAAATGGAGAAAAGAAAAAAAAGTCTGACATTAATCCTGAGATGAAAATGGCTGAGCAAATATTTATGTTGATTTACGGCTGTTCTTGTTACATTCTTGAAACTACTGAGGTTATCTTGTAATCCATCTGAATTGCAGCTTGTGGCATTTGAAGCTAATTTTCAATTGTGCTGCATTTAACTATTCTTTAGCTCCTTCTGCCTCTCAGTATATGTGGAAAAACATGCAGGAGGGTTAGGAAACTCAAACCTATAGCCTGTGAGGTGTCTCTGGATCAGAAAATTGAGACACAGCATTTCTTAAAAAGAGAAAATTTGGATTCTGAGGAGAGTTTTGACTGCTAAGAGGGGACACTTTCCCAGTGCTGGGCTTTGCCTAGAGGAGAGTTCACTGAGCAGCACTCTTAATGTTTATTTTCTGAATGTTTTGAGAGAATGCACGTCTCTGTAGATGTTTAGAGAGCAGCAGCACTGGAGATGAGGTTTATTTATTCACAAGATATGTATCATGCAAACAGCTGTGGGCTGCTTCTCCTCACTGCTGTGCTGATGTGATTCAGCTCCCAGCACAGCAGACCACCCTATTAGGCAGGGAGAGGCATCACAGTCCCTCTGGGATATGGGGTCTGCATGGCCTGGAGGTTGGTGACCCTTTTCCAGCTCTCCTATCCCTGGGCTTATCCCTTTCTGGAGCTGGAGCTCTCTGCAGCAGGCTGAGAAGTCGGTGTAAAACTGTACATATTTGTACTCACAGCACAACAAGGAGACTATATCCTGGACTGCTCCCCCTGAGAGGGTGGGAGAACACTGGCACAGGTTGTCCAAAGATGCTCCATCCTTGGAAGTGCCCAAGGCCAGGTTGGATGGGGCTTTGAGCAGCCTGGTCTAGTGGAAGGTGTCCCTGCCCAAGGCAGGGGGAGTTGGACTTTATAGGTCCCTTCAAACTCAAGCCATTTTATAGTTCTAACACAGACACAAGGATTTTGGAAGACTTTTTCCCTCTGCTGAAGTTAATCCCCTTCTCCCACCATTCCCTCTTTTAAGAGAAGAGCTCCAACTGGGTGGCAAATTTCTCAGAATTTTGGATGCAAGGCATAAAGAGGAATTTTCTCCTGGGCCTGTTTGGTGATCTTCTCAGCATCCAAGGTAAGTCAACCTCTGTACTAAATCCAGCATGTGACATATCCAATGACCAGACAGACTTCCCTGGAGTACAAAGCAACTGGATGTCTCTAAGCAGATGGAACCACAGAGTGATTTTCCTCTGGGATCTTTTTCAAGCCATTCCCTGATGAAGGTGGGGGTTAATGCCATCTTTCACATACCTTTGGAAAATGATCTTAGCCTGCTCCTTACCCCCTAAACCATCAGAAACGTGGAGGTTTCTTGGCAGGGTATGTGCAGATAAATCTTGTATTTCCACATCATGTCCTGGCTTCATGACAGTTTCAGTAGAAACATCATATGAGCTCCTTCCTTTACTCCTTCAGCTTCTTTTCCCTTTTGTCCCTGCTCCTGATCCCCGGGCACCCCTGTGGCATGGAAAGAGATGCACTGCTTGTAGTTACTGCTGCCTGGTTCTTTGCAGAGACAGGGTTAAAGCACTCCTTATCTGTAAATTATGTTTCCCCTGCTGAGCACAATAACTAATGCATCTCCTATGCTTTTAGCTCAATTTTTCACCACTTGCTTTCCACTCTTGGTTGTAGTCTGGTGATCAGAATAGTTTCTGTTTGAAATGTTTCAGTTTCTCTGTTTTCCAGAATTAACTGGGAGCCTGTTGCTACACGCTGAGCAGGGTGGGACTGTTGACTCCTTGGTTTGGTTTTTTTTCCTCTTTTTTCCCGTCAGAAAGTGGATTGTTGAATGTAAAGCTTCAGGGAATAAAATTTACAGGGCAGAAATTGCTTTGTATGTTTTAAACTCAGAGCTACCTTGCTGGCCAACACAGAATGTGACCCTTTGCATGCAGTGAAAAACTATTAGTGCTAAAGCTTTCTGAAACCCAGGAATTGGGGTTTCTCCTGTTCCTGACTCCTTACTACTCTTTTTTTTTGTCCTCCATGGCAAAAATTAAGTTCACTGCTTTCAGATGCATTGCTGAATTGCTCCTATTTGCATGTAATGAGGCTGGACGTGAGACTAAAGAACTGGAGCCCCTTTTAAAAACCTTCTTTTTTTGAGAGATTTTTGAGATTTATCATCTGTCACTGATCAAAGGACATGCAAGATTTTGAGACCTGTCCAGGCTGGGAAGGTGGGGAGAGGGTATCATTTGTGGAGGACACACATGGGACAGGGTTCTTTGGTCCCCAGCCAGGAGCCAGGGCTGCCTGTCCATGCCCAGGGTCAGGACCACGGCAGGTCATCCCTGTCCTCCCACTCACACTCTGCTTCTCACAGGAAGCATGGTGGGGGATCTGCTGGGATGTTTGGGGATTGTTTTCCAGCCTGTGTTTATGCTCTTAGGACCTGACCTTCCCAAACAGCCCAGGGCTGGGGCCAACAAGCACTGCAGTAGCAAGTGAGGTCCCCAGCATGCCCAGTGCTCTTCCCAGCCAAGGGGAACATTGTGCTGCAAGGTGGGATGTCACTGTGTCGGTCTCACCAGCATCTGGTCACATCCAGCTGGCTGGGATGTGTGACCTGGGGCTCAGCCATCCCCTCTCCAAAGCAGGGCAGCTTTCCCAGTCTCTGAGCTTTTTTGTGCAGCTTGCTCCCAGTCTTTGCACTCAGCATTATTTCATCTCTGAGACTTCACAAACCTTCATAAAACCTGTGTGGTGACCAAAACACCCTTGTTACCTGCCCATCAAATGCAAGGTGGTCCCATAACCAAGTCCTGCTTGGCTCTGCAAGGCTCTCTTTGGCAAATGAAAGGAGCACTGCCATGAACAACCAGCATTCCTGCACATCCACACAGAGCTGCTGTATTCCCCCCACTAGAGGACGGTAGCTGGTGTACAGCCATCAGTAGCATTTTACAACAGCAGCAAGAATAAAACAGCCCTACCCTTCCTGTAGAAACATGTTCCTTTCTAGTGGTTTCCACATAATGAATCCCAGTGAATATTTAACTAAATCTCCCCTGTAATCAAGTTTCTGGCCTCCTTACTTTGTCTCCACAGTGCAAGACATTCCTGACCCACTGGGAGGCTCTGGCAGGATCCGTGTCTCTGCTCAGCTGGCAGAAGAGCAGCACGATCATTTTTGGGTTTTTCTCATCCAGCAATCACTGATACGACCTTTGCTATCCTTTAGGAGCTGGAATGCATCCTTACAACCTCAGCTTGGCTATCTAAATCAAAACCAGGCCTTCTCTTGAAGCCCTGAAATATTGCTGTATGTTTATACATATATGAATATTCATCAATGTGCATATGAATATTCAGTGTGCAAGTCTAGATTTCATGCAAAGCAAGCTTCCCTTCAACCCTCCATTTAAAACAGGAAGGAATGAAGGAGAAAAGTGGGTTTGTGTGAGCAGGGGAAAAGGACAGTTTGAGTCTGTGTGGTGACCTGGGAACCCTTTCTGTGCTAAAACCCATGACTTCTGTTTAAGGAACTCCCTGTGCCTCTATCAAATAGCAAATCCCTGTTTGTCTTTGGGTTTTAGCTGCCTGACCACTGCCATTTCATCCCATTTTTGGGACTGCAGCTTGTGAACGTGGTTATAGAGTTAACAAATGAGGCTGTTAAACCTTGATGCATCTCTGTTTACGTGGAGGCTTTCCTGGGCAGGTCACTGGCTTCTCTCCAGGGCAATCCAGTTTCTCAAGTGAAATTGTGGGTACCTTAATCACCTGGCAAAGTGGAGGAGAAGGTCATTTTACAGTGGGAACTGGAACTGATAAAAGACATGGCTTTCACTGGGAGAGAGACACACAGGAAGAAGCAAATTCCTGTGAAAACCATGGTAGGAGATAGGGAGGGGAAATTATGTGCAAAGAACGGGGAGAGAAGAAAGAATATTAATTGCTTGGAGAATGTTTGAGAATGTCTTAAAATGTTGAGAATGAGAGAATGTCTTAAAAGATGTTTGAGGGTTGAGAAGAATGAGGCAAGGAAATAGTTGTAGGCATTTAGGGCTTTATAACCCAGGGCTGTGGAAAGTAAAAGAATCAATTTTATTTTAGTTTTTTGAACTGCTACGGAGTGACTGTGCCTGTGTCTGCAGCTGGGCCTCTGAAAGAGTGAACTGGAAACACAGAGCTTGGCTCTGCAGTGAAGGATGTGGGAAGCAGGAGGGATCTCCTGGGATTCAGTGGGGTGGGACGGCTGGGTCACAGGACCCTGCCCAGAAAGAACGGAGTGCCTGCACTGCAGGTCCCTGCCACAGAGATTCCTGCTCCTTCCAGGATTTGAGCTGTAACATGAGCCCTGCTGTAAGCCTGACTTCACACCTTCTGCTCTGAGCTTGTGCCTGAAAGTAAGAGCACCCTCACTGAACCCTGCGGTGTCACCAGAGAGGAATCTGATCTGATGTAACCTTGCAGGGGAAGCTGCCACAGCCACCAGTTGGTCCAGTTAGACAACAGAGCTCCAGGAAAACAAACCAGCGTGTATTGATCAACTGCAAACACAAGTGCACGGGCCAGCAAGCAAAATATATCCAAGGTCTGTAACAGAGGGACAAATTGTCTCTGCAGCCTTTGTCTTCTCAATTTTTTAAGTCTGACTCTGTCTTGCTGTGCCCTGCTTGGCACAGAGAGGGAGTTTATTCATATGGTTTCTCTGAGATCTTCTCCAATGCATGCTGCTTTCCACTCTTTTAGAAAAGATCCCAGTCCTCGAGAGTCAGAGGTGCTCTACCAGGACAGCGTGTGACAAATTCTTTATGAGAGAATACATAATAAATTGAGGATTTTCTTTTATTTTGGTTATTTAATATTCAATATTTGCATTATGGAAGTGCCTGGAGGTTCCAGCTGAGATCAGTGTCCTATTGTTCTAAGCCATGCATAAAAACATGGTCAGAGATGAGGAGCTTACCATCTAAATAGATGCACTGGATAAAGGGTGGGAGACAGGAAGCATCTATTATTCTCATTTCATAGCTGGAGATCTTGGACACAGACAAATTAAGTGCCTTTCCCAGGACTATATAGGAGAGCCAATGTAGAAGGGCAGAAAGCATCCAATGTCCAGGATCCCAGTGTAATACCCTGCTCATAACACACCACATTTCCTGTTTAAATATGACTTGCAACAGTGTAATAAAAACAACAAATATTTTTTTGGAATATTTTCCTTAAGACACAGAAAATGAGAGGAGCAGCAGAAAGGTTACATGGCTACAAGGCATAACAATCCGAAGGGAGTGTTGATACTCAAATGCCATTGCAAGACGTTGACGCAACTGTAGTGAAAATAATCTTTTTTTCCCAATTGCTTGGCCCTACTGCCTGAAGGAGTATGTCTTAGAAGATTCTGCCGTGCATAATGCAGAGGAAAATCAAAAATTGACAGAGAAAAGTAATTAGTTTGCCACTTTCTTTAGCTTCCCTAAAATGAGGGGTTTTGTGTTGATAAACACCGGGTAAAACGATCCCTTTACAGCCAGGAGCTGCAGCCCCCCTTCCCATATACTTCTTGCTGAAAAAGAACTTGATAGCCCATCTGCTTCACACTTTGATGGATCATTACTGGATCTCTTGGCATTAAAATCAAAATTCTTATCTCAGTTTTTCAGTTTAGCAGCATCTTGAAGTAATACATAGTGAGGACTAGCGATGGAAGTCTCTCACTAGTAGTTTATATGTTGGAAAGGGTTTGTGCTTATATGAAATGACTTTTCCCTAGGACATTGAAAAATATATAGAGCAACTTTGCCTATCTTTGAAAAGAAAAGGATTTTCGGAAGTGGGTTCCTACGATTTACTTCTTTGGTACCCTAAAAAAAAATTCAAAGCTGCCAGGAAAGGGAGCCATAAGCACTTTGGACACTAGGTAAGTGTTTTAGCTGGCAGAGTTTGGGTTTAGATATTTACTTTTAGAAGAACTTTCAAAAAGAGAAAAATAATCTGGGACAATTTAGTTTATCCAGCATGGTCAAGAGAAACTTTTGGATGGGACAGTTTGAGTAACAGGGAAGAATTGCTGCTTCCCACTGCCTTCCATGGAGAAAGTAAACCCCCAGGGATGTACGTGGCTGAATTAGGATCTAGAGAGTTTCTCCCCATAGATCTCTAAAACTTGAATGTGTGGGTTTTCATAATTTCCCCCTAATTTAACATTCTGTATTGTATTCCTATTTTCACCAGACAGAGCTGTGATGTGTTAGCAGGTCCTGCACCTGGAGAATAGCTGGTGCTGCAGAACTGGTTTGCTGTGGTACCCGTGGCCTCCCTTGCCATCTGCCTGCAATGTGGCAGGAGCTGCAGCCTGTTCCTCAGTGGGCTGCCATGGAGGAGCCAGTTCCCAGGGAGCCCTGGCTGCACTAACATCTCCAGCACTTGAAAGAAATGTCAGAGGCTCTGTAAGGATTAGAACTGAGGAGCACTCAGAAGTTCTGTGTTATGTTTTTTTTGTTTTGAGATGACTTTTCTCACATAACTCAGAGGCATTGGTTGCCCATTTTACCTCATCTCCCCGCAGACTCAAGTTCTCTGTCATCTGCTTCACCTTCTGCCTTCATCCCTAAAAGTTGGGCTTTTACGGATGAGTGGCGTTCTTATGGATGAGTTGGGCTCTTGTGGGTGCAGCCCAGGGGCAGCCTGAAGTCAGGCACATCCTCACCTAATCCTGCCAGGTGAAAGAGATGCTGGGTGGAAATTAATTCACCTCCTCACCTCGCTGAGGCTTTGGGCGAGCCCAGCTGTGCCTTCCCTGCAGCTGGAGCCCCCGGCTTGTCCCCTGCCCCTGTTGAACATTAACTGCATCCCTGCCTGCGTGCGGAGGGAGGACCAGGGTGCAGCTGACAGCAGCGACAAAGAGCTGGCAGGGCTGAAAGATTCAATTTAACTTTCTTTCTCCTCCCCCGCTTCCATATGCGAGGGGACACAGCGCTGTTCCTTGCTTTTGAAACGTGCGGGGCAAAGGAGCATTGGTGTCCTCATTTTCCTTCCTCCCTATTGATGTATCATTGCCAGGATGAAAAAGGACGTCTCAAGAGCTTTTGAAAAAATGGGTGACTACTCAAGACATTTTATAAAGGAGGAAGAATGGGAAAGAAAATAGGACTCGGTAGGGGGTAGAAGGAGCCTGAATGTGTGCCTTGTCTGTCCATTCTTTCGCTTGAAACCTGGAGCTGTTGTTCCTATTTCAGTTCAAACTGTCACCTTTAGTTCATGATGGCTTTACTGCCCTTGCTCCTGAACCTCAACAGATTGGGGCTTATTTACCTATTCACACTCCGCTGTGGAACCTCATTAATAGGCTTATTAGCCACACCATTCACGTGCAGGAGGACTCACAGAAAAGATCCCAGCCACTTTGAGAGGAGGAGGAAAAAACTGTAAAGAGATTATGCTCTCATTCAGCAGCCTAACTGCTATGAAAGGCTCCCTGGGCCCACTGAGATCTCTTGAAGCCTAAATATGATGACAGAATTGATCCCCCCCCCTCCCCTTTAATTCCAAACATGCTTCTGCTTTTCTCAGATTGAGGAGCTGGGCTGTTGTGGGCCACTTTAGGAGAATGTGGCTCATTTAAGAGAAAAGACTGCTATTGACAGACTGCTATCTTTTCATCCTCAAAAAGAATAAATTCTGACAAGTGCTTCCAGACCTTGGAAATAGGTGTTCTGATTTGTCATTTTTTTAGTGGAATGCTTCCTTTTCTTTCAGACTATGCAAAGATATCGATGAATGGGAAAAGGTATTGCAGCTTCCTGTGCCGGACAATAATTTATGTGAGAATGTGTTAACAATGTTTTCAATGGGCGATGGACATGCCCAGAGCTGGGAAAATTGGATCTTGACTGTGACATCTCAGCTTCTCAATTAGAACATTCAGATGTCTGTTGCTTTAGGAACAACAACAAAAAATAAAATGAAACCTGTGTTTCCAATCAATAACAAATTTGTCTGCTGTCCCTCATAAAGCTTGGTGGGAAAATACTTTCTGGGAGGTAAGTACATATTCTACAGAAAACTTGTTTCCAAGTTTTTGGGAGTGTGTAAATAGAGTTGCATTTTGCTGTGTGGCCACAGTCCTTGAAAATCCCCTTGATCAATATTGCACACAATATCTAAAATGTACAGTGGAGCTATGCTTAAAGAAAGTAACATTAAATTGATCAACACTGATTTAATTTGAGGCAACCACCACTTATTGATTTTGTTGTCAAGCTAATTCTACACAGCAAGCATTACACAGACTCCACATTCAAAACCTTTTAGTTGATGGTATCTAAAGCAAATGTTTTATTAAAGCAAGGATCAGGCTAAGCTATATTGAATTTTGAATACCCGTATTATGCAGTTTTACATCTGTGTGTCCAGGCAAATGATGTTTGCCTAACTTTTTGACAACTCTTCCCGTTTGGGCACCACACAGGTATTAAAGGTGCACTGTCAGACAAATTCATAGGGCAGCTGGAATCGGGCTTTGGACTGAGAGGCTCCTGAATTTTGGAACGGGTGTCACCCACCCATCCTCTTTAGCTTGGCCACGGGCCAAGTCACGGCTTCTGAGCCAGAAACACTCCAGGAAGGGTTTCGAGGATGGCTGTCGAGCTGGTACCATTTTTGGGTGAGGATGCAGATGCTGCCCAGCGCCGCACTGGCGGTGCCACAGCCCCGGCTCAGCTTCTCCGCCAGGACTTCCCACGCTCCCCCCTGCTCCTTCCAACCCACTGGAAAACTTTTAGCGGCGCAACCCTGCGGGGTTCTCCCCTCCAGCATCTGCGGGATGCGCTGCCCCGCTCCCGGAGTGGGGGATCCCTCCTCCATCCCCTCCTGCCCCTCTTCGGTCCTGCTGAGCCCCCCGGGTCCGGTGCAGGGGGGTGTCCGCGACCC